>VUYV01000122.1:196481-265194 GCA_008711295.1 Anarhynchus alexandrinus
CCACCGCCTCAGCAGGCTCCTGCCTCCTCCGCAGGTGACCAGGAAGCGGCCGGGCCGCGCAGACCCGCCCGGCTCCGCCTCCCCCGCCCGCCGAGGGGCGGGACGGGGCCGGGCCGGGCCTCACCGCCGCGCTGCCCCCGCCTACACCGCGGCGGCGGTGGCTGAGTGTGAGGGGAGCCGGGCTGCGCTCCCCGCCGGGACCGCCGCGGCAGGGTCGCTTCTCCCCACGGGGGAGTCACTGCCCGGGGAGGGACGGGGCACCCACAGCACCTCCCTCCCGGGTTTGTCTCCGGTTAGGGGTTCGGTCACCCCGAACCGCGGGAGAGGCGCTGCGGGACCGTCCCGGGTGTCGGGGGAGCCCCCCGGTGGTGGTGGTGGTGATGATGGTGGTGGTGATGGTGGTGGTGGTGATGATGGTGGTGGTGATGATGGTGGTGGTGGTGATGGTGGTGGTGGTGGTGGTGATGGTGGTGGTGGTGATGGTGGTGATGATGATGATGATGGTGACGGTGATGGTGATGGTGGTGGTGATGATGATGAGTGGGCCGTGCGGTCATGGCTTCCCACTGTGTGCACCGCTAAATGGTTTAGGTTTCCTTCGTGTATACCTAATTATTAAAAATGAATTAAATTCAGCAGTGCCGTGCTCTTTCGGGCAGCTGTAGGGATTTGGGCTGGGATGGCAA
This sequence comes from Anarhynchus alexandrinus, assembly GCA_008711295.1. Classification (NCBI taxonomy): domain Eukaryota; kingdom Metazoa; phylum Chordata; class Aves; order Charadriiformes; family Charadriidae; genus Anarhynchus; species Anarhynchus alexandrinus. Next base: position 197,168 of record VUYV01000122.1, read on the forward strand.
TGAATGGCGCGCGGGGTTTAGTTTCCACCCGTGTTGCGCCGGGAGCTGGGCTGGGTGGCACAGGCGGGCAGTGGCGCGAGGCCCGTGTCCAGCACGGCGCTGTGGCAGCCTTGGCGAGAACAATGTGGGGCGCGCGGGGTATTTTTGTGAAGGAGCATCTCTGCTTTGGCCCCTCGTCCTGAGCCATCGCCGGGCCTGGGGAACTCATAACATTCATCTCGGATAAGGCTTTGTCTGAGGATCACAGCTGCTGTGGTGCACAAGATGTAAGAGTATGGAAAAAAGGATGAATAATTTTCTTGGTTTTCAGGGTCTAATTACAATCCTTAATTTTTAATAAGGTAGTTTATAATGTAGCCGTGGTTTCATCATTAGCAATTACCTAAGTACACATCATGGCATTAGAGAAAAAGAAAACAAAAATGGAGCGATAGTAGAAAATGCAGAGCTCTTGGTTTGAATACTAGCTAGATATACCCTTACTTACTTTAAAGTGTGTGTGTGGGGGGGTATGTCAATTTGTGAGGAAAAACAAGTGATTGTAATGTAGTAATGTATTTTGATAGCTAGATATAAATTTAACCTGAGGAAGAATTGTAGGTTTATGGCGGCAGTAGCCTAATAAACCACACTTTTATAACCTTGCATAGAAAAACAATCTATTAGAATATTATAATAGCAGTGTAAAGATATATGCAGACATAGGGAGGTACAAACTATGTATCTGGTGTCAGTATTTCTTGATTTTCTGGAAATACTAATTTTCTTGCAAACAGCGAGTTGTCATTGTTCTTCACTTGGCCTTTTGTGTTATTCTTCACCATTTGTGCTAGACTAAAATGCAGATCATGTGTGATGACATAGATACTATGAAAGTTTAGCGCTTCAGTATGAGATAAATTAAATAAAACACCATTTACAAGTTTATACCTGTGTGGCTCTACTGCCTGTTAGGTCAGATCAGTCAGAGATGAGTTAGTAAGCAAAAGTGAAATCCTGGCTTTGAAAATGCACAGATGAAGGGGAGGAGAGTGCTTGTAATTTAGATTCAGTTCCCCACTTTCCTTGAGAGAGAAGCTGAGCAGCTTAACTATGGGGTACTCTTAAATTGTGCTAATTAGCCATGAAACGAGAAAAGCATTTTTCCACAGTATTTCTTCATGAATGTTTACTTGTGATGAGGTAAACAAAGATGTCCATAATAGGCTTCATAATTGTGATAAATAAAGTATGTCTAAGCTATTGCTTGCCAAGACTTACTTTTTTGTGCTATAAGCCTGAATACTGGGATGCTATCGTATACTTGATTTGAATCTTTTTGGTAGTAGTGATAGGATAAGAGAAGCCTTTGAATTTATCTTTTAAAAGAATAATGCTTAAACTTCAGTGCTTCTTTTAGATTCTCAATATCTTCTTTCACAAGCTATTTGCAAATCAAAATGTGAAAAGAATATCTTAGTCCTTTATGCAATAGACAAACCTTAAAAATCAATCATATGGAATTCATAACCTTTCCTTAGTGACTGTATGCAAATATCAGCAGCAAACAAAAGCAGCAACTGTGTGTTTTCAGTTTGTTGGATATTGAGTAAAGCAGGACACAAAAACTGGTTCAGAAGGATGAAGTGATGTCCTGTATTAATTTGAAACTGAGCACCTTCTAATCAAAATATGAAAAATGGATTTCAATAAGATAAATAGATTAATTGCAGGAAAGATGGTATGTGTTCCAGAGTTGTACTTAGGAAAAGGTGGCATGTGTTTGTTTGGGGTTTTTTTAATACATATATAAGCTACTCTAGCATTGGTCCATTGGAATATTTAAGCATATTGTTGATTTAACCCAGTTGACGAGGTTCAGTCTCCTTAAAGCTAAATGTGTTCAGGTGCTCAGACAAAATGACTGCTATGAAGAGATCATTGCAAATCAGCTCTTTCAGGTACTGTTCTTTAGAATAGTCGAGATAGGGGCTGATTTGCAAAAATACTTTCCTGATGCACATGCAGGAGAAAAAGGAGAGGTGAGCTTTCAGGCATATGAGTCTTGAAGAAACTCTCAAGGTTATGCTTTAAATCTTTTCTAGCTTTCTGGCTATATCTGCTGGTCTAATGAAAGTTATTAGTCTTCCTTATCTCCCTTTCTAGGGCGAGGGAAACATTGCAAGTGAACTTTAGCTGACAAGCTAAGGCAGACTGTCTTGGGATGCTCTGTGGATAATGACCCAAATTCAGTACTCTGTTTGATCTATTCTGGGCCTAATTTCTCATCTGTAGATATAAGGAAACTAAATGAGGCCATGTGTAGTAAAGAATGAAGTGGGTAAGTTGAAAATTAGAGGAACCTGAATGAGATAAATGATCAAAGACTGGCATAAATGTGTTGTTATATGAAATACACAGCGCTTAACATGTAAAATAAGGTTATGAGGAGAAGTGTATTTGGCATCTCAGCAACTGGCCATTTTCCAAATTCTGCAAGGACTCACTAACGCTTTACTTTACCCTGGAGGAGCTCCACTGAAATCAAATGACACATCACTTACACATGTAAGAGTTTGTGAGATCGTGCTGTACAGGCTATGTGACCTTATACCTTGTTGTGTGAAGGTAGGCTGAGTTAGGAGGGGGACAAAAGGAAAAGGCAGGGAGGGAATTGCAGACCCTGTGGAAGCTCAGGTTGCAGTTCAACTCAACACCACATTTCTTTCCTGAGTGAGAACGTGCTGTGGCACAGGCTGAACATTATGACTGTGTTTAAATGTATGGCTCCGCCGAAGCCTGCGTGTGTGTTGTGATGTTATCTCTAATTGCATTCATTAGTGATGGTACTTGGAAATTGGAATTGCCTCTCCAGGGTGGAAAGGTGACGGCAACGCACTCCGTGGGCACTGAATGTGGGACTCTGGGGAGAAGGTGAAGCAGAAAGGGGCAGGGGAGGATTGGTGGTCATGGCAAAAGGTCTGTGTGAAAATTTGTGAAGAAGAATAAAGAGTTAGAAACAGTAGGGATAAATGAAGAAGACCCTAGAGGTGAGGATAAAGAGGATGGAAAAAAGCAGTGGAAATGGTGCAGCTGTAAGATGCTGGAGGTTCCCTCTGGTACCATGGTTCTGAAATTCATTTTCTCTGCTTTGTTCGAAATGAAATCACTTATTTATGTGTACCAGTATAAAAAAGTGTTTTATACAGCGCATCTTGCCCTTACCTTTACAGATTAGACAACTCTCCAGTAACTTCTATGGAAAGCTCATGAGAACTGAAATATATCTCATTCATAGAAGGAAAAAAGGGAGTCTCATCTAGCAAATACACAGGTAATGTATTAAGGAAATATAAGGATATATAATATATACGAATATAAGGAAATAACCCTTAGAAACACTGCATGTAAAATTATGAGATAGACTTCATAAGAGAAAACTATTTAACTGTCTGCAAATAATGGCAGCAGTGAATTGCTGTCAAGAGAGAATAGTGCCAAAATAAATGAGGTTGCAATGGGAATCAAGTCAGTGAGGTACAGAACAATTAGTGGATTATCTATTTGGAAATAGTTTATAATTCTAAACATTTTCACTTTCCAAAAAAAGGATATTTTTCATCAATTTAAGATAATATTGAGGAATGTGGTGAATCTGAAATATGAATGAATGTTTTGTTTCCCACCTGTTCACAATTTAAGTTGAATTGGTCATATATGTGAAGCAGAGAGAGTGTATTATTGATTTTATGAATAACTTAGTTGTTTCTTGGCTTTCTCTGTCTAAAAAGTATCAATTGCCAATAGACCGTTACTCATCTATGCCTTACAGCATGAAAGGTGTACAGGATAGAGGGAAATACACATTTAAGTGTGGAAGCATGGTTTGATTTAATCTGTTCTTGTGAGGACTGTGTCTCATCTATGGAGACTGAAATTGTCTTTTTATGTGAGAGGGGCTTTGTGATATGCATGTTTTGGCTGATAGTCCACTGAATTCCCTTGACAAACTTTTGAGTAAGTAAAAAATGGCAAGAATGAGTTAAAGGAAAACTCGTATCTTAAATGTGGGATGTTAGTGTACAGTTTACTGAAGAGCTTTTAGTGAACTGGAACTCTGAACATTTAAAGGATGTCGTTTTCATCTTAATTTTTTACTCCTGGATGTATTTGTGAACAATTCTGGAAAAAAAAAAAAACACCAACCCCTCCCCTCCCCCAAACCCAACCGTCCTTAATATATGAGATAGACTAGGTAAGTATGTTTTTTCTGTTGCATGGATCAAAGTAAGATACTTATGTATGCAAGATTACACCTTAGTTTCAGTCACTTTCAGCATCTTCTTAATGAAGTATAAGTACTTTGCACCACTTAGTTGGTGCATGAAGATCAGTACTTTGTGAAGACCTCTAAATGCCTAACCCTCCTTATGGAAATCTGGTTTTAATTATCACCTTGATTGGTGATAATAAGATACTTTTGAGTTGCACACTACATCTTTTTTAACCTTCACATCTGATTGCAACGTTCTTCCTTGGTGAAAGAATGAACACTTCATTATAAAATAGTGCCATTACTTTGTACAAGCAGATTTAGTTTTGCTTCAGTAATCAAGTACAGTAGGACACCATATTTCTGTAGGGCATTCGTGAAATCAAGGGTTATACTTTTAAAAGCATTTACTTGCAAATATCTTATCTTTAAATGACTTTGCCCAAGGAGAAGAGGAAATCCAGGCTAGCAACAAAATAGGTAAATACCGTTCCTATTTTATCACAAGCTTCAAGAACTCCTCAAGGCATCAAGTTTAGGAAAAAGAGCAAGAGATTATCAGGAGGATATTTATTATTACAAACTGCAAAGTCAACAGGGACTGCTAAATGTTCTTACAGTCATAATAGCCTATCTCATGTTAATTCTAGCCTGAAGCTCTGTGACTCTTTATGTGCAGAGATAATGGGGGGTAAAACTGTATTTTTAGTTTAGCAGTAGATTCCTCCCAACCATGGAAAATAAATTAGAGGGCTTTGCAAACTAAAAATGATTTGGGCTTTGAAGGAATTCCCAGCAATAATATACAAGACTTATTACCCTGGGTAGTTAGAGGGTCCCGTATGTTTATGGCTGATAGTAGTCATTTTGATTGAATATTGCCTCAGTAACTTGTTTTCAAATAATTTGCCTTTAACCCAAATCTTTTGATTCTAAAGAGAAGACCTTTTTGGTAATGTTCTTATTGTTTGTACTTCCTATGTGTATCTCACATAAAATTTAGTATGTTACCCAGGCAAAATGCTGTGTTAATTGTGAAGCTGTTATATTTAACTTAGCTGGAATTTACTACACATCCAGATTTACAGATCAAGACCTGTGTTAAACAGGTTCAGACTTGACATCGCATATCCTTTTTTTATTCTGAGTAAAACACACTACCAGTAGTTGTTCTAGCATAATGCATTACAAACTTAGGAAAATCAGGTTAAGGTTATTAATGTTCATTTTTTGTGTTACATTATTATCTAGAAACATGAATGCTTTGAGCTTGGAATGCTATAAAGGTGAAATAAAAACACGCCACCCCCCAGAGCACATACTGTCCCAATATAATAAGAAATAATATGTGGACATCAATGGACGGGACAGTGCAAAGAAAGCAGAAGTCTGCTCATGTAGCGTCACATACTGTCTGTGCAAATGCATTAAGGTAAAAAGATGTTAAAAAGGCATTTGAAAAAAGATCTTTGTGGCTGCTTGTGAAGAAGTCCTTCCAACAGTAATGAGTAGGTGAGGAGAATACAAACAATACTCATCAGAAGTGAAATTAATAACTGGTTGCTAAAAGCTAGAGTTAATGAGAACTGAAGGAAGGAGTCAGTGTGGACTGTGAACATGAGGTGGTACAGAGGTAGTACGGAGATTGGGACAGGCCAGGGAAGGCCTCGAATAGAGACACGCTGTTTGTGGTAAATTACCAAAGGAAGCACTTTGAAGGAGGCAATGAAAATGGCAACATGATCAAAGTGATGAACTAACAAGAGGGCCTTTTGCAAAACATTTTGAAGGAGTCAGGTTGGATTCACCAGGGACACGAAGAAAGATGTTGCACTCTTCTTGCACCGCAGTAATGAGTACCTGGTCTAAAGATTCAGCTTTGTGACTCAATAGCAAAAGCTGGTCTAGCAGAGCTGCTCTGCAACGAGTCGTAAATTTTTATGCAGCTAAAACGATGAATATCTGGAAAGGATGCTCAGCTGACCACCCTCAATAGCGGAGGTGAAGGTGGTGGTCATTGTATTGATTAGGAAAGGGAGAGGGTTGGAAGCACTGGGTAGGTGAAAGACTGGAAACACTGTCCTGTGGAGCTGAATATCTATAAGCTAATGGTGAACAAAGAGACTGTCATTTCAATTCAAATAGAAAGAAGTCTGGAGTAGAGAAGCAGAGCTGTAAGTTATCAGAATAAGTGGGATAGTTGAGGTTTTGTACTAATGAATGAGACTCTTCAGAAACAGGATAGAGAGAAAGGAAACCAAGGACAGGGCCTTATGAAAATGAAAGGGTGCATCCTTAATCTGTGCAATTCTATTATTATTTTTTTTTAACATTTTATAATTATATTTATGGAGGGGGTATTTTTAGAAGTTTGATGAAGTGGAAGCACTTTAATATTCATTTTATTCTAAATAAAGTGCATGATATGCTTCATCCCTTAAGCAGGCAAGATATTATTTTACTTATGATTTTGCAATACTTTAAAACATTTATTATTCAGTCTTTTGATAGCTGTGAGAAGAAACAAATGTTTATTTAGTGGACTTGTGATGGTATTCTTGCATCCACATGAAAACAATGTAATTTTAATATTTTTAGAAAAGTTAATGTTTCTTTTAAGTATAAAAGGGATACAAAAATATCTCAACACTGGAAATGTCAAATCAAGGATTTCTCATCTTGATCCTTTCGTTAATGATTTATATTTTCACTGGGATTGAGAATGCTTGTCGCTTACGCTGTCCTTTGAGAATAGCTGTAGCTACCTAATGGTCCAATCCAACAAAAAATATGTTCAGTTCCTGTATCACAAAAGTGTATATAAAACTCAAAGTCACTAGAATCTGCTCCCAAAGCATATACTGCCAGAAAGCCAGATATATTTTATATTGCATTGGACCCTGAAGTGTTATAAAAAATGGCATATCCCTTTTTTTCATAGCTTTATGACCAGCAAGACAGCATCAAGCAGTTTATTGCAGACCCTGTTTATACCTTGCAAGAGTGCAGTGTAGTAGACCCTTGTGCATGCTTTGTTTTCAGCACCAACTCTGGAAGCAATTTTGAATATCATTTGATTTTAGTTGAATCTGTTCTCTTTGTTGTCTATGTGTGAATCGGTATTGAAAAAATTAGACAAATGTTGTTTTCACTGTTTAAAAAGGCATTGCATTTATTTTAGATTAGTTCAAATTCTATTTTACATCATGCTTAACAATTTCTTTCTTAACCCTTTAATGCTGTCGTCACTTTATACAGCTAGAGTAAAAGATATGCCATTTCCAGGGATGGGGAGGGGAGGAGAGCTCAGTCACGTGTAAATGAGGATTCAATTCTGCAAAGCCAGGAAAGACATTTGGCCACATTAATTTCAGTGACAATTCATATGGATAATCCCTTTATAAGTTAATTGGGATGTTTCATGGGTAAATGAGGTAGCCAGGATCCACATGCAAGTGTCTGCAGCCTTCTGGGAGACTCAGCTGTTGCTGATGGAAGCGATGCTGAACAGCCTCCCCTTTGCTCGTACAACATCAAGTCTCCTGCGCTAAGCCTTTGGATCTAATTAGATCCCTATTCAGGGGACTTGTCTGGCTTAACCTTTAAGTTGTATCTGAAAAAAATGTGTCGCTATGGTGGCTGTCTTTTTTCTCAACTTGTGTCATGTTTTTCAAGTGACTAATTTAGCAACTGTTTGCTTGTAAAATAGTATCACTAAGTTCACGTACTCCTTGATTCTGATACGGTGATAGTTGCCAAAAATTTGTGTGTGACAATTATGGATTGGTCCAGTGTTAGATGGACAGCATGAAGCACAGGTGGTTTAGATGTCCCAGTTCAGCAAAGTTCTTCTCAACCTGTATGCAAACCTGTGTGCAAGTGCTTGATCCTTCTTTCAGCAGAAAAGTCCTTTTACGAGGACTTGCTCCAGTTTTGGAAATGGATCAGAGATACGTTTGTTTTGCTGAGAAGGAAGACTTGGTCGCTGCCTCCAGTTTTGCTCTTTTGTATAGTGCGCAGCAAACTGTAGTATGGTGAACTCTTGCTCTGTGGAGCAGAGCGGAAAGAATCTCAAGTGCGTTTTTCTCTCTGCAGCTCAGGAGGTAAGTCACTCCAAGCAGCAGGGGATCCTGTGGTTGTGGGAAATACAGCTGGCTGCGAAGTCAGGGAATAGCAGCTCTGTCTGATATGTTTGTGGGGTTTTTTTTGCAAAAGTGGTTTCTGATTGTAACTGCTTCTGGGAATTAGAGATATTTTTGTTTTAGGAATAGTCCCTGTACAACGGTGTTTTACATGATGGTGACAGAATTCTGAAATGGGCTGTTTTGTTCAGAGTTCTGCTGACTACATCACTTAATAACAAAAGGCCTCGTTTATTAAGTGCCTGATCAGAACTACTGAAAATTGTAATGTTAGCCAAATCTACCAATTTGCAATTTAGCTCTCACTGCAGTATCAATTACAGCTGGCTCTTGTGTTCGTTGTTGTCATTCATGTTCACGGAATGCCTTAATAAAAGGAAGAGAAAAGGGATTATCATGTGCTTTCCTCTTGTACAGAAATAAATGATACAAGCACACCAATTTTGTCTCACTTAAAAATAGCTTCTGGAAATAGTGGTCTGTGTGGGAATAGGGCTGATTGACTTATTCGTTGTGAATAATTTAGCCTGAAAAATTAGCATTTTTGTACATGTATTATCCATGGACTACTGAATTTACATTCATCTATTCGTTATTCATAATCTTCCATTTAATAGTTTATGAATTGCTGTCTGAATTTTTTTTTGAGAAGTGCTTAGTTCACTATTCTGTTACATGTGATCTGTGATGGTCCTCCGAGTCATCTTGACAGTTTCTGGGTCCTCGCTAGGGGACTGAAACTTAACCAGAGAACAGTTACAGTCATCTGTGGTTCTTTGTGGTCACATGAGAAGATGGCTCTCCTTTATGAAGAGGACTCATGTGCCAGCAGGAAGAAATGGACGTGGTCAAGGGGGACTTGCAGTGGTTATGAAGGCTGTTTCACAGTGGGTTTTGTACTCAAGTTTGTGCAAGACTTAGACATCTGACTTTTTAATCAGAGCAAATTCCCCTTTCTTTTGTGAGAAGGCCGCTGAGCAAAGTAGTGCAGGTGCCAGAAAGCGAGCGTGTGCATTAGCATGGTATTCTACCTATTAAAAAAAAATATATATATATGTATCAGGCTTCTAGTTTAGGAATTTCTTGGATATCTCTACTGAATTGTGTTTTATGTGTGTATGTGTACTTAGATGTATGCATGTCCATTGTATATATACACACACATGATGTATACATGCCTCAGTTTCACTCATTTATTCATTTCTGCTCTGTGTGCGAGTGGCCCTGCACAGGGCTGTTTCTTATCAGCAAATACGAATAGCAATCATTTCCCCCTTCCTTCTCAGGATTATTGTATTTTATTAGTCCGTGGTTTTGAGGTGCTGTGAGCATGCGGACTGTTTGTATGGAAAACCCAATCGTGCTGGATTGCTGGGGTGCACTAGTGAGTGCCAGGAGGCATTAATGTTATAATCACGCAAGCAAATATACAAAATCACTGAATGTTTCTTTTATGCACGGTTATAATCGATGTCAAAACTATAGGATGTTGTATAATCAAATAATTTATTAGGCACAGCTGGTTAACGGCTTACAGCAAAACAACCTGTAGCTTAATTGCTCCTTCTACTGCACTGGTTTTATGCATGGTCTTTCTGGCCCCAATACCCAAAGCAGAAAACCCTGCCTTGGGCTTCTTGAAAGTTGTGCAAGAAACAGTGAGTCATAACTCATCCGTGTCAAATTAATGCTGTTGTCATGGGACATCGATGGCATAATGAAGGGAGAATAAGGGCATTAAGGAGAGTTAGTCCTTCAATAGGACTTCCCTTCTGATTTCTTTGATATGCTAAATGCGATTATATGTTCTCCCCCCCGCCCCTCCACCCTGAAATCATGATAACGTTTTAAAATTATTAACTGTGGGGAAAAAATATGAACCTTATTGTTTAATAATTTTGTTTGTTTCCATTCAAAATGGAATTGTTTTATACCTTTAGGAATACAATAAGGGAAGTTGCCACATGACATCAATCCTAAAATGTCTTTTCCTCTGAGGTAGTTTTTGACAATTCAACTATTTTACTCTATAAAGTACAAAGTTAAATGTCTTGCTCTGACCAATGTTCTAGAATGGCAGTCACTATTTTGATTTTGTTTTCAGGATCTCTCTTTTATAGCCAGGTAGGTGAATGGTACTGATTCTTGCATGCTTGGGGGTCAGTTGGAACAAAACCAAGACGGTTTCTGTGGGTCATTGATTGTAAGTGAGAGAATTTGATTACATGAAGCACTATTTCTCATTGGAGCCCTTTACATGAAGGGTTGGATTTTCAAAATAATCCCCTTGATTTCGGGGCATGAGTCTATTGGGACAGGTGATGTTCAGTCACACAAGACTTGTCTGTATTCAAGTTGTTAATTTACTGCGACAACACAGATAGTTGTTCAGTCCTATGATGTGATGGGGTAGATATTTGCTTATTTCTGATTTGAAGAGAAAATGGTGACTTTTTGCTGCTTTAATTATGTCCATGTTAGAAGATTCTATCCATTTAACTGTAGCCTTCACTGTTAAATATTTCAGATTCTGTTAATAGCTCTGGTGCTAGATACTGTTGAAAATGTATTCATATCTCTTCCTGCTTTCTGTCTTCATGTTTAGAAGCAGTGATTTCTTGAATAAATACATGGGGAGAGAAATAAAACTTAACAACATTCAGTAATAGCATAAGTTAGTGTATAAGCTAAAATTTTTCATCGCTGTTTTGCTTTTTATTTATGCAGTGCTTAGTCCAATTAATCCATACTAATTCAATGGGATTGCAAGGTCCTACTGCTTTACAAATAAAGAAATACACTAATTGGCATGGGAATGTCTTCTACTACTTAACATTGGGACTAGGCATGAGGAGTTCATCTTTATTGCCTATACTGTATTCTCTAATCTTCCCTGCGTGTCTTTTGGAGGCATCTTACCTATATGGAAGTTCAGCCTCCATGCAGATCATTTAGCACCTTCTTCTCTTGTGTCCTTCAGCTAGCATGTGTGTCATGGCAGGTGCTCCAATGTAATCTTTAAGTCACATCTGTTGTCACTATTTGCTTTTCTCTGAAGATCTAGAGGTGAGAAGCTGTGAACTCTACTGTATTTCAGCACTTGTGCCAGAAAAAACCCTAAAATTCCATTTCATGCCTACTGCTCTGACAGAGGTGTCTACCATGGCAGAACTTAGCTGTCTCCTTGAATATTTAGTGGGTTTCTGGTTTTCACGTATGCATTCGAATGGAAGGAAAAATAAATTGAAAATTTAGTTTTTCGTTTGTGTTTTGAGACATCAGATCTTGTTTAAACCGTTGAATGCAGCTAATGCACTGTGTCATATATTTCTCTATGCTAATTTCTTCCAAGATAAGTAGCCAACTTTCCTTTTTTTATTCCAGGCAGGTTGGTTGGTTTGTTTGTTTATTTTAAGCAAGGGCAATGGGAAGCGGGAAGAAAAAAAAATCTTTCTGTTCACCTGCATGGTGAGCTGTCACTGGAGTGATTTTTGCAAGAAAAACCTAGATATTCTTAATTAACAATTTCCAACTTGTTCTACAGAGCCCTCAACAAACTTAAGGCCTGTTTCTAACAGGTCAATGGAAAGTCAGTCAGAAAAATAAGCTCTGCAGTGGGTTTAAATTGGTTTTGCAGGTATTCACACTTCCATGGTAAAATTCTTATGGTGGCTTCCAAACAAAAAACATTTGCAAACCAGTGCTATATGGTGGTGTTGCACACATGCACACAAAAAGCTGTATGCATATTATTTATCTGTATATTTTCTGCAGCTAACTGAATGGCAAAGTCAAACATCATTTTCCTTCATACCATTCTTCTTTACCTTGAACCTTTCTCAGTTGGAGACTCAGTTTCCCAGATTTTCTGAGTACTTTACCAAGTGTACAGATTTCAAGGAAATTGAGCCATACATTTCTCAAAACACTTGGCCATTATTCCTGTTCCCATTTTATAAAAAGGTAGATTGTTTATAGAGTGCTAAACTCAGGGTGCCAGCAATGCAGCTCAACAAAAATGCATTAAAAAAATCACGTGAAAGGGAAATCGAACCTATTCACTGTATGTATCAATCCACTATATGCTGGGAAGGAGAGACAAGGCTAACAAATATTATAACCAGTCCTGATCAACAATCTCTGTGCTTAATGACATTTAAACCTAGATTAGAAAAAACACAGGGAAGTAAACAAGAGCTAAAGGAAGCAATCTGCTGGGGGTAGGGGGGAGGAAGGGGCCACATGATTCTTCCCCTCCCTGGTATGAATGAGTGTAGAAACAGTGCCATATATTCAGTGCGCTAACATTTGCATTACAAATGCTTGTACTGGGTTTAGAAAAGAGCTAACAGATTGTCATTGCCCAGAGCACTGGCATTACAATGATTGCTCCAATATAACATGGCTGTTAAACTTTTGCTTAACCCTTGTGCTACCTTCACCCAGCTTGAAAGAGAATTATTTGCCTAGAGTTAGCCTTCCTAGAAAAATGCACATTTTAATGCCCACAGAGATCTGGACAAAGCAGTTATCTGTTTTAATCACTAGCATCTGAGATATTGCATGTTTCAAGATGTATGGATTTCCTAAAGTGCTGGAGTAATAGATGATGCGCAGCTCAGTCCTCAGAGCACTGCCGAGATTGCACCCTCGGCTGGTGGGAAGATGAAGTATTATGCAAGGCTTTTCACACATTCTGTTTTTCTTGTATTTTCTGCAGTTTTCTGAAAGCTGTAGGCAATAAAATTAACACCCTTTTGTCATTTATGCCATTTTACAATGTTGTCATTCAGTTTAATTTCAATTGTCCTAATTTAGATTGGAAGTTGGAAGTTGGAAGAGAATCTTGTCCTCTGGTTGTTGGTGAATCCTTTATAAATGAGTACACCTGGAATATTCTGAGGGTTTCTTTTGTGAATATTTTCTTTTTCAAAATTCTTCCATAAATGAAAAAAATCCTTAATTTCATTTGTCTTAGCTGTTCCACAGCTAACTGAAAAACTGTGAATCTCACAAATTTTTGAACTTGGCTTTTTGGGTCTAGGTTTTCGTATCAAAGTTATCAGTACCCCTAAAAGGGCATTAATATGGAGGCAGGGATAATGGGAACTATTGCAGGAAAAAATGGAGGATTCTTGACACTCTTTTACTAAATATAGTCACAAAAACTACTTGTATGTCATTTGAGTTTTATTGTATTCTTGTCTTCTTATTCTTACTGGCTCATGGTCTTCTATTTTTATCCACTCAATGCTTCAAAGCTCTTTACTGGGTAATTCTTAGTGTTTTCTATCCCACTAAAGAAAAGCAGATCTGTGTAGACATCTATCAGCCCCAATTGTGGTTATAAAAGTTGTTAATCATCTCAGCAAAGCATAGCTGACAAATGCTAAAATGTTCCTGCTCATACTAGTGCAAAAAAGTGTGTATCTGAAGGAATACCCTTACTAAAGTCAAGTCAGCTGTACTCTACTCTGTAGGAGTATATTAAGGGTAACAAAATCAGCTTTTGTGTTGGTAAAAGAACCTCTATTTAAGCGTTAGTGAATCCGCTTCTATCAGTAATACAGTGCATCAATGGGAAAAGGTAATGATCTTAATTACAGCCTGCAAACCTAACAAAAGTATTTAAACTTTGTTGCTTAAAAACAGCTCCTCAGAGTGTCATACTGAAACAGCCAACCAACTGGTATTAACACACTTGCATTCAAATTAAATTCCACTATTTTTTTGCCTTTTAACAAGGTCAATTCACATCTCTCTCTCGGGAAACCTAGCCTGAGCAATCTGGTCTGTGCCATGACAATGTGCTAGCGTTTTAAATTTTAGCAGAACTTCAATTTGCTTAAAATAAATAAAAATTGCTGATAAATAAATAAATCTCTTGTGCTTTTAGAAACTCTATCTCACAGTTGTCCTTGAATTATTAGTCATATTGCAGAAATGTTGATGTTCAGATGAATGTATATTCTTCTGTTTCAAGATCTTTTAGGAGGTAGAAGACCATTTCTTTCAATACTGCTTCAGTTCAAGTACCACTGTCATATTTTCTTTGGCTCAGAGGTGTCATAGGATGGTTTTGCTTGTGGCTGCAACTCAAGAACATGTAGGAAGGTCACAACTCCAACTTTCTAGTTCCTTTGCTGTTGTCTTTTGGTCAGGAAGATGCAAGAATATCTTTAGAGTTTTACCTCACCTGAGATATTCAGCTCCCGAAAAGTTTTAATGTGATGAACAAAAAAACCCCGATCAACCAAACCCAACTCCTCTTTTGCTGTATTCATTCAATAAAATAAAACAAACATTTTATATTTGAACAAATATTACTCTTTAAAATTGTTTTGTATTGTGATGTTGTCTTCTATTTACAGCTGATTATATTACCAAAAAAACCCTTCTCATTAGCATATAAAATATCCTTCTTGTTGATATAAGTTGCATCAAGCAGTTGTTATATAGCAGCTTGCAACTAGATGCAAATTCTCTTAATTATCTGAAAGAAGAGTACATCATATAGCATTTAGTGGACAACAAAAAAGTTTACTTTGAAGTAGAGACATAAAAGTACCCAGTATTATCTGGAAAGTATTGCCCTTATATAAAGGATCTGTATGGCATTTGAAGAATGAGAATTTTAGAAAATTTGCAAAATAAAACTATTTCAATGCAGATATGTGAAACTGAAACAAAGTTTCTCCTTGCCATAAAGAAAGGCACGACGTCCAGTTTTATGTCTGGATAACACATCCAAACTAATTCCTTTTTTCACATATCCTGTATAGAGTGTACCTGAGGAAGCTAAATGTATAAAAAACCCATAGGTATTCCAAGCAATCTTTTTCAGGATAAAAATATTATCTCTGATAGGCTGGTGTCTTGTATAAAGGAGTGTCATTAAGTTCTTTGAGAAGATAGTATTTTGTGGGGGCTGGTTTTTGGCTCTTGGTGTTACAGTCTACCATTATTAATTAATTTATGACTTGCAGTTAAAATCTTCCATAAATATTCTGTGTAGAGCACAAAAGAGTCTAACATGCACATGTTTCAATACACTGCATAAAAGAGAATATAATGGCATGGTCAAAAAAAAAAATCATAAATCAGCATTCCAGAATTTGTGCAAATGTCCTAAGAAATAATAAATAGGACTTTGTGGTTGAGGGATGGTCATTGTACCTTTTTTTTTTCCATTGGTGAGAGAAATGAGCTGTTTCTGGAATTATCTTGACTATTTCATCAACCTAAAACAACTGGTCTTCTGAGTTTTAAGAGTGGTTTTTGGCTCAAAGAAAAGGGCAGATTTGTGATTATCTAAATTGTGAAGAGACATTATACTTTATTAGCAGTCTTGGCAGCAGTACTCATGTATGCATGCTGTAGCACAATATATGGTATTTGTTACCGTAAAATCTAATTAAAATTTAAACTAAGCTGATGGCATTCAAACTGCCATTGAAGAGGAAGGATTGCATCCTATGGGTCTCTTTTTTTTTTATATATGTGCGTTTGCCATTTTGTTAATTTGTAGCCAAGCAGCTTCTGTCTGAGCTCAAAAATGTGTTAGTCTGCAGTTGTTTTGTGTGCTGTTGTCACAAAGCAAATACATTGCCTGTTACTTGCCAGTTTTATGTGATCCTCGATAACGCCTGTGATCCTTGATAACTTCTCCAGCCAGGCATTTTCAGCTATCGAACACAGGAGCCCCGTTTTGGTCTGCAATCTTACTCAGTGCCATTGTAATGAAGATTTAGATATGCAAAACGTTTTTTATGTGAGTTTATTAGATAACGGCTAAGTCAAAATAGTTAACCACCCGCTGTTGCAATTGCTCTTCTAATTCACTGAGGAAGGCAGTAGTAAATCTTGTTTCCTGTTTTTTGTATGAAGAATGACAGCTCGGTACAATGTTTTACTGTGCGACGTGTCAGTCTGGCATATAAATGCACCCCTCTTCTTGATGTGCACCAAAGGCTTGAGAAGGGATTACAGAAGCTGAAAAAAGAGCAGTGTGTGGCGTGGCTTGCTTTTACTGATAAATGTGGCCTGGGCTAGCTGTCAGTAGGGCTTAGAGAAAACTATCTTTTAAGTCGGGACTGTGCTACATACCTAGTGAACCCTTTGCCCTCCTGAAAAATTAGCAGTTACTCTATGCAGAGTTCTACATTGCCATTTTACTGGATTTGACTCCTACCGTTTGAGCTGGATGCGATCAGCAAATTATCCATTACCTTCCATGTTTTCTATATTATTTGTTTTGGAAAACATACCAGTAATGGTGAAAGGTCTGTTTCTTTGTGATGTTTATTCCTTCTCTTAGAGAAGACTAATCCAAATATATCAGCTGGTGAATTCCAAATGGTAAGTGAAGGCAAACTGTGTGTGGCAAAAGCAGTGAGTCGGTAAAAGATTGATTGCTTGATCATTTCATATAGGTGCATAACAAACTTTTTTTAATTCTAGTTTTTTTTGCTTGTGTAAAGTTTAAAAGGAAAAAAGCACCTCTTAAAATTTCCAGGATTCTTAGTCAATACAAAATACTGCAATAATATCTGTAACATCATTTGACTCTCGTATCCCAGGTTTTAGTATATGCAGAGATGGAAGAAAAGACAGGGCGTTTCTGTAGTTGGTGACAAAGTGTCCTGTAGGCAGTGGAGAAGTGAGTATCAAACAAAGATTTGAAACAGTCTTACCCCACAGATCTGAGAGAAAATTTGTAAAGAAATAGTGAAATAATACAGGCATTTCTTTTACTACTCAATTTTTTTGACTGCTGTGCTTGTTTGTCTCCACCTCATGGAAGTTTTCATGCTATGATATTCTTAAATTGCTTTCAGTCAGAGGGTATTTGTGTTTAATGTTTTAATGTTTAATGTTTTCCTGTGTAATAGAAGAAAAAAGGTTTGTTCTGTAATAATTAGCAGATATAGTAGAATGATTGGGAGAAGTCATGCAGTATTAATGAAATTAGGGTGTACTCTGAAATCCCTTTCCAAAGGAAACGTCTTATCAAATACAGTGAAGCTGTCTCCTGCTCTCCCTTAGGAGCATCTCTGTTTTTCTGGAAGTATATGAGATTTTTGTATCTATTAAGGTGATTGGCAGCATTTTCAATACATTTTCCAATTATCTCTGCAAACACTTTGGAAAAGCCAATTGCTCAAAGCTCCTTTCCCCACCCCCCTACTCCCCCACCCCCATTATGCTACTCCTTATTTACATACGTTAAAAAAAGGAAATAAATATTTAGTAACAGAGACTGTCTTTGCTGTGGCAAATGTAAAAGGTCAGATCCTTATTGAGAGCAAACTGAATTCAATGAGACTATGCAAATACTTTTACAGTCCTTTATGTCCTGTGACAATCTAACCAAAAGCTGTTATGGAGTGTAACATGCTGCTGTACTGTCTTGTACTGTCTGGAATAAATACTTTGTCACAATAGATTAGATTGACAGTTTCATGTGCAAGAGATCATATGAATAGGGAGTAAATAATCCTGAGATATAACAGTGTTTTTAATTCTCAACCCAAAATATATGCACTGAAGAGAAAGTTTTTACAGAGTGGTTTCCTCCCCCTGCAAGGACTTCATTATATATGGACAAGCCTGCTCATAGTCACTGAAACATTATTGTTCTTAAGCATAAATCTGCTTTTTTGTGAGCAGACGTGAAATTCATTATTTGTTAATCTCTGGTTCGTTCCCCTACTACCCCCCACAACTCCACCCTCCACCTTGGGGGGTCAATGGTCAATGGCTTACCTGAAAAAATTAGCTGTGAATGGAAAAAGAGAGTAGAGACCAAAGGTAAATCTAAATATATAAATGTTTTCCAGAAGTGATGTCCTTGATGTTAAATCTTTAAAAGACTCTGTCATCTTGTTATGCTGTTGCCCAGTATCCTGTCTAAGCCTGTTACTGTTCCTACTTGCTACCAGCATATTGATTAGCTATTTAATCTTTTAATTCCTGTGTAAGGATTCATAGAAAAATGATGTTTGCGTGTAAGTATGTAAGTGCATGTGGGTTGTATGCCTGTAAAAAACAAGTTTTATTTCTCTTCCTCCTTGTGTTCTTGCCATACTTCTGTCGCTGCATCTTTACAAATGGCGCTATGGCACTCAACCACCTTCTGATGCTGAGTCGTGTCACTGGGCAAACAGAAGTGCTGTCTGGGGAAACTTTCCTTTCTTCTCAGGCTTTGGCAGCTATTCTGGGAAGGCACCCCCTCCCCAGGAAATGATTCTCTCCATCCTAGATGTCCTGTTGTCTGATGGGCACTGACAGTCTGGAAGTCCTTGTCCAGAGACTCCCATGTCCTCAACTGGCAGGAAGCTGTGGTCCTGGGCAAGGTACTCAGACCTGGGAACGTGGGGAAAACAGCACTGCATGCAGAACTTTAAGACAGTCAATGCGGTCTCCTGTGAGCTGGCGCCAGAGCTGGAGCATTGTCAGCTGCCATTTTAGGAACCCCTTTCTGTATTTGAAATGTGCTGCCATGGCACATCAGAGACCAACTGTAACAACCTAGGTGCCATCTGACTCTTTACATATCATAAGAAGTGCTTTGGGATGTCATATGAGCTCTCAGCAGTTTGAGAGCAGTCTGTTGCATCATGCAAGCTGAGAACATGCTGGAGGACTTCATGGTTGTACAGCATGCTCATTAATTCAGACTTTTTTTGCCCCATTAGCCACTGGAGTGTGCTATGTGTGCACCTGGAGCACATTGCCAACAGCAATCTAGTTCTTGTGCACCATTCAACCGTCTGAACCTGTATGCAGTTAGCAGGGACGATACGGGGTTTTGCTTCAAGTGCTCTTCTGCTTCACACTAAAACTGTAATGAAGCCCCACTCTGAACAACTGTCTTCTGGTATGTACTATACAGGGTGTATAAACAAACAAATCCGTTGTTAAAAGTTTCTTAAGGTCAGCTGTGAGTGTTTGAGCAGAACTTCAATCCCTGGCTCTCTATTGGGGTGTTGTGTGCCCCAATGTGCTCTGCACATGCTACTGTGGACCGAGTACAGCGTGGTTCGCTATTAAGACTATTCAGGTGGCTAACAAGTGTAATACCTGGTTGCTAATGTTACATTAAACGTAATAGGTAATACCTCAGACCACAAACCTCCATTAAATGATGTCCATTTTAAATTGACCGACAGATGGCACTATCAGTCTCCTTTTCTCTTGTGGCTTGGGAAAAAATCTTGAGCAAACTGTTGGCCAGATCTCTCTGCCGCTAAATTCAGTAATTTCTTTCTAATTAATATTTCATTTTAATTCCTAATATCTTATAATAGCGTGTAAAATCTGTGCACGCCTACATGTGCAATGAAACAAATTGTAAGGATACATATTCATAAATTTAACCTATAATGTTCCTGCTAGTGTATTAAATGACTCTTGATTTTCGAGGGCTTTATAATTCAATCCTGAATTTGAATAATTTAAGTAGAAAAGGCACCGTGTGTGATCCTGTCAGTTTAACAGATGCATACAATAGTGGAGAGCTAAACAGCAGTTTGAAAATTGATGGAACAAGCTAAGTTGCATAAAAAGTATACTGCACTAATTTCTGGAAACTCTGGCTTTCTGCTTTCTCTTTTCTCAAATTTATAGTAAGTTTTGATTGGATTCTGTAACTTTAGATGCCTCTTCAGGATGCATAGAAAACACCATCAACTGATAAAAATGATGACTTATAGCAGCTATGTTCCCCTGTATTATCTGAATTGCTAATGAGATTTTCAGAATGAGACATTACTGAGAAAGTGTCAGGAATAATACCTGTCTGGACACAGCGAAAAGAAAGTTAAAGTCACAAATAGAGAGCAATGTAGAGTTTAAAGGAACCATTATATAGTTTTGAAGAGATAAATGCAGTGCAGTGTAGACATCAAGTTTGATTAGCTACTGTGAAAGGGAGAGACTGCTGATGCTACACTGTGTGTGCTACCACCCTTGCAATAAAGAAGGGGTTTTTTTCTTATGTTTAAATTGAATTTCCTGTATTTCAATTTGTACCAATTGTCTCTTGTCCTTTCATCAGGCACGACTGAGAAGTGTCTGCCTCCATCATCTCAACACTCTCCCCTCCATTTATGCATATTGATAAGATCTCCCTTGAGCCTTCTCCAGGCTGAGCCTCTCAGCCTCTCCTCATATGAGAGTTGCTCCAGTCCCTTAGTCATCTTTGTGGCCTTTTGCTAGACTTTCTCCAGTATATCCCGGTCATATACTGGGCAGCACAGAGCTGGACACAGCGCTCCTGAAGTGCTCTGAGACGCGCTGAGGGGAAGCATCGCCTCCCTCTGTTCACAGATAGCACACCATTTTTCTTTCACAGTAGACTCAGCTACCTTGACAAGATGATGCCACTTCAGGAAGATATAAATGTTGCTTTTGAGTTTTAGTATTTATTATTTTATCCTGAAAAGGTGTTACCTGCTCTTAGTATATAGCCTGTTTTCTGAAAGGGCATAAAGACAGTTATCAGCCTCAGTACTTTGGACAGCCCTATGCCAGCTTCTCCACAGTTGTCCTCCCTGGATAGTCAGTACGCACCTTGCACAAAGCATCTCTGAAGTGCTACTGCTCTGAACTGCTTGGTTTCACCAGTTGTTGACTGATTTTGCACAAATGTATGTGAGTAAATAAAATGTTGGTAAGGTTTGGAACCAGGTTTTATTTTCTAATAAGGGAATAGCAGTCTTATTCCAAATTCCTTGTGGTGGCTGAGTACAAATATATGCTTAACTTGCAGAGCACAAGACAAACTCTTCTGTGAGGGAGCAAGAAGGCTGACACAGGTTCTAGTAGCAAACGTAAAGTAAGCTTCCTTTATACTCAAGGCTTTTTATTTTTTTCCTAGAGGTATTTTTATCACCACAAGTATTTCAATTATGTTTTAATTAAGCTGTATGATTATAGGTGCTTGTCAACAGAGGACATCTATCTGGGTAATTAGAATGATAGCACAAGGGGTAATTATAGAATATAAAGACTAGCTAAAAATGAGTCTGTTGTGGTACATTTAAATCCTGCACAGCCACTCTGCTTTCCTTATCCCACCTCACTTGGTGCTTAAGTCACTGGCTTGCTTTCCACTTGCGCTACATCATTTTAAACTGGATTAGGGAACTGTTTAATGTGAAAACTTAATAAAACTTAAAACTTAATAAGCAACCAACACACCATTCAAAGCCTCTCCTGTGTCATAAAACAGTGTGTTCCATGACAGACAGCTATCTTTCTTCAGCAGATGCTAAATAAATGTATTGATCCCCAGCAAATCCTGTTTAGACATCCCCAAGGCCCGTGTCAGCATGCCATTTAAGCACATGCTCCAACGCAGTCAGATTTCATGTAGTACTTAATCTCTAGTCAGGCTGCATGTGCGAGGAAAGGTTGCGAAATCAGAACCTGTTAATAATGGCCTACTTTATTACTCTAGGATTTGTTCTCCCTTTTCCATCAATGCTTTGCTTAGGTAGTGTTTTATTTATAAGAATGGATATTTTTTTTTTTCTGTTTGATTGGCTTTAAGCTGCTGGAAATCAGCAGTATTATATGAACAAATTATTCTTCATTTTAGGTCTGATTTCAAAGACAGTGGAAGTTAATGGAATTTTTCAATTTCCATGGAAAATTTTTGCCATTTCCATTTTCCATGGAAAATTTCCATTAACTTTCCATGCAAAGTCCTTTGCATTCTTAAAAGTTTTTCAGAAAGCCTTAGGTTTCCTTCAATGCACGCATCTTTCCATCTTGCACTGCCTGAGAACACCTATGAAGAAGTCCAAAAGGAGTGGATGTGAATCTAATTTTTTATGCAGAATTCTGAAATCCAACACTTCTTAATTATGCTGTTCATGGAATAAAATCCTAAGGGTTAGAGTGAAAGCTTCAGAAAAAGAAACACCGTTTCCGAATTCTAAAAAAAAAAAAAAAAACCAACCCACCCTATGAAGTTTCCAGCATAGTTTGTAAATTTTGAGGTGTCCTTGCTTTTTATGTCATAGTTATTTTCCTTAACCTGACTTTTTGAAAAGGGAAGAAGCCAGCAGTTCTCTCATATGGACTCCTTTATTATTTGAGAATACGGTAGGAGAAAAAAAAAAAGTGCAGCTGTTCCTTTTCCTCTGAATCTAAAAGAAAGTTTCTGTGTTAAGGGCTTGCTTTGCAGCCTCACGAAGGCAGTGGTAGCTGTTTAGCTTTTCTGGGCTTTGCATGCAGTTCGTATTCTGTTGATTTACGGTGAGTAGGGATAATTCTATGAGATACAAAGTACTGTATCTTAATTTGTGTGTTGGAACCTCGCTGTAAATTTGTTGTCCAAGATGTTTCCCTTTCATAATTAAATTGCAGTAGCTAGTTTTATTGCTGCTCCCAGGGATAAATCTTTGATCTGAGAGCTTTCATGCTCTGTATCTCTATTGCTTACCTTTTTATTATGGGTAAGGGATTATTTTTTACTATCTTCCTGGCGGTCTTGACAGAAACTTAACTTATATTGGTCTGTGCCTTCTAATTTATTTGTTGACTGGAAAAACCTTGTATTAATAAGCTTTTTAAATATTGCCCCATACTGTTATGTTCCCTTCAGCTTATGTGCAGGTACATTCCAATTTCCTACAGAATTTTTAACCTCATTGGTTTCTGTTCTTGTGGACATCTATCATGCTGTCTTCAGGCAGCACAGATAACTGCTATTAAAGGACTTTGTGTAACCTCTTATATAGTAACAAACCCAAAAATTCTGGAAAGCGGAAGATCGAGCTTATGTTCAGTTATAGCAGCAAACCCAGAAGCCCTTGTGGAATTACTGTCGAGTACATTTGTTGTTTTCTTGGAAGGCAGAGAAAACAACAATAAACTCATAATTGCTGTTTAGTATAAAGCTAGAGAAGAGCTTGAATGGCTGAAACATTTGTGAAAATGCAACAGCTAGATAGCCTTGTCTGCAAAAAGAAAATGACGCTCCAGATACAAGAATTAGAACAGAAAACTAAAGCAATACACAAGAATTATAAACAGTGTAAAATGTAATTGCAACATTTAACATTTATGCTGTAATGTCATAAACGTCAGCCAACAGTGCCTTCAGCGGAGATTAAACTGCCTCGCTTCACCAGCGGGATGGGCATGTGTAGTAATCATTGCAGTTGCGTCTTGTGCACAGCTGTCCCAAGATCTCTCTTGGCAAAGAGGATGCTCTTTGCTACCTTTGAATGTCTCTTTTCCCCTTTTGGGATTTGTCAGATTTTTACCCAGGATTTATGTTAATTGGGGAGCCAAGATGTTGCCACAGCAATCTCAGTTATTACTTTATAGCTTTTTGATATATAAGCACCATTCATTGTAGTGCTGCTTCTAAAAATTTTAAGAGGTGTGTTGGTAACAGATAAACATGTGATGCAGTGTGCTATCTTTCTGCTTTTATAGGAAAGAAAAAAGGAAATTAAATCTGATTTCCCACACATACCTTTGATTATGTATACAAAGGTCAGAGTGAAACCTAGATTGCACTCTGAACCCTGCAACTGTCTTCATTAAAATATGTTAATGTTCAAGTACATTTCTTTTGGTCAGTCTTTGTTGGGTTGGATTGTATTTACGAAGCTGGAGAAGCTCCCTCTGGTGGCTAAATTATCACTTAGCATCGTTTACTTTTTTAAAAGCTGGTCTCTGTGTAGTCTGGTGGATAAAATACTGGCAAGCACAGTGTTGGTTCAAATGCTGTGTGAAATGTAGCAATGTTTTTCAATTTACATTCAGCAAATAGTAGTTAGTAGGTACTAATAGGAGTGGATTGTTGAGCATGCATTTACCTGCACATCTCAAACATGACCTTTGACCCCTCAAGAATTAGTTTGGCCTTCTCTTGACAGAGGTTGCTAGCATTGCTGAAGTTCAGGAAAGCTGTAGGATATGCTAAATTCAAAGACCATCTTGCCGAGCCTAACTATTGTGTATTTATGTAAATTTTATGGTTTTTTGGCAAAAAGAAAGTGCTGTTTATGTTGTGTTGTGAAAGTGAGGGAGAAGAGGTTGCATATCTTTTAAATTAGAATATCTTTTCTTATCATATCTCGTGATGGGAAAAAAAGGTTGTTTCTATAAGAAAAAACCCACCCAGATGTCAGCAATAAGGACTCTTAACATTACCTCTGGATTAGAGAGTTTTGGAGCTGGGGGTCCCTTCCAGACAAGCAATTTTTACCAGCTGGTTGCCTACAATGGTGATTGGGCATTTAGCGATACATAGGGCTTGCAAGGAGATTTTTCAATCTTTTAAAGCACCAATAGCATTTTCCTTTCCCTATTCTAAACAGCTGGATTCAAGGTAATTAATATACTAGCTTTAAGAAGTGTAACAGCTTAGAGAACTCATATAGGAGGGACATTTTCAAGGGTGTTTGAGTTACTTTGAATCACAAAATGGTAGGGGTTGGAAGGGACCTTCAGAGATCATCTAGTCCAACCCCCCTGCCAAAGCAGGTTCACACAGAGCAGGTTGGACAGGAACACATCCAGGCAGGTTTTGAATATCACCAGAGAAGGAGACTCCACAGCCTCTCTGGAGAGCCTTTTCCAGTGCTCGTCACCCTCAAAGTAAAGAAGTTTTTCCTCATGTTGAGATAGAATTTCCTGTGTTCCAGCTTGTACCCGTTGCCTGGTACCTGTCACCAGGCACCACTGAAAAGAGTCTGACCCATCCTCTTGACACCCGCCCTTTGGATATTTATAAGCATTGATGAGATCCTCTCTCAGTCTTCTCTTCTCCAGGCTAAACAGACCCAGGTCTCTCAGCCTCTCTTCATAAGAGAGGTGCTCCATTCCCTTGATCATATTTGTAGCCCTCTGCTAGACTCTTTCCAGCAGTTCCCTGTCTCTCTTGAACTGGGGAGCCCAGAACTGGACACAGTACTCCAGATGTGGCCTCATCAGGGCAGAGTAGAGGGGGAGGATGACATCCCTTGAACTGCTGGACACGCTCTTTTTAATGCACCCCAGGAGACCATTGGCCTTCTTGGCCACCAGGGCACAGTGCTGGCTCATGGTCAACTTGTTGTCCATCAGGACTCCCAGGTCCTTCTCAGCAGAGCTGCTTTCCAGCAGGTCAACCCCTAACCTGTACCAGTGCATGGGATTATTCCTCCCTAGGTGCTGGACCCTATGCTTGCCCTTGTTGAATTTCATTAGGTTCTTCTCTGCCCAACTCTCTAGCCTGTCCAGGTCTCACTGTATGGCAGCACAGCCTTCTGGTGTGTCAGCCACTCCTCCCAGTTTTGTGTCATCATCAAACTTGCTGAGGGTACACTCTGTCCCCTCATCCAGGTCACTGATGAATGTATTGACCAAGACTGGACCCAGTACAGACCCCTGGGGAACACCACTAGTTACAGGTCTCCAACTAAAGTCTGTGCCGCTGATCACAACCCTCTGAGCTCTGCCATTTAGCCAGTTCTTCATCCACCTCACTGCCCACTCATGTAACCCACACTTCCTGAGCGTACCTGTGAGGATGTTGTGCGAGAATGTGTCAAAAGCCTTGCTGAAGCTTTGAAAGAAGCCTTCATTTCATATGCAAATGTGGGTGTTTTGGAAGCCATTTCAAGAATCAGTTTTCTCTAATAAGTGGTATAAACACAATATCCAATGCTGTCCAGCTTTTGGGGTAGCCTTTGTTATTGGTTCAGTCTGCTACTTGTGATCTGATTGTGATGCTGTTAAAACTTTGATGGTGTTACCTTGTATTTGCTCTTTTTTTTGTGGAAGCATTTATAAAACCAAGTATTTAAAAAAACCTATAAATGTTCTTTTCAGCTTTGATGACAACTTGCATAAGTTTTGTGATTTGGATGTTTTCCCAAAAGGCGCAACTGCTGGAATCAATAAATTGCACTGAGAACATTGGCTTTCATTAGAAGTAAATATCGTAAGAAAGTCTGCGGTCTGCCTTTGCATGGAAATTCTTTCAATATTGAACTGATTGTAGGCTGTTGATTCAAAAGTGAAAAGCCAAAGCTAAATAATCACAAATTTCATGACACTGAAACTTGTCTAAGAGTTTTGGAAGCCAGGTTGCTGTTTTTCCTTCAATTTCAAAATAGTGAGATTTGGAAAAACTAAACAACATCTGCTGAAAATAAAAATGTGTTTTGATTATACAGACCAAGAAAAGAACTGCTCCAGAAGCTGCTCCAGCTAGTTCAGAAACACTTGTTGACCAAAGAATTAATTTCCTTCCTGTTTTCTATGAAATTCCATGCCATTGTTTTCAGTCTTAATGAATGCATATTTTCCCTTTATCTGTCAAGCAATTGATAGTATTCCAAATTCAGGCTTTTTGTGTGCTCAGTATTACTAACTATAGCCATTCAAAAATTATATCCTGCTCCTGCCCTCTTTCCTGAGGGAAATCAGGCTCTTGGCGTATTGGGTTTGCATGGTAAGGCTTTTAGTAGTGGGGAGGCTACAGGGGTGGCTTCTGTTGGCAGGACTTGTGACCCCGTGGGGGACCCACGCTGGAGCCGTTTGTGAAGAACTGCACCCCGTGGGAAGGACTCATGTTGAAGTTTGTGGAGGACTGTCTCCCATGGGAGGGATCCCACACTGGAACAGGGGAAGAGTGTGATGAACTGACTGCAACCCCCATTCCCTGTTCCCCTGTGCCGCTCAGGGGGGAGGAGGTAGAGAAAAATCAGGAGTGAGGTTGAGCCTGGGAAGAAGGGAGGTGTGGGGGGAATGTGTTCTAAGATTTGGATTTATTTCTCATTATCCTACTCTGATTTGATAGGTAATAAATTAAGCTAATTTCCCCAAGTCAAGTCTGTTCTGCCCATGATGATAATTGGTGCGTGATGTCTGCCTGTCCTTGTCTCGACCCATGAGCCTTTCATTATATTTTCTCTCTCTTGTCCATTTGAGGAGGGAGAGTGATAGAGCAGCTTTGGTGGGCACCTGGAGTCCAGCCAGGGTCAACCCACCACACTTGGTGATATTATGTTGAAAAACTAAAGAAATCTATTGCTCTCTAAAAGGCAGCAAGAAACCCAAGGTTCTTATGCTGACTTCTGATTCAAACAGTTAAGGATTAGGAAGTAATTCCAATCTTGTTAGATTTATTTAAAAAGTCATGCTAGCTGGCAGGGATGTGCAGTTTCAGTCTGTAGTCAGGTTTCCTCATTGTCCTGGGACAGCAAAATAAACTTTTATATCTTTTTTTGCTCATAATGTTGTTAGCCTGAAGCATCCTCTGCAATCCAAATGTTTGTATGCACTGTCATGTCTGAAGCTTCCACATCGTCTTTTCAGTCCACTGGCTGATGTTAACCAAATTTGGCAAAAGGTCAAATAACCTTCAGATACATTTCCAGTTTTGAGTTTAGCTTAACCACCTTAACGTTGGGCTGTCCTTGGAAAGAACAGCCCGTGCATTGCTGCTTCGTCTGCCTTACATCGCTCTAGCAGTCCTGTGGCTGTGCGGTCACCAGAGCCACTTGCTGAGCTGGATCAAAATGAATCATTTCTAGGTCAGGCCAACTCACAGGTGGGTAAGCAAGCCGACCACACAGCCACAAGGTTGCTGTCACTGGCCAAATGGCGATAGCAAGCAAGTAATAGCGGGTTGTTGGGGACAGTGGCAGAGAGGAAGACAGAGAGTTTGGGATTACCTAGTTCATTAGCAGCCAGTTGTTAGATTGAGCCACAAATGTTTAGAGAGTCAGGCCTCTTTGGTTCCGATTTACACACAGATCTACTTGTATTTCAAAGCTTTATGCACCATAGTAGGAGCAAAGATTAAGAGAAGGCTGGGGAAGCATCTCCGAGTGCAAACTTCCCCTTAGTGGACTATAATGAGGAGATTCATTTTTATTGTTCTTTTTTCCATTATCTTCACTTTCTGACATAGGACCAGCTCAGTGAGGCTCCTGTAGCAAAAGAATAAATTGCTCTGAACTGGTGTCCTGTTGTGTTTCAAGAAGGAAGGATAGGAGAGATGAGGAAGGAAAAGCGATAAAGAAACTTATGCCTCTGCCTTGCCTGAAAATTTCTTTAAGCATGCTGTAGGTAGAATAGAAGAGAAACATTTCCCTTTTGCTCAATATTTAACCACGGGCATGAAAGCAGCCTAATTTAATTAAACAGGTTAACAAATTAATTCAGACTAGCACTTGGCGGCTTAAGCTTTTTAGCTTGCCTTTCTAGAAGACTCTCGGAGCACTTGTGGAAATGGAGTAGTCTCAGTAGTCTCACAGATTTTAGAGATGCTTCAGGTTTGCTTTTGTTGTAATAAATCTTTCAGCAGAACAACAGCAGTAGAGTAGCAGGACAGCCTAACAAGATGCCCTTTACTGATAACAAAGCATAAGTAGTCATGACTTACCCTACATAGTGATATTTTTTGTTACTTAAATTTCCTTGTACTATAAAGACTTCCAGATCTGCAGCCAACATAGGAATGAATGTGTACCTCCACTGACTGAGAACTCCTGTGAAGGGACCCTTAACGGGGGGGGAAAAAGTTTCCTATTACAGAATTGTTCCTTATGTTTAGGCATCTAGAATCTATCTCACAGCATTACCAGATGCTTCTCAGGATAAAAACAAGTCCAAACTTATCCATTGTGGAAAATTCCAGCCTAGAGGATCATACCTCTTCAGGGGCAGGTTGGCTTTTTTATAATGCTTTATACTCCTTCATTTTTTTTTCTTTTAAAAAGAGAAAACCAAAAAACCTCAATAATTGAAGTGTTAGCATTCATGTAGGTCACTGAAGGAGTCCTGCTGAGTCATTGATATCTGTGAAATTTTTAATTTGATGGTTTTATACTTATTGTGGGAAATTTATATGAATTTTCATGAAGGTCCCCAAGCAAATATCTACTGGCCTTGCCCATGACGCCTTTGGGGTTTTTTTAACTGTATCTGAGCCTGCTGAGAGCAGCTGCCTAAAGGTATGGGACATCTCCTACAAAGACCAAGATTGCTTCGATTCTATTGATTTGTTGTAGTCAAAGTTGAGCTCGATAAATTCAGCTTAGCAAGCATACTTCTCTGCTTATGCATTGCTGATAACTGTCCACACTAAACCGCTCCACTGAAGACAAATATTTCTATACATTTGGACATTGATTGCTGTTAACAAGTGCCACATACAGTTCCTTCTGTATGGAACGTGGAAGTGTGCATGTGTGAAGTTATAGATGGTCTTTTTATTGGGTCTAGACATGCGCTTATGCATTTTACCAGATTTGGATTTTG
This sequence comes from Anarhynchus alexandrinus, assembly GCA_008711295.1. Lineage (NCBI taxonomy): Eukaryota > Metazoa > Chordata > Aves > Charadriiformes > Charadriidae > Anarhynchus > Anarhynchus alexandrinus. The sequence continues at coordinate 226,841 of VUYV01000122.1, forward strand.
GTTTGTGAAGTTTCAGAAGTTTCAGATTTTGTCTTTAATAAGCTGTATGAGGAGGCACAGAATGAAGTCTAAAAGAATAAGAACATGACAAATGTCTCAAGAAGCTAAATAATTATTATTATTAATTATGAATATATGCCTAAACCGTTCTTCCACTTCTTCCAAGGCTTATCTATTACTATTGAAGAGACATTTATAAAAGGCATCTGTTACAGTAAACGTTCTTCGCATTTGATAACCTTGTTGTCTGAAAGAACAGGCTGCCCTCAGGTCCTGCTAGGGAGGCAGAATTGGTTTGCCAAATCTTAAGAAACTGAGGTATTTTGTCTTCCCAAGTTATTCTGAGTAGCTCTCAGCAGGGACAAGAAAATGAAGACTGTCACCATTATGAACTTCTGTGTAACAAGGGCACAGGAAAGGCAGGGTGTTCTCCAGGAAAATGGGAGGTACCTGAAGGATGCCTGTAGGATTTGCAGGCTCTGAATCACAAGTTGGTGTCATGATGGTCCACTGAAGGTTGTAAACTATGAACCTAATTAAATAGAAGGGAAGCAGATATGATAATGGAAGTAACTGGGTCACTCTTGATTTCAGCATCTTTTACTTAGAGGGTGATTTTAAAACCTAATTCTTCCTCTAAAGCTGTTCATCCAAAATTAGCATTAGAAATTGCCTTTTTTTTTAAATCAAAATTACTTTTTGCATCATGTTTCATGTTCCTATACTTTTTCCCAGTACAAAAGACGTGGAGCTACTGGAGAGAGTCCAGTAAAAGGCCACTGAAATGATTAATGGACTGGAGCATCTCTTATATCAAGAAAGATTGGGAGAGCTGGGGCTGTTCAGCTGGGAGAAGAGAAAGCTTGGTGGGATCTCATCCATGTTTTATACACTGATATTTATTATCTGAAGGGAGGATGTAAAGAAGGTGAAGCCAAGCTCATTTTGGTGGTGGCCAGTGACAGGGCAAAATGGGCACAAAACTGAAACACAGGAGATTCCTTCTGAACATCAGGAGACATTTATTTACTGTGAAGGTGACTGAGCAGTGGCACAGGTTGCCCAGAGAGGTTGTGGAGTCTCCATTCTTGGTGATGTTCAAAAGCCGTCTGGACATGGTCCTGGGCAACCATATCTAGGTGGCCCTGCTTGAGCAGGGGATTTGGACCAGATGAATTCCAAAGATCCTTTCCAACCTTGACCATTCTGTCATACTTTTTCTGTACCGGTATTTTTTGCCCTAGTTATGCTTTGAATTAAAAGCTAATCCTGCATAAATTCACATTTAAACAGTACCAATTATGCAATTCTCTTGACTTCCTGCATGGTGACAAGCACATTGATACCAAAAACTTTTCATTTTTGTTGTGGCATCTCTTGGGCATACATGGCATACCCTTGAAGGTACTAATAAGCTGGGTAATACCAGTTTTGGGCACAGATCTCTGAAACATGGTCACTTGTATTTACGTATTTGATTACAAATACAACAAACAATAGGACAACTGATTATTCTAAAGTGGCCTCAAAATGGTTGCTGAGTAGAGCAGAACAATGCCTGCAATTACTTGTGCACGTAAAACTGTGTATTGGATAATATCTATGCTGAAAGTCAGACCTTTAAAAAATACTGCGAATTGGAAGATTGTCACACTAGAAATGAGAGGTCCTTAATACACAGTGTTGTATGATGAAGAAGAAGTATAACTCACTCTGTCAAGTATTCTAATTTGCAGGTTCCTGTTTTATTATAATTTAGGGATAGGAGTAATAAATGGAAAGCCAGCATTCCATGAAGCAAATAAGATGGAAGAATGAATATATCACTTTTACTTCTATAACTTCTCAATTTATTTCCATGTCATCTTTTTTGAGTGATTGTTAGTGTTGATCTCCCCCTAGCCCAGAGCTGATAAAATAATAAAGATAATATTGTTCCTATGGGTGCTATTACTATTTCTATATGACAGACATCACCGAAGAATTTCACCTCTTTTTTTCATAAATCGTGGTTAAGTCAGAGGGATTTTGGAAGGGAGGGAGAAAAGAGATAGGGAATGGGTGGGGTGTTGGGCAATGACTTAAAAATTATCCATTTAGTACATCTGTAAATCACTTTCCTGTTTACAAGTTTTAGATGTAACTGAAGGAACTAAGGGCACTCGCAAAGAATGTTAGATTCTGGCTTCAGTTTTGGGTTAAGGGTTCGTTTCCCAGTCACACTTATTTGCCCTTTTTCCAGAATGCTGAGCTGAATGAAGGGGCACGAACTCTGTAATAAGATTTGCTGCATCTATTGAGAATTATAAACAGTTTCTAAATCCCCCAAGTAATGAGAGTAAAGAATATATTTTCTGCAAATGTCTTTATACTTGCACTTGTGCTTTTTTTGGCATTAGGTAGAAAGGAATACAGTCAGCCAAAACCGGTTTTTGATGTAAAATAGGTGAGGATCCTCTGGTCAGGTTTCATTGATTTTTGGATCTTGGCAAACTGTGCATGTGCAAATTCATAATTTTTTTTTTTTTTTACTTGGGTAACCTGAAAACTGTAACATGGTATGGTATTCCATTGCTTTATTCTTTATAGCCTCTGGGGAGTCAATTTTTAGCTTAATTTTGTTTAAGCATTTGGTATGCATCCAGTTTGCTCAGAGATAATTGAGAGGAAAAGATGTGAGGGTATGATTGAGAGAGAAAAAATAAAGACAGATAAAATTTTCAGGCGGAGTGTGTGTATTTGAGTGAGAAGGCAGGGCAGCGATGATCTTAGAATGTCTAACATTTTTCATGAATGAAGAAATTTGAGGCATCAGGACTGATATTGAGTTATATAAACATGCTGTGTATACAAGGACTTCACTATATATTATGGAAACACGCTGTTGATAGAAATAAAAGGTGAAAAAATTGAGGATCCTTGTTTGTACTTAGTATCTTCAATCCAGTGACATCATTTACTAAATCCAATCTAATTATTTTTTCGTTAACATCTTAACACACCGTAAGTCACATTATTATTTCCAGTTTCCAGCTGTAGCTCTTGTCATGATGACAACTGCCTCAAACTATTCAGGTGTTGTACATACTAAACCCAATGGGCTTTATTGGTAGTTATTCTTTCCCATACGAACAGAGAGCACGCTGATAGCTACCTACTCCAGCTAAATGAATAAGTTGAAATAATTATATTCAAAATATGTTTCTTGCCCTCATCTACTGCCAAAACATTTACCTTTTTACTCGGCATATCAAGCTGTCAACCATATGGATGCCATTCATCCATTTTTGCTTCTCAGAATACCATTGAACAGGGCCCACACAACCAAATGTCCATGTGTTCTGCAATTCAGAGTGACTCAATAAAGACGAGAGGAAGACCACAATTTTCTCAAGTGGCATCAGGCACCTGTGTCTTTGCTTTAGTCATCTTCCTGTCAAAAAACCCAAACAACCCCTGTGTATATCGATTTAAGTTCTGCCTACAGGGCTGCGAAGTTGCATAGCTATCTGCTTTACTGATGTTGCTTTGCAGCTGTAACAGATGAGCAATGTTAAATAAGACGGATTTAAAAAAAAAACATAAATAAATAACAGTATAGCAGTTTGCAATAACTTTGGTCAGAGTGCAACAGAAACGGGGAAAAAACATGTGAGAGTTGTCTACTGTAGAGATGCTCTAATTAAAATAGTAATACTATAGTAAAATCATGGCTCAGATGAGCTAATAAGAGATTTCCAAGCAGGCATAAAAACGTACACTTACATTACACTAACTGTTAGTCTACCATTACACTTCGTAACTGTAATAGCTGCTAACCAGCAAAATCTTCCTAGGAAAATTTTCTCAAATGTGTCATATCATTGGCTTTGTTACGTAGAAATGCCCAGGAAGCCACCGGGCTGCCGCTGGTGGCTCTCTGCTGCACTGCGTTTAAGGGGAGGGCAAGGGGACCTGCACTGGGTCCCTTTTACTTTGATTTCGTGGTCCTGGCTGCCTAGAGCTTTAGACTCTGGGGGATAAAGGCAAAGGAGTCATGTCTAAAAATTGAATATAATTTTGAATTTCCTCATTAGATTAACATTTTCGGAGAAGGTCCAATGCAGACAGAAATATCAGCCCCCGTTTGGTCTCTGATCCTGAATCACATCTAAATACAGTCTAAACGCTATTTGGCCATTGGTTGGCCTCTCTGATGACAATAAGAATATTTTAAACCATTCAAAATGATCACAGTTTTGCTTAGCTGCCTACACTTTGCCATGGTTACGTGAAGAAGTAACTTCATGACACATGGTTGGCATTTCTTGCATTTGTTTGTTTGTTCAAGCTCCAGGAGGGCTATCAGTGATATACATCTGAGTGAGGAGGTTTGAGCTTACATCCCTCTAGCCCCCAGACTGTTAATTTTAACAATATGAGTAAACTTGCCAGAGTTTCTGCATTCAGCCTGTTTGGGGTGTGCCAGGGTGGGGGTGGCACAAGAAGGGGGGCTACAAAACAGCAGATGAAGGTGGTTTCATTGCCATGGGAACCAGACCGCCTGTGGGGAAGGGAGCAGATCTGGTGAGCTGGGGAAGGGGCACAGAAGAGACACGTTATTATGTAGCTGTGTTTATTTTTAAAATAGGTTTTGGCATGGAAATGTCACCAATGCAGACTCAACTTGGAGAGGACTAGCAACAACCTTGGTTTAAAGTGTGCAGCTCCGCACTTGCCGGTATTATCCTTACCAAGTTCCTGGCTGAAATGTTTTCCTCTGATACATCAGTATATTAAAATTGGTGACCTTGTGGATATATGTTCCTGTAACTGACAGCAGTTTGGCCTGTTGGGCATTTCATTGTGTGGATCCTTCCTTGAAAAAGCAAGCAAATAGTTTTGGTTCTCATGAAAATTAAGATCAAATCAAAGGCTGAGGATCTTTGGCATGCCCAGATGTTGCTTGTGTCATCTGTGTAGCTCCAAAGCCAAAATGCCCTCCTGTCCTTTGTTATGACCCTTTCAGTTTCTTGAGCATTGATATTTGGGATAAATAAGTTATAAATAGGAAATCTTCACAGTGCAGTATCTCAGTTGTGACAAAATCAACAATGATTTTGTTGCAATGAAACCTGCAAAGATTAAACTTAAGTGATTGTCATCAATATTATTTATGATTCTAATCAATCAGGAAGACTAAAATCAAATAATAGTTCTAAACTTGCCTTGCATTTGCACTGATTTAGTCAATACTCTAAAGGGAAGTTGATTCCCTCTCTTTGGCAGCCATTGAAGATGTTGATTGCAAATGAGTACAAAGCTCATATTTCCTAATGGAAGTATGCTATGAGAAATATTATGGATCACAGAATCATAGAATGGTTTAGGTTGGAAGGGACCTTGAAGACCATCTAGTTCCAACCCCCCTGCCATGGGCAGGGACACCTCCCACTAGACCAGGTTGCTCAAAGCCCCATCCAGCCTGGCCTTGAACACTTCTAGGAGCTTCCACAACTTCTCTGGGAAACCTGTTCCAGTGTCCCACCACCCTCAGAGTACCGAATTTCTTCCTAATACCTAACCTAAATCTACCCTCTTCCAGTTTGAAGCCATTCCCCCTCGTCCTATCACTACATGCCCCTGTAAAAAGTCCTTCCCCAGCTCTCCCACAGGCCCTCTTTAGGTACTGGAAGGCCGCAATAAGGTCTCCCCGGAGCCTTCTCTTCTCCAGGCTGAACAACCCCAACTCTCTCAGCCTGAACACTTCTTTAAGAAATTGTGTAATATAGTAAATGCACTTGGCCTTTTTTTTTTTTTTTANATCTAATGTGAATATGAGGAAAGGCTGATGGACTTGGGTCCTTTTAGTCTAGAGAAAAGAAGACTGGGGGGGATCTTATCGATTCTTAGAAATACTCAAAGGGAGGTGCCAGGTAGATGGGAACAGTCTTTTTTCAGTGGTGCCCAGTGATAGGACAAGAGGTAACGGGTACAAACTTGAACATAGGAAGTTCCATCTAAACATGAGGAGGGACTTCTTTATTTGAGGGTGGCAGAGCACTGGAACAGGCTGCCCAGAGAGGTGGTGGAGTCTCCCACTCTGGAGACATTCAAAACCCGCCTGGACGCCGTCCTGTGCAACCTGCTGAAGGTGACCCTGCTCTGGCAGGGGGGTTGGACTAGATGATCTCCAGAGGTCCCTTCCAACCCTGACCATTCTGTGATTCTGTAATCACAGAATCATCAAAAAGAGTATTTATCATGGAGAGAGTATTAACTTTACTTAGTTTCCACCCAATAAGATCTTGTTGCAAAATAGGATTCAATTAGAATTTACAAAAATATTAAAAAATAGTATCAAGTCAATAAAACTTTTGAAAGTGTTCTTGAATTGCAACTTTTTTGCTATGCTTCTAAACCAAAGGAAACTTGACATATGATTAATAAACACGCATATTGTGGTTACCATATTTGTCCATTTTTCAGAATTACAAGATCTTACTGCAGTTTTTAGAGTAAAAAAAGAAAAGTAAGTTCTGCTGAACTAATTTCCCAATTATTTCATAACATTGCATGAGCTAGGTATTGAAATAATTTCATTGAAGGAATATTCTTTACACCTGCAAGTGGACCTACTGCTGCCAAAACTGAAATATTGCTTCAATAAACTTTCAGTCTACTTAATGACTTCTCCCATTGATCTGTGGCTTGGCCTATTTTAAAACTTCAGCACAAATATCAACTGCTTGATTTTATATGTTAAATTACATTTTGAGGATTTTAATAAGTCGTAGTAAATTTAGAGCTTAATGTACATTGTCTTGCTTTAATTTTAAATAGGCTTGTTTTATGAGACATATAAAAGAGCATAGGGTTTTCTAAAAAGAATTTATACACCTTTGGAATGCTGATTTATCTTGTTTTGCACTTCATTATGTCCACAGATTTCAAATAGCACTGGACTGGGCCTTGTGTATTCTCTACAACAGACTTTTCAGTGAATATTGGATTAATGATATCTATTTAAATACAAAGAAAGTCTTTGTTAATAGGAGGAAATTACTTTCGTGTTTCCAGTGGGGCTAATAAAACCACAATATTGCTTTCCAAGTTACATGGAAGAACTTTTCAGCCAAGGACACAACTCAAAGCTGAGGACCTATGACAAAATTATCTGATTTTACTTGGCATTTGTTTACCTGGTATGTATATTGCTGAAGGCCATTTACTTTGACAAGAAATGTAAAATAAACCAATAGTAAATCAAAACAGGAGATACGATACAGTTCTCTTTCCTTTTTTTGATACTTTGGCAAGGTAAGGAGTGGTTTGTGGACTACTGAAATTCAAGGGCTGGTCATTAGGAAAATTCTGAAAATTTAAATATCTCAATGTGTTACAAAAGTTGTTCTTAATTACATATTTTTATGGTAACTAACTAGTAGTATGTACAGTCTGTTGCATATATTCAGCATTAACTGTTTCTTTTCAAATGAACCTTTGTTCCCTTCTCTAGTTCTATAATACCTTAAAACATTTGGCATGAGGATATGTATGTCTGGTGCATGTGCCTTTTATAATAATAGTCCACTTCCTTGCTATAGACAGACCTTAACAATTTGGTTAATAAAGTGGTCAGTTAGTATACTTGCTTTTATAAACCTTGTTAGCAGCTGCACTGCATTATGACCACTTTAGATCAAGGAAAATTAATTATTTTTTTTATGAATTCAGATTTTTTTTTATTTACTGATTACCTTTTGTTCCCCTGCTTTCCTTTAGAAAAATAAATCTGTTTATTAAACAACTGGAATAACTATTTAGAAGTTGACTTTCTTTCAGAAGAGGTGGGCAGATGTGGGTCAATGTTGGATCACTCCCTCCAGCCCTCTTATGAAATAACAAGGTTTTTGTTATCAGTTGACCATTTGGTGACTATTTCATAGAAGACAAAGCAGTAGTCCTCTGCTACTTTGCACTTGATCACACTCCCAATTTTAAACAGAATGTAGTCCATCAGATGACAAAAAATTGACAGGCTTTGACAATAGTGAATTGCTTTTGGTACAGCTGAATATATCTACAGAAGCTTCAGTGAAGTTTACTCCTGTAGATCAGCAGAGAAGTTAGGCTATGATTTACATAAATTCTAATTTTTAAAAGTGTCAGTACTTTCATTTATGGATTTAGTTGTAAAAATAATTTGGTAGACTGAAATAACGTGAAAAATATTTGTCACATGCCTTTTACTGCTTCAGATTTTTATAAGTAATCCCTCTTCACCAGGATGGCTGTGTGACTGAGTACATGATCATTTACTGGTTTCACAGTATTTTTTTCAAAAATAAAAACTTCAATATCAAATTAGAAAAGATGAAGGAAAATGTATGCCATAGTTCTCACAGCTGCTTAAAAATGATCAGAATTTTTAATCTGCTAATGAGATACTGAAATATTTAAAAACCACAGGGGAAGGATTAATATTGATAGAATAGTTCACACAGATGTAAGAAGTTTTGTAATGTGAAAAATCATCCCAATCTCTAAGCAGAGCAAAACAGCAACTTTATTTAAAATGCAAGACTAAAGAGAATTCTTTAAAATATATTGATGAAGTAAGTCTCTAGGGGACCTGACTCATCTGTGTGTGCACTTTAATGGTGTTTGTTATTTTTTGTGCCAAAAAAAAGAGAAATGCACAGTGGTGTAATATGGTGTCTGAATGTTGGAAGAAATAGAAAATGAAGTAGTTTTTAGCTGAATATAGAATAATAGACTCCACACATTAATTGACAATATCATATCAATTTTTATATTGTGACTTGTTCCATTCTTTTGACATTATTCTTCACTAAGCAAATCATACCTTTTTTACCTCAGCTACGTTATCTATTTCCATGTGCATTAACTATGTAGTCACCTAAATAATTTTAAAATTAAATAATTTTTGTTTAAAATTGCTGGTAAATAGTGGGGAAAGAAAAACAACAGGAAAACATTTTCTTTCTAAGGAGCCAGTTCTCTTAATACGTTGTTTTCATCATATCTTTCCATTTGTTTTTAATTACTAAGTATATTTCCCTGAAAAATACAATCTTTTGTGGGTTAAGGGTTCCTCTGCTCCTGCTGCTTCTTTCTTTCAAGCAGGCATATTTCACTGTTTCTGGCAACCAGATTATCTTTAAAGCAGCACATGGTAACGTTGCAAACAGTGAACACTGACTTCAAGTGAGAAATAAGCAAGCTTTTGAGCAACACAAAACCTGGATCGAATCTTAAGGTGGTGCAAAATGATACAGTTCTGACTTGAACCAGACTTGCAGTTTTCCGCTATCTCAGGATCTTATCTGTATATATCCTCATGTAAATGTCTTCAATAACTATCGAGAGGTGAAAACTGAAATTACATAGCGGCAGAACCCCTGTAAATAATAAAATTTCAAGCCTGCCATACAGCATTCCTTTGGCTTTTGTGGTTGCCTTTGTACATATAATAGAAATATAATGAGTGTATGAGATAAGTTTCAATGAAAGCAATATCTGTACTGCATGAATTAACAGTAGTTGTATCAGGGATGGATGAAGTCTTGATCTAAATGGGAATGCTGCTCAGCTACACAGTTGTGACCACATCATATGAGAGGGGAAAGTACATTTTACTCAGTGGTGCTAGTAAGGCTGGAAGGGAGAATTAAAGCATTGCTATAAGCAATATTTTCCACTTAACTTTATTCATGGTGTATCTTCTATTTCAGACTTTAAGATGGCAATGTTGCAGACCAAACTTTCTCCCAAAACTGAAAAAAAAAAAAAGCAGCAAAAGATACTCTCCCCCAAATCTTTCTTTTGAATGTACTTCTTCCTTAGGAATTGTGCTAGTTATGTGCTAGTGTAGCAACTCTTTTTCAGCACAAAATGCTGGGCAGCATTAGGCAGTTAGGCAGCTGACTTCCCCAGCTCATTTCCACCGCTGGGGCACAGACCTGGTTCCTGTTTTCCAAGCTGTGCTGGCACAACTGTTTGTGGCACAATCCTGTGAACTAGATGGGGGTGCTGTCTGCATGAAAATAATGACAAAGGTATGATTTGAAACTGTCACCTTAACAAATACTACCAGTGCCACGGACTGACCATGCTTCAACAGACATGGGAATCTCACTTAGCAAAATAGTCCTACTCAGGACAATTCAGGTGAGACCAGAGCCACATCAAGCTGTTTTATTCTTCATCAGCGTCTAATTCATTTGTATTAAAAGCTGGCTAGAATGCTGGGAGTGTTGGGAAGCCTATATGCAAATTGCCTTTAAAAATAAATGCATCAGAGCCACTGGGGCATTTCTGTTGTGTTTCTAGATTATTCGTATAAATTATGAGGTTATCAAATGCGAATGTGAAATTGTCAGGCATATGCTCAGATTTCATCTTCCTAAGCTGTGCAATTACTCAGGATGTCATCTCAGTCTTCAAGCAACCAGAAACTTCTGTTTCTACATAAAACATCATCAAGGTATTAGAAAGCCTTTGGCAATAGAACACAATTAAAATACCTCAAGCAGTGAAATCCATTAATATAAAAGAGGCTAAGTTCAAGAGAAATAGTTAGGGCATGTCTGCTTGACAGTGACAGCAGCACAGAGCCCTTGCAGGTTAAAACACCCTGCTGAGAAGCTGGGTTCTCTGCATCGTAATGGCTGCAGTACAGCGCCTGAGCTGCTATGCCTACAGCTAATGTGGACATCTCTGTGCTGCACTTCAGTGGCTGCAGGCAGCAACGGTCCTTCTTTCGTGAGTGCAAATCATATCAAGACAGGAATAGTACAACACAGTCCAGATGCTTACATTGCCAGCTTCAAACTCAGCTGTATTAGATTGAGTGTCCTGTTCTACTACTGACTCCCTCTGGGACCATGGCTGAGTCCTTACAGCACACCTGTATGGACGCACACAGTTGAGCAGCTGGGATGCAAGCCACCTCTGTTTGGGAAGTCAATGAAGCTGTGGTTATTATGGGGCCAAACCTGCTCTAGTATGTTCTGCAGGACCAGTAAAACCAAGGAAACGTTCCCCCAACTCACAGTTAACCATATCCTTTGAGATCAAGAATTCTCTGTTAACATGCTGAGTTATGCAAACAAATTATACAGGCTGCTTCTTAGCATTTATACGTTACTTTTACGGTAAACCTATAGAGATAATGAAGTTTTCACCTTTTTAGCATGAAAAGGATGAGATACACTGCACTGTAGTGAAAAAGCTTTACTTGTAGATGCTTTGCTAATCTATCTTCACAGATGATTTTTGAAAACAACAGTTAAATGTCCAGAATGGTATCCAGACACTTAAAATTCACATACAAAAATTATGTGCTGGAAACTTTCACTTCACTGTCACTGCATTTACACTACGTAGAGTTTACATTATGCACATAAAGAAAACATCTGTATTTTCTAATTATAGAAGCTTTAATAAACACCAGCTTCGAACCATGACATTCTCTATATCCACAGAAGCACAGAATACACAATTGCAAGATATTTCCACATGCTACCTTTCTGATGTGTATGGGACCTGACCCCAAACACTTATTTCCATGCAGATAAAGGTGGGGTCTGTATACACTTAATTCTTGAACTCTACTGAAATTGCCAGCTGTGGGGATTTCTGGAATGGCAACATCCCATCATTGGAAAGAGAGCAATTTATTTCATGTAAACATATAAAGAGCTTACAGATGAAAATCGCTCTCAGTCATTACTTGCACGGCCTGGCCTTGAAAGGATTGACAGTTTTCATTTCTTCCTACAAAATAACTGATTTACTCTCGATTAATGTACTGTGATCTTAAAACAATGGTAGACCAGATATTTCACTGTCATCCCACCTCATGAGACTGTGCTTTTCAAGAGGGCAACATCTCTTGTCATCACAGCAGTTATGAAAGAGTTATCGGTGGTGCTGTCCAAATGTATGTTTTACAGTTTTGTCCAGGCAAACTAGAGCTATATATCCCTGTCTAGTGGAATCGTATCTTCTAACTTAGCGTTTTGCCTTTCATTTTTCTGCCAGAGGGCCTGTCTGCTATGGGCAATCAATGTTTTGTTGAAAATTACCAATCTAGCAATAATAATTGTACCCATAAAGCTTCCCCACATTAGCCCTTGTCATTAACTGAAAAATATGTTTTCATATATAAAAGGTATGAATCTGTGTACCAGGCACTTTAATGAAATCTACATATAATATGTGCTATACTTCCATTTCAGAAGTTTTTATGATTTGATCAAGTACCTAGTCTGAGTCTCTGGCATGATTTATTAGCTGGTTAATATTCATAACTATAGTTTCCTTTAAGTACTCACAGACTTTCTCATTAATACCTGTACAACTATCACAATAGATATTGCACACCAGATGACACTTGCCAAAATCATCTTGCCCCCTGTAACGTAGCCTGGCATCCTGCAGGTCTCCATGCTCTCATGGAGTTCTGAGAGCCGCCTCTTCCATCACGATTCCTTGTGCCCCCGACTGAGCGCTCATATCATCAGTCATACTCTGCAAACTGCTTTTTAGTAGTCACCATACAGATTTTGGCTCTCTTAAATTTGGCAAGTAATTCCTACCTGACCATTTTCATTTGAGCTAAAGAGAAGCTTTTTGTTTGAAAATTATGAAGACTGACTGGCTAAATAAGCAGTATTATAAATGAATGCCTGAAATAATGTGACAAACAGTGATTTGAATGGCTGAAAACTTCTCTCATGATTTGTATGTAATCTATGTGGGAAATGGCATCTGTGGCTTCAGTGAAGGTGGTTTCTGTTTGCTCAGAGGATCTCACTGTTTGTCCTAAAATAAAGTTGGGGGAAAAAACTCAGCTTCCAGCATGTTTCTAGAAATCTACATTTGTTATTCTCCTGCATCTTCTTTATCCTGTACCACGTCTTCACAAAGCCCTTTACTTGCAGGTTTCCCTTTGAAATCTAGAGACCAGACTGTCTGCAGAATGGAATTCCCCACTTCCCAATCTAAGCAGGGGCAAGGGGAAGGAGGAGGAAAAAGAAATCCTGCCAGGTAATCTCTGTGAATTATAACCTCATTAATAAATATTCTGTTATTAGATTGACTGAAATCTGTTGCTTTGGTTGGACTTTGTTTTAACTGTATAAATGACAATTATTATGATTCTTGGATTTATGAAAGTGAATAGGAAACTGCTACACGTGGTTTAAAGTGTGTCATCTCAATTTTATGCTTGGATAGTTTCAGTTTGGTAATAAAACTGATGCTAAGCAAGTACAGCAGAGAGTAGAGGTTAGTGGACAGGGCATGAATATTTTGTCATTACATCCCAGAATCTATAGTGAGGGTGACTGCGAGCCCTGAATCGCAGTTAACTGGACAGTAACTGGAAATGTGCTGTTGACCAAACAGCTAATGCATGACAGGGCAGCATTAAATGTGTTATCACTGGAGATCATTAGACACACAAGTATGTACAGGACTCAGGCTGGAGGAATGTTTGCTGATTGTAGCCCCTTCCCAGCTTCTTTTCAGGTGCTCTTCATGCAGGCAGCAGAACTGCTGTGCATACTGAGCAAATCATTGCCTCAGTCGTAAGCCAGGCATATTCCAGCAGGCCCATGGAAGTATTACATGCACTGAGTAGATCCACAGTAAATCAGGATTTGCTATGTCTGCATGGTAGGTGCGGACATATTTCATGAAAGAAGCCACTTAAGGCCCTAAGTGGCCCTGTGTTTGCAAAAGCCAATCCGTAGAGGGCTGTATGTGAGAGGTATTGGTTACTCTATACTTCTTCCCATATAAAAAGGCAGCTGTGTTGTTGTTTTCCCAAAGGACAGACGAGTTCTTATGGATTGGAAAAATCAGCTGTGAATTGACTAAGAAAAATTTAGTTGAATTTCCCAAAGCCAAAAATACAAGCATGCTTATATAGTAAAGATAGACTGAATCCAGCACTGCTTTCTGCTATTGGTAACTTGCAGCAGAGCTGCATTTTGATGGGGAATTCTGTTGTCTGACTTCAAGGTCCCATTGTGGGGAACTCTTCCTTTCTTTAGAGGAATGTTTTCTTACAATTAGGTAGTCATCGATTAGGTTATGAATAGCTGCATCAAAGTACAGCTTTCTGTATGGCGTAAGTCAAGCAAGGTACAGACTCTTGCACTCTCTTCCTCACAAACAGGCAAGCCATGTCACTGTCATCGGGTAAATAAGGCGTACGCACATCACAGTCAGGCAAGATTCCTAAGTTAATCTTGAATCTGTAATTGATGTCCTGGTTGACTTTTTCAGAAGCTTCTTCACATTTCTTGGATTCTGTAAAACTGAGAGCGACAACATGTGATAGACTTTGATCTCGAGGATTTAAATGCTATTTGTTCCCCCAAATCCTTTCATATCTTCTTTGTTTTCATGCAGTAGTTGTATTAGCTAATTTCTCTAAAACCACAGAGACTTGACTGGTTATATTCCTGTGGATGTTAGTCACTTGCCTGACTTTTAACATGACTTATTACGCTTATAACTGATCTATTATGTGCCACTTTGCCTGAATTCCTTTTCTGAAATTGCCATTAGTGCTTAGGTAATAAAAGCACAGCAACCTGTACATACTTCACATCGCCCAAGAATCTAGCTGTCAGGGTTGTTATTCTTCTTAGTAGCTTTTCTACAGGTAAAAACAGCAACATCTTAGAGGCTTTTATCAATGATTAGCCTATTGTAGAACGTATTTCATATACCGGGAAATATGCTGTATACCATTTTGGAATGGTATTGTGGTTTCATAACATCCTAGCAGCATGTAGATACTGCAGTAGGAAGCGCCTGATTCTGACTTTGCTCTGACTTTGAGCCAACTCCATTGCTTCAAATGCATAGAAGTTAAATCAGAGTCAGGTCCAGTAGAGTTGCTCAGATGAGCTGGTGGGCTAAGCAGAAACTTTTGGACTTTGTTGGGAGCTATAAACTTTCTAATTCTGCAGTTAAATTTTAATTAATCTTCCTGGGCTCGTCCATGCATGTATTGCAGTTTTGGTGCTTGTAGGGCCCCAAGTCTTTTGTCTGGCATTTTTGTTTTGTTCCAAGTTTCCTTTTACCCAGCATCAGGTTAATGAGTAGAGCAGTACCAAGCATCACTCGTAGCAGGACTCTGCTGCTTATATAGCTTTTCCCAAATTAGCTTTAAACTAGCTGCTTGGGTGCCTCTAAGAAAATAGCTGCAACTTCACAGAATATAGTGCAGCTGCCAGAGAGGTTTGGTACCTATCCAGCCCATCAGTCTGTGCTGAGATTCATGTTGCTGCAGCTACACAACTGTCAGCACCTGACCTACTTAAATTAGAGTCAGTTTGAGTTACTCAAGCTGTTGTCCACCCTTTTTGTTCAAGGCAGATGAACTCTCAGGTCCAAAGTGTCTATCATTGCTGTGCAAAGCACAATATTATCCATATGCTCATACATTTCTGTGTAATTATTTGCATCGTTTCCTGTCTATATTACCACTACTTTAAGTCTTAGTTAATTAGATGATTATACGTTGGCAGCTGTTCACAGGTATTAATTTTTTAGAAATATAAAGTTTGCTTCCCTAAACAAATGGTTTTTTTATTGTGCAAAAATTAGTGAAGTCTGATGTAATAATTTTTTATAAACTGTTACTCCTCTGTGGTGGCTAAGACTGTCTGTATTATCCAATATGGATGCCCATTTTATGCTATGTGGTATCTTATAGCCAACCAAAATTACAATATACAAATAATTTTCAGAAAGTTAGAGTCAAAAACATGCATCTGAAAGTATTTCCCTGGAACGACTCTGTACACCTAGCTTTAGATATTATTTTTTTTCTCTTTCTACAGTCACAAATCTCTGCTGGCCCATGTCACGGACCCGTGGTACGGTATTTGTGCTGTGCTGTGCTGTATTTCAGTTGCTGTTTCTGCACTGGGTGTCCTGATAATGACTTCCATGATTATCCTTAATTGGAAGCACTGCCAATTTAATGAGTTTTCTGCTGCCTATGTTGGCCTACCAATCTACCCTCCTCCTTGCAGCTCCAGTGCTCATGGCTCTGTCCTCCAGAGAATGAACAAATAATGCAGCCGTAAGGGTTCTGAAGTGTTGGAGAAGGTGGCCTCTCCCCTGCTGTTACGAGCAGTAACAGCCCCTTGACTGAACCGGCACAGCAGTACCCGCAGCACGAGGTGTGTGGCTGAGATTGCTTGCTTGCTGCCATGTTCAGCTCTTTGGTCATGTTCACTTTACTCAGCACTCAAGGCATATTAGAGAAAGCCATAATAGCCGGGTTCCCTTCTTGTAACTGGTGTGGTGGTAAGAATTTAAGAAATTGCCTGCTGGCTCAGACTAGCTGCGTGCTGTGGCTGGGGCAATCGGAGTGGCTGGTTGGGGACAACACATAAGCCTGTCCATATCCTGCTGTCTGTTCCCTTTCTGCTGCCCCAGAGTCATAAATTTTGTATTAGGGATATCAAGGAAACATTCCTGTCTGTTCCTCTTAGTATCCATTTAAGGACCACACATGAATGTGTGCAACTGCTTTTTGAACCTAATGATACACTCCTCTTCCACAAGTTACCAAGGTGAGTCTGGAAGGGAAAAATTCAGCTTAAAATACCATGGTTACGCAAAAATTAGGAAGCCTTTTCAGTGTTTTATGAAAGGTATTTTTTACCATAAATGTCATCTGTCAATACTTTGACTTTTTACAGTAGCAGATAGCTGCACAAACCATGAAATCAGCAAAGCAGAGTGATATTTTTGTCTATGTCAAATGACACTGAAAGACAAGAAAGGCAGTGGCGGGTCAGATCAAAGGTACGGGCCAGTCGTGGGTTTCCTCCAGTCTCCTCTTTCCAACACTGGCCTTGGTGCTTAAGGCAGATGATAAGCAAAGAGATTACCTGTAATATTACTTTCCCAGCATTTACCCAAGGCCTCCAGTGATTTGCAGCTCAAAGACATCGTGATCCAAAAGTGGTGGTCTTTGGGTTTAATAGCATCTTGCTGGATTTTCACAAAATTATCCAATTGCCTTCTGAATCCCTATGGTCTGGGCATCCATGACATCTTGTGTGACAGCATGATCTCTCCATAGGAATTCTAAAGCTTAAGTATTTGCATTGAGTTGTTCTGAGTGCCTTACGTGTATGTAGGAAATTGTATAGATAAAGCCGTGATTATTTTGAATAGCAAATTCAAAGCATGTTTACGAGCTGTGAACAGAAAGAGGGAATGATTTGTTTTGATTCATTCATTTGAATTTCTTGGTAAGGTTCTTGACATGACATGCATGGACCTACTGCCTGATTCCTGACCATAATAATGAAATACAAACAGAAGAAATTATTGTGTAAGGTTCCAAAAATATATGCAAGTTTTATCAGTTATATAGCTATAGGCACACATAGCTTTATCTTTACATATATGTGGAATCAAAGGTTCTTTTTTATAGGCACAGCCACTTGTCTGGGTGGATCTAAAGGTAGAGTAGCAGATTAAACTCTTGAAAACAATAGTCCTGCTTCTGCCAGACCATTAAGAATATGCTGCATTTTAAATGAGGGCTCCTGCCCACTGCAGCCCATGGTAGCGCTTATCCAAGAAAGCCAGGCTTGAGCCTTCAGCCCCAGCGCTGAACTGGAGCCTGTCGATGAAGCTGGGATGGCGCAGGAGTGTGGGCAAGGTTTGTAAACAGCTGAAGTGGAGCCTTCTGGGTTTAATGTGTTCCATAACCAGTTCAAACAGGGCAGCGACTGAAAACCCCAGATGTCAGAGTTACACAACAGCTCCTTCAGAAAAGCAGCTTTAAGTTTTCAGTGGGCTTTATAATAAAGAGCATGCATGAAATGTTCACCCACAGATTGTGAAGTGTTTGCCTTGCTAGCAGTACTCACCCACCATCAGCTCTCAGCTCATCCTTTCATAGGGGGAGAGATGGAGCTAATATTCTTCTTCATCCCTAATGCATGTTTTTACATTACTCTTATGTTATTGTGCGTGGGTTGTGTATAGCAGACTTAATGCAGCAATTTGTAGACCTGCATCAATTTAGTGCCTTTTTTTGTTGTTAAAGAAATGCTATATTGAGTGCAAAGTTTGAGGCTTTTTTTTTTCCACCTGGGCTAAGCTTGAGGACTTTGAAGAAAAGGAGAGTTTATTTTGAAACTAACAGAAGTTTGGTATTTTCTATTCACATCTGTAGCTTTGTATCCCAGCAGTGTTCAATTGCATCTGAACTGTTTCAGCCACCTACCATGGGATGCGGTAAGCTGCATCCTATAAGCACCCATTTCTCCCCTCTGAAGGGAGTCAAGACTGGGAGCTCAAACGTCAACTCTTGTTCTGAAGCTGTTTAAAGAATTTCACACCAGATAACTGGGTTTTAAATTTCCAACATTCCTAAAAGTTGTGCAAATTTAATATTTCTAGCCAACTGTCGTGAGATCCCACCTGGAGTACTGCATCCGGCTCTGGAGTCCCCAACATAAGAAAGACATGGACCTGTTGGAGCGGGTCCAGAGGAGAGCCACGAGGATGATCCAAGGGCTGGAGCACCTCTCCTATGAGGAGAGGCTGAGAGAGTTGGGGCTGTTCAGCCTGGAGAAGAGAAGGCTCCGGGGAGATCTTATTGCGGCCTTTCAGTACCTAAAGGGGGCTGGGGAAGGACTTTTTACAGGGGCATGTAGTAATAGGATGAGGGGGAACGGCTTTAAACTGAAAGAGAGTAGGTTTAGGTTAAATATTAGGAAGAAATGTTTCACTTTGAGGGTGGTGAGACACTGGAACAGGTTGCCCAAGGAGGCTATTGAGGCCCCATCGCTGGAGGTGTTCAAGGCCAGGCTGGACGTGGCCTTGGGCAGCCTGGTCTAGTGGGAGGTGTCCCTGCCTATGGCGGGGGGGTGGAACTCGATGATCTTCAAGGTCCCTTCCAATCTAAACCATTCTATGCTTCTATGATTCTTCCATATGGCACTTGTATTTGGCAGAATACTCTTCTTTTCTGCCATCTTCTGGGGGTGTAACAGCACTGCTACTTCTTTTACTGTCTTGCAATGGCCGATTTTAAAACCTCCAGTCTTATTAAATACAAGGTTGGTCTGATCCAGAGGAATAATTTAAAAGGACCAACACTGATCTGTGTATTCTTATTTTGGTTAAGACTAGTACTTTGGTTTGGTTAAGAATCTAAACCACAGTGAACTACCACAAAAATGGATTTACACAGTCTCTGGCATCAGTTTAGTTAACTAGCTTTACTTTAATACGGCCTTTTCATGAAGGAAAGAAGGCGGCTGTAGCTCTGCCATCCCTTCAAATCCATTCAAGTCTTCTCAAATCTCTCAGTGCTGGGCCTACTTAAAAGTGGAGTACTTCTTGTTCTGAATGCTGTAGGACAAAGATCTTCACCTGTCGTTCATTGCAAGGCTCAATATGCCCCTGCTGCATCATAAATTCTGTCATTATTATGCACAAGATCCTTCAGCTTTGATGCTTCAAGTCTACATAGACCAACTTCAGACTGCCTGGAAGGTTTTGGCACGGTCAGGACTTAGCTGAGCACAGTCTGACCTCTTTTGCTTTGTATTTCTCACCGGCTTTTCCCTCCCCTCTTTCGCTCTTTCTGTCATTTATAATCAGTATGCTGATCTGTACCCATGTGTTGCTAATGGCTTTACCCCAGCGTTTTCATGTGACTATAGTGAAAAGATAAAAGTTAGTTAGGGTGTCACATCTCCCCTTCTCACACCTCAGTATTTCCCTTACCTTACCTCTGCCTCACTGAAATAAATACTAATGCCAACCACTAGAAAACCTGTCCACCAGTAAAAAACTTCTGAGAAGGTCTGTCTGCAATTGCTGACTAGACTCCACTGGAACACTCTAAGAGGATTTTAATAGTTTGTTTTTTTTTCCTGTCAAGGCTTGGTCAATAAGGCTTGACACAATGTTTTTAGTAATGAGGTGTTCCGTGGACTTTTCTTCATGTTGTACTCACTGAGCACTGTAATAGTCTAAATATTGAAAGGACACATTGGATGCTGATTTGAATTTATTATAAATCAGCAATCAGTACTCATATCTTACCTTTTTTTTTTGCTAGAGAACATGAGAAATATAACAGGAATGCAAGTTCTGTTTCCTCAAGAAAACACTGGGGAAACACTTCATAAATGACAATTTCCTGGGTGACTTTTCACCTTCTGCATTTGATCAGCTGTACAATGCACTGCTTTCTCTTAAACACCCTGGACTCAGGAAAGTAAGAGCAGAGGAATCAAACAGCTGTCCCTAGCTAGCAACAAACCTTGATGTAACAGAACATGAGAAAACCACCTAGCTGGGGTTTGGTTCTGCAGTGTTCAAGCAAATAAGGTGCTCGCAGTAATTCCTTCAAAGGCTTTCTGCATGCAGGGTCTTGAACTGCTTTGTTAATGTACATCAGTGCAAGGGTCTTGTATGGGGTTCTTCAGATTACTGGGTCCTACTCCGTGCCCATGCATGAGAAGAAGCAATGTATCAAGTTGAAACCTACCCTGCAGACTTCATGGCACAAAGTCAGAATGAGTGTCTGTGGCCCATTAAAGCTTCACATTCTTAATATCTGGAAGGGCTTCCAAGTACTACAGGGTCAAAGTCTTCTACTGCATCATCAACATATCGTCTACACAGTCCTACCCACTGAATTGAATTTGTCACTCATTTGGAGATTGAATTTGGGATTGAATTGAATCTGTCAGTCATCTGGGGATGATGCAGAGATTGCGGACAGTGAGTTGCAGAAAGTATGATGCACTTTGACTTCCACAATACGTTGTATGCTTAGAACAAAATCAATGCTTTGTACTAGTGGAGATGAAAAGGTGTTAATCAGTATTTAGCATAGCCCAAAATTTAAGCCTGGGTGAGGGGGACCTAAGCTATCCTGGCTATGACTAGGCAAACCACAAACTCTTTACCTATTTTTATCAAACTTCTAGTTATTCTATCATCTTGGTTTCCTATTTCATATTGGAGCTAATATACCATAGGTACTAATTCAAAAGCAAGCTCATGTTTTTTCATAGCAAGACCAAATCTTTATTCTGTATGGAGTTCTCTTCACTGTCCTTGATGCAGGACTGTGAAACTTTTTTTTTTTTTAAACAGACAGGTTTAGCTCAGCACTGTAGTATACTGGTGGCTGCTGCTTTAGCCAGGTGTCCACGACCCTCTTCTCTGGAGGAGACTGATGACAGCAGACGGTGCTGGTGAAAGCCTAAAAGGATTGAGAAACATGATGAATTGCCCATTCTGCTCCCTCCCATATTGTGCCTTTTTACCTGGACTCTTTTGGTTGGGGAAGGGCTGTAGTGTAGGAATGAATAGGGTAACTCATCACATTTTTTCAACAGTCTCTGTTGGCAAGGTCCAAGGGGACCCTACATGAAAACTAACAGGATATTCTCGCTCTAACTGAACTGGCAGAATTTCTTTGCTGGAGTAGAGATGCTTGTAGGGTCTAATTCACTTTCCTTTTTGGACAGTGAGTGCTACTTAACACTGGGGCAACATAAATGTTCCTGCCTGTTTTGAGCACTTAGTGCTTATACTGAGAGTACTCCCTTTCAAATGGGAGGACCCTTTACCAGGGCAGATAAACTGAATTTGTTACTATTACTTAGCTTTCCAGTGACTACATGATTTATCATGATTTTTCTGTCTTAATTTTTCTTTAATGGAGAGAGCAACTTAATATAACCGCAGGAATGACCAAATTGTGGTAAGGAACATGTAGAGCTTGCACCAAAGGGTATTTTGAAAGTGTTGACTTTTCCAAGAGCTCCTAAAGGCAGTGAGGGCTTACTTGAGGATTTAAAAAGTGAGCTGGGAGTTTCTGGTCTAAGCTATTGCAGAAATTGGCCACTGCATACATCTGCCTGCTCTCCAGCTGACAAAGTTGCCTTCAGACTTACCTGAACATACTTTAGGCAGCTTTAAACCGTCTGGTAGAATGACAGCACAGAACTCGGCATGCTCTACTATCTGAATATTTACACTGGGTGAAGGTGTTGGGAGAGCAATGGGGAGGCAAAAGCAAGTTTTGCAACTCCTGATGAACACCATGTGGCTGCATTGACGTTGTTGGTGGTGCCCAGTGTAACTAATACAAAAGGCAACTTGGGTGTCTTCACACAGGCTGCCATTAACACCACTGGATTGCAGTTGCATGTCTGAAGTGTGGTAGCTGCTGTGTTTTGCTCTGATTTCTTTCAGACTTGGAGACCTCGTAAGACGATGTCATATGTACCAGCAATGGTTTTATTTCAGTGTCTGGGCTCATCCCCTGGGCAGATTCAAGCTGGCACTCCAATGGGAAGAAAGCTTTATGAAGTATGGCTATTTTTCCAAAGCAGATGATCATTCAAGAGAATAACATGAAATATTACCACTAACTGTCCCTCCAATCTGAGGTTTATTCAGTGCTCTTTGAATTCAAAATACGGTCTCCCTTTGACTCCAAATAATGTAATTCTTGTCTTTTGTAATAATTTTCTAATAAGCTATGGTCTCATTCAGTTAGCATGGTAAGCAGTCCTATTTTGTGAACTCTGTTTTATTTTGAAGGTTCAACTTTCATTTAAATTATGAGAATTATATGAAAATAGCATCCTTTACTTATCAGCATGTAGATTTTTTTCCCATAATTCTTCTGAAATAAAAATAGAAATAAGGTAAAAGATCTGACAGAATTAATGTAGTACATAACTCTAGAGGCATTGCTATCTGGCAGAACAAATCCTAATGAAATCATCATTCAAAGGAAACCTTGCTTCAAGTTACAGAATGAATATGAAAATGATAGATTAATATGCTTAAAAGAAAAGCAGATAAATAGACAGAAGGCATGATTGAATAATAACAGCTAACTTGGGTAGTTTACATTTCATGTTGTACTTATAAATCCATGTTATAGGTGCCTAGCAGAGACTTTGTATTTTCCCCTGCCTTTCCATCAGTAAGTCATCACTGCAGATTTCTCTGCTCTAACCCTGATTGATATCATATCACTGACTATCCTGTGGCAACTACTCCCCAGCAATTTGGCACATCCATATTACTCACTTTTAATCAGATGATATTTTCTTCAGCACCTGCTCTCGCCCTCAGTAGGCTTTCTTTAAACTTACATGAACATTACTAAGAACTGATTTAAGCCCACTGTGGTAATAAAGATTTCCCCATTAAAAAAGAAAAAGTTATTTTCTTGCAATGTAGAATAAAACTGACGCACAGTTTTGATACTTTAAGGGTCTGTTTTATGATCACATTTGATGGGTTAAAACTATTCCACTTGAAGTGCCTTTATCTACCAACATCCAAGAAGGCACAGCCTCGTTCTTGAAGTCTGGCTTCTCCTGCAATTCCAGCTGTCCCGTCAAGACTGGAATCAGGCAATTTTCAGGTGTTTCCTGTAGTTGGTCAGAGAGGGATGCTTTACCAGCTTCCTTTTCTGCGATGCTTGTAGTTCCTGTGCTCCCAGAAAAATGCAGGTTTGACTTATGAGACTGCTGGTGTGGTGTCTGAGGAGTCAGTATCAATTACTCCACAGCTCTACTGAGCTCTGTGGGTTAGAGTCACCATCTGACTTTCTTCTCCCATGATAAGCAACTGCCCCTCACCAAGGCTGATGGAAAGACATCATTCAGTATGACTCTGGACTACAGTCAGGAGCAGTATTTTTATTTCCCTTGAGGAACAGCGGTCCTATTACCCAGTTAAAATAGTCCAGGTTTTGATTTTTCGTTTGAGAAACAAAATTATTCATGGCTAGCCTGAGTTATGAAAGATTTACTTTGAAGAACAATGCAAAACTGCTGATGCAATTAAAATGAAAATATTATTCAGAAGTAAGGCTATAGGAAGAACAAGGATATATAAAAGCAATTTAATTTCACGGGTTTTAGAAGCATTGCGCTTCATCTCTTTAAGATCTATTTTTATTAAAATTTTGCAGCCTGAAGGTTAATTCATTTTTTAATGTATGTTTGTCTTTCAGAAGCTTACTGATTGAAGCGGCTGTTTGTATGGCAGTGGTCTAGAAATACTAATTTACATGCACCGCATCTATATTTCCTCTGCAAGCTACACAAATGGCTTTTTATCAAATCTTCTTTCACTTGGTCACTTTTTTGGAAAACTATGCTAAACACGGATTGGTCCACGAACGAATTGTTCCATGATCCTTGGGATAACGAAGTTTGTTTATACAGGTCTGTGCCCTATGTCCTTTACCTTTCCTACTAGGATCTTTCCCGTTCCCTTCCGTGTAACACCCTCAGATCTCTCTCTGCACTGTGCTCTTACTTCCCTCTCTTGTCCCTCAAAACCAACAGGTCTCGCTGTGGCCCTCACCTTCCCTCTCCGGTTTGCTGCCTGAACCAGAGGCAGAAATACTGGTTAGCACCAGACTGCCTAGCTAAAAACAGTTTCTTTTCAAGTTATTCTCTGTAGTGTTAATTAACATGATATTCAGCTAATTCATACACAGTGGCAGCTCATACTGTGAGCCGTATCTTTGATTGACAAAATCTTGTGTGACTTTGGCTAAACCAAGCACTTTGTTGATTTAAACCAGAACCTAATCCTTGAAGTGGAAGTAGAAGTTGTGTAAGAAACTGCTGGGTGATCTCATAAACTGAATTTATTATGTCTCTGATCCTGCCCTTTTCTACATGCCAGTATACTAGTTCATTCTTACTTTGCGCCTGCCTTGCATTTCCATGCTGCTGTTACAAAATGCCTCATTCAGAAGGTCAGTATGTTCCAGGATTTCTTGGAGAAATCCATGGATGAGTTTAGTTCTTTTTTTGAAGCCAGGTGGCATTCAGATCCAGAAGAAGTTAGACTTATTTTGCAGGTTATTCAAAAGGGACTTTTATAGCTCCTAGTTTAAAAAAATATGTATGGTTTCAGGCATAACCATGTAAACACCAAAGTGCCTGCATGTATAATGCCAAATATGACCCTAAGAGAGTAAGAAACAGAAATTTGTGTCTTCCAGTTTTGCCAAAACATGTTATTCTTATTGCAAACCACACAATATTTGCTGGGTTTCCATATCTAGTCCTTAAATCACGTGATTATTATTTTTTACATTCCTTACCTTTCATTTAAAATGCAAAACAAATTTTGTTCTCACAATTATTAAGAAAACAAGAAAACACCGGAATGGTGTTTTCCAAACAATCCAAACAAACAAAAAAGAAACATACAAAACCAAGGCAGGGTAAAACCAGAATGAATCCAAAAGCTCAGAAGCCCCAAATCTGACAAGAAATCCTGATATACTCATTCTTAAATCTCAAAGTCAACTTTTTAAAAGTCGATTTTAAGTTATGATTTTAGGGGCACACCGACTCGTGAGTTTTGATCGCAGTAGAGCAAAAATAGTGGCTTATTAAAATTGGGTGTTTAAAATAGGGAAAATAACCAACAGTTCTTACCTCATGGGCAACATTCCAGAAACAGTCAGAGTCAACGCTTGTGTTTGCTAAGACAATGGCAATGTGGGAATGGACAAATCAGATCATCAGTGGAGGTAATTATATTCAGTTACCGCTATTCAGGTCTCTCTTAAGTGTTAAACAGCTAAGAAAAAGCACTGTATGGGGTTGAGCCGCCGAGCCCAGCACAGACCCAAACCTTGCAACTTCTTGAAAATTACGTCCATCTAGTGGTCACAACTCGATATTACAGCAGCAGAAAGCAACGGCTTCTTAAAAGGTACGTTAGCATTGGCTATATGTATAAAGGTGATTTTCTTTGAAGAAGAAGAAGACAGGTTCATTTGCAAATTCTTGAAGCCTGAGAGAGAGTTTCTCTGATGGACTGCTTTCCTTAATAAACCTATCGTTCTTGACTGAGATATATTCTCACTGTTGTTTCAGATCCTTACCTACATCCTGACAATGCTGGTGGTGTCTTCTTCAAGTTCAAAATCTGGACTTTGGCTGGTTCCCTGCTGATAAATTTACCACCAGAGAACAAGTGGAAATTTTGGAGAAGAATGATTGATCACTGTCTGAGAGATCTAAACCATATAAATGAATTAAAGGCATGGTTCTGCAATCCCTCTCCATTTGCTTCAGCAGGCATTACACCAGGAAGACTCCTGAGAGACTTAAATGAATCCTCTTACTTGTGTGCACTCGATCTTGCTGCCTAGGAGATGTACAACTGGCATATCTAATAGCGCAGTGTACCTGAACTGTATTTAAAAATAGGAATACTGTGAAACAGAAATGTAAAATCTTGAATTATCATGATTAACAAACAGGTTTTCATATCAGTTCTGTTTATGAAGAATAATTGACCATGTCCCAAGTCCCTCGTCATCTTGACTACTGTAACCCATGGAAGTAATCATAGGTCAGAGAACAAGGAACGAATCACAGAACCCTTTTGACAATGTCATATGATTTTGAGACCATCTAATCAAAATTATTCAGAAGTAAAGTATTTTGCAGCACCAAACCAAAGTGTTGGGGTGCCAGAAATGGGAATCCTGCTGCATTTCACATCCTCCTCTCACGTCAACATGGAAGGGTGGCACTGTTGCTGCCTACACGCTGCAGTCATCTGCTCTCCCCGGAGCCTCTCTACCCGTGCTGCCTGAGTGAAGGGAGTGACTGACAGATCCGTATCAGTCCCAGCCAACACAGTCATCATTTACTTCAGTTGTTTAACAGAAGAGCGGTGACTACAGTGTAACTGGAAAGTGGTTGCAAGTCTTGCTTTGATGGCCTCTGAGCACCGAGCGTCCTGCTGTGCACACTCTTTTTCTCCTTTAAGAAAGGAGAACCCGTATCAGGCTAATTAATTACCCAGTGAGCTGTGTTGCCCCTGATGCTGTGCAGAATGAGTGGGGCAGCATTCCCGACCATTAACGTCTCTTAAAAGTTGATGCTTGCAATTTGACAAGACATATTCTTCTTGTGATGTGTTTTGTATGCTTGTTGCAGCAAAGAAGTTCCAGTGAAATGGAATACCTCTAGCAAGAAGCTTCAGGGTTACCAACTCAGCAATTCTGTATGAAAAGGACTTATGCGTTCTCAACAAGTTTTAATTCTAACAGCATTTTAAGACTACTCCAAAAAGAGAAAGTCAACGAAACCCTACTCAAGCTGTCATTTGAACAATTCAAAAGCATAATAAATAGTAAGACAATTGCTAAGTGACACGTTGGTGTGTGTTGGTGCTTATGTATACGCAATGGCTTAACTTTCTGATTCGATTAACTTAAAATTCACTATATGCACTCAGCTTTCTTTTTTTGAGAGGGAAAACCATGCATGAATGTAACAACTTGATTCTCTTTTGCATGTCAAAAATGTTAGTTATTGCTGTTAATACTAGTGTTAATAAAACACCGATTCTATTCCTTGCATACAGCAATAGAAAAAACTACTGTAATATGCAAGTACCTCCCAACTGTGCATCCTAATGTTTACATTCTCTTCAGAGAGGTGCAGGTGCGAAGGGAAAGAGTTGGTTCAATTACTAAAATAGCTATACACGTCGCTGTGTATGTTTTAGAGAAAGCAATTCCTTATATCTGATGGAAGCGATTTTGAAGTTTGTGGGGACTCTGGGGGAGGCTGTTCCCTTTTTGTCTGCAGAAAGTTCTGTCTTCTGTAGAGATTTGTGTCATCTAAACACAAATCTCTACAGAGCTCTGGGAGCAATAGCCTCACTCCAGAAAGGCAGAAACCTCATACCAAACAGGCTTTGTTTCCAACTAGTTTTCAGTATGGAGCATTAAGCAGTTTTTCCAATGTCCTGGAGTGATCTCCAGGCATTGCCTGTGACAGCAAGTGAAACATGGATCGGAAGTACTCCTGGCCCTTAAGACCTATTTTGATATTGTTTTGCAATACAGATGCTATTCAGAACAAGGGGAATAGCTCTGCCAAGGTTGAATATTCTGAGAAAAGAGCAATTACCTTTATAAATATTGCAATATGCCCCAGGGACATTTTTTTCTTACACAGCATTAATTTTAAAAGTAATCAAATCTCCCACGAGGGCAATGTCACATAAAGTGATTTAAAGTATCAGAAGACGAACAGAAAAGTTAACACTACTGTTTCATCTTTACCATTTTTCTCTGTTAAGCCTAAACTGTACAAAATGCAATAATGCATGAAAAGATCTGGCAGTCTGATGTCTGTCCATCCTGAGGCACAACGGAGGGAATCAAGAATAGAGCAGAGCAGCTGCCTGATTTCTTGTTTTTTATAGGCTCTTACATAAGCCTTTTTTCTTCTGACTCTGTATTTACCAAGTCAAGGGTCTATCTCATTGTTCCATTAGTGCACTACCTGAATTCACAGCAAACTAATGAAATATGGCAATAAATCTTATTAGATGTTGTATGTGGAACATAGCTCAGTCCCAAACGCTCTCCTGAGAGAGCTCCATCCCTCTCAAGCAGATATCAATGAGAGTAAGACTATATGCGGCAAAAGAGAACAACTAACTTTTTTTTTTTTTAAAATGGTGATATCTAAATTGCATGGCGCAAATGCCATTCTTTGGGAAAGCAGGATTTTTCAAATTATCTATATATAAAACCACTGATGGGATGTGCAAGTAGAGTGCACGAAGTGCTCCCACTCTCATTCCTGTCTCTCTTGTCCTTGTTCCTGGCAGCACTATAAGTGGGGCAAGGCTAGAGGGGGCTGCCTCCCTGCTTTCAGATGCTGCAGCTGGTGAGCTTCAAATGCTGGTGTGACCTAGGTCCAACTCATTTAAAGGGTTAATTTTCCCACTTTGGTCTGAAGGTAGGAGATGCAGGGATTTAAAACCCGTTCCATGCTATAGGTGAGGCACCTGGCTTATTTGTCCTTCACAATTTGCAGCTCTGAGTGTTTGCATTAGGACTGCCTCTCTGCTGTGTTGCTTCCCGTGGTGTAACTTCTGGATCTGTGACATGTCTTCGAGCAGGCCCGTTTGCTTGCCACATTATAATTTATAATTAGGCTGGCTTTATTTATAACCCATTCAAGAGCTGTAGGTAGGCTTTCAAATGCTTCTGTCCACCAGGCAAATGTTCATTGTGGCTGAAATCGCTCACCTTTCTGCTGGCTCTCGAGTGGCTCAGCACCGGGCCGGCACAAACTTCCTCGGCACTGTCAGGAATGAAGTGTTTCTTGGCCCGTGCAGCAGCTGAATGCTAGGCACCTGGAGAACTTTAAAACTGAAATAGGTACCTACTTAGCTTTAAGAGCCTTCAGAGTTGGGCGGCGGCAGCTGAGCAGTTTTTTAGTATCACTGTTTGTAATTGCAGCTAAATTCTGCCTAGCTGCCTGCTTGGATACCTAAATACCTTTTTGGGATCTGTCCCTACGGATTTTTTTTAACTGTCTTATGCATTAAATAATAAAGAGCAGGCAATTAAGAAGTCTTACTTAACTGGGTTAGCCTCTCTTCGAGAGGCTACAAATTAGCCTCGTTTCCTCCTCTGGAGAATCGTTAGATCATTTGTTACAAGGGCGAAGGGAGCCTTTGCAGCATTTCATTGTGGAAGCGTGTGGGGCTGCTCTATGGAGCGCTCTGTTCAGCTGTTTACAAACCATGTGCCCTAGATTGAGCATCCCAGTTGGATGTTTAGTTTGAAAAGCGATATGTCAGTTGCCATTTAATTAGGACTCTGCAGCCCACCTTTCTCAGATGCTGCTGCTTATTAAAGCGTTCCCTGATTGGGAATATGCAGATGCCATTGGTGGAAGAAATAGCTGCCTTTAGTCAGAGCGAAAGGACTTTGCCACCTCTAACCTGGAGTCATGGCAGCAGAGTTGGACCCCAGGGGCTAGGTGTAAGGACAGAGGAGACAAACAGACTTCTATTCTCCTTCCAAGGAAAATGCTGTCAGCGAGGGGCGTTGCTGTGCTCCCTGGCCCAGGAGGGGAAATGTTTCTCCATTGCTGCCTGTGTATCCTGCTCACATTGCTTCTTGGGGGTTTCTCTGTACGAATTTCAAGAACAGGTGAGCAACATCTCTTTGCTTCTTCCTTGTCTGGGCTGGGATGTGAAGGCAGTGGCAATCAAAAATGTTGGTGTTTAATACCTTTGCGAGAGGCCTGCAAAGGATAAGTTGCTTACAGTAAAAGAGCGTGGCTTATTCGCCCGAGGTGCATCCTTCTCTTATTTGGAAGGCAATTAGTACTTCTTCACAAAATTAGAGGCTTCGAGACTGCATTTCTTCAAAGAGGCTCCCTGGTATACTTTACTGAAATTGTAAAGATACCTCTGAAATGAACTGCAGTGTGCCATTCAATGCCCTGGCTTACTATTAGTGTTGTTAACTAATTCCTGACTATTTTATTTATTGCTGCAAGCTTAAAAAACCCAAACCTAAACATCAAACCCTCACCAAAACCAATGGTGCTCGTGGGAACTGTGGTACTGATACACTTGGAGAATTAAGTTTATTCATACTGAGCTACAGTAGCTATGCCAGTGCTCTTAGCCCATCTGGTTTGTTTGCCTCAAGTGTACCTTGCCAGAGGTGACAATTCTGTCTCACTTTGAAGGATGAGTTTAGAAGGAAGCATTTAATCTAGTATTTTTATTTTTTTATAAAAGCTAATATTGATGATGTCAAACACCGAGTACTGTTGTGTTGGACCCACCTCCTCCAAAAAACTGAAATGCATTATATGTTTTATGTACTTTTAAGGCAGAAGCACAATATTTTTCCTAGATGCTAAGAANTTAACAGGTGAGAAAATTCTATTATGGGGGGAAAAAAAATGGAGCTTATTCTTCAGATCTCTTATCCCTGACTTTGGGAGTATTTTCTCTATTCAGTAGTTTGGTTTAGCTTTGGTGCAAGCAAAAGCCGTTCTACTGTATTTCTCCCATCCTCTGGCTTTCTGTGAAGTGAAGAATCATCGCTGTGAGCAATACGCTTCCTCTTTGAGTTGCTTTTTCCAGAGAGTTTCAGGATGCTGGTTTTGCTCACTTAAAGACCTATTTTTCCATTAAGGCAATTACATCCTATAGCATAGAGATGCCCATGGAGTAGGGAATAATCAACTCAAACAATCTTGCTCCCTACAAGAGGCTAAACAAGCTGCATGACTTAAGCCCATGCCTGAATGGCAAAAATTCTGGCCATGATCTTGAACTGATTAAGCCCGCAGCCTCCATACCACCAGCTGTAAAAGAAATAGTGGTGATAGCTCACGTGGCCATTGTGGAAACTACTGCATTCATATCTAAATATTTTACACATTTTACTATACAACATTTTAATTAACTAAGAATTAACTACTTGCATTCCCATTCATACAGAGTATTCTGGGTTTGTGATGGGAAAGGAATGATGCCATAGACAACTGAGAAGAGCTGGTTAAGTGTTATTGATAGCTGCATTTTATTTACCAAGAGACTGGTAATACTCTAGAAGTATTTTTCTAGCCATTTCCTTCACCATATGCACACGTTCTTTTGATGAGCAAAGAAAAGCTAATGAAAAGCCTATGATAATGAGCTCACAAGAGCTGACAGTCTTGATTATTATAATAATCTAGTATAGGAGCAAATTACATTATTACTCTAGTATACACTCTTGGCAAAAGAAGTTAAAAAAAACCCCAAGCAATTGTTAAATTGTTAAAGGAATCTACAAAACCGTGTTGCAGCAGCAAAACAACTTTTCACTTGCATTTAACACATACACATTTAGAGTTGGGAAATGGTATGTGGTATTAAAAGCACAGCAGCATTTCTTGCAGTAAATGCTTTCTGTCCTTTAAGCCAAAGAAAGGATTTGTATTGCCCCATTTCTGCAAACAACAGTGTTTATCAAATGCTCCTATAGTCACTAATCACACCAAATAAAGCGTAAGGAGCATTACTAGCTGAATTATTATAGAAACCACTTATTTCAAGCAGAGGGAAAGGAGGGGGAAGTAAAATTAGTGCAGCCCTACTGGATGGAATGCTGCCATTACTTTGTTTCGTGAGGAGTTATCTGAAGTAGCCTACCTGGGAAAGATGGATTTGCCATGTTTGGTGACAAAATTGTACGATGGTGATACAGGTCTAAAGGGTGTAGCAGAAGTGTAAAATCATTCCTGTTCTCCTGCAAATTGCAATAGCTGAATGCAAAATTGGGAAAGGAGGAATGTTAGTTATGCCAGTGGGGATGGTTGTAGAAATTCTAGGCATCATTTGGGTGTGGGGAAGTCACATTGTAAGACTGCTTTGTGGGTTTTGTTGGGTTTTTTTTCCAAACTAAGAATTAATCCAAGATAAAACTGATGATTATTTTACTGAGTTAGTCCTAGCATGGACTGGTGTCTCTATCCTGTTAACCCTATAGACACCTGTGTCTGAGCTGACATGAGGGGAAGCAAAGGTAAGCAAGGAGATGAGATTATTTTTTTTTATAGCAATTACGGTGTAAGTGTCACCAAAAGCCTGAGCCCTACCTTAGGGCTTGTTGGGCTGGATCAAAACCTTTGCAGTTAGCCAATGCAAACATGCTCTGCTACAAACTCACTTTGCTGGTTCAGATTTGTTCTAAATGTGCTCCTGGGCTAATGTTTAGCTGCGGGCTTCATGCCAGACCAGGCATTGTCAGCTTGCCCCCAGCTGCATAAAACTGGCAGACGCTCTATATCATATTCTGGCTAATTCATCAAAAAAGTGTTCGTATGCATGCCATTCCGCAGTTACAGGTGGCATATCAAAGACTGGAGGACCACTGTAACGTTCTGTGAGCAGCTATGCTGATGACAACAGGACTAATTGCAGAGCAAAGTGTCAGTCAGCGTTTGTGGACCGGTCACTGGTCCCCAGTCTGCAGAGCAATAAAACCATATTCTCCCAGGCTTTTCTGTTGCCAGGAGCTGCTGGGCTTCATCCTCAGTCACTCCATATTCACCACTTTTGCTGCAGCCCCAGAGTGTGGCTGGCAAGGGGAGCAGGGATTGAGCCTGTGCTCAATTCATGGCCAGGTAGGGACCAAAGCAGCCTGAAGGATAACTGGGAACATCATCGGAGCCACCCTGAGTTGGGCCAGCTGCTGTTACTGCACCAGCTGCAAGCTTGAAGGACCACCCCAATGTGCTTTTTTTCCTATGAGGAGGAGGATGGAAGAGAAAGGCATCATCCAGCATCTGAAGGTTTCGATCAGTTTTCTGCTTCTCCTTTACAGTTACTCCCCAGCTGCTTTGCACTTCCCTCACAGATGCAACAGGGCCCCAAAATTCAACTGCTGAGATGGAAACATGTTTAATAATATATTATGAAAAAGACATGGTGAAAAATTCCAATATAGACGGAGGATTTTAGTGCCAGATTGTGCCCTGGGATTCCAATGCATATCTTCCATTAAAGTCATTAAAATGTTTGCGTTTCAAAGAAGAATTTGGACTTTTGACACAATTCCCTCTTTTTCTTTGGGAGCCAAACATTTTCTGTGGTAACAGAAAATATTATAACAAGAATAAATATAATGCATTTAGGCATTAAAATGAATAACAGTCCTTGATCTATTTGCTGAAGATTACAGGCATGAGATGTGAAAGCTCTTAGTGGCTTGAAGAAAGATATTTGCTGTGATCGGCACTGCAGCTTTGCTTATATTACAAAATATGAAGGAGATCACTAGAGAGGTGTCCAGATCCACACATCGTACGGAGAGGTTGCTATGCATCTCGTGATCATAGCTTTGGCCAGCGGGTTGCTGAATTTCATTGCCTTTTGAATCAAGAGATCCTAAATCTCAGGGTAATGTACTTGCCACACATGAGCTGCTGCCTCCAATTCCAGAGGGGTCAAAACCTTGGTGGTGAGTGTGTAATCACTATATTTATAAGGGAAACATTAAGCCTGTTTCCTTTACTCTGAAGATGCTGTATGAATGGAACACTTCTTCTTTCCCAAACACTCAACCCTTCAATTTCCCTATTGTTGCAAACTGGAG
Source organism: Anarhynchus alexandrinus (assembly GCA_008711295.1). Classification (NCBI taxonomy): domain Eukaryota; kingdom Metazoa; phylum Chordata; class Aves; order Charadriiformes; family Charadriidae; genus Anarhynchus; species Anarhynchus alexandrinus. The sequence goes on from VUYV01000122.1 coordinate 260,850, forward strand.
GGATATAAACATGTACAGAGAGAAATGTTGTCCTCAGGAAAGAAAATAACTCTCATCCTTCTCTCCCTCCTCAGATGTTTGGGGCAGTCTAAGTATGTTTCCATTCCTTTTCTTCAGGAATGAAAGTGAGTGCCAGCCTGCCTCTGTCTTGTGCATCTTCCCTGGGGAATGGAGAGAACATGGGCTCCACTGAGGTGTTCTGGAGCTCTCTGTTACTTCCTGCACTTCTGGGACTTGCACTCTATCAGCTGGAAGTGTAGATAACAGTGGTGATGGCCCTGCAGCTTTACAGGAACGTGCCTTGCAGCCCTTGATTCCTTGGGTCAAGTTAAACTCCCTGGCTGGGCTGCCCAGCATCATGTAAGAGTGTGTGTGTGAAACCTTTAGAAATCTTTGTGGCAAATTCCACCAGAAACCTAACTTGCATTAGAGGGTGTCTGTCAAAATTGAGTCATCTCCACAAAAATGCTGTTTCATAAAAATTGATTTTTTTAATTACCTCTTTGTCCATCTCGTCAGAGAATTCCCAGCCAATTGCGAACAAACGTGATTTTTTTACCCCTCCTATTCCATCTTATATAAGGCATAGATAACGCCTGGTGCTTATTTTCTTGCGATGCGGTGCGTATCTTCAGATTTGGTCTCCTCTTTTAGGAAAAACTAACGTGTTACATTTTTGGCTGTTGAGAGGACCGCAACAGCAAAGCCAAGGGGCTTTGCCTGTGAATACTAGCCCCAGCTAGCTAGGGTGTGGTTTCCAATGATTTAAATACTTATAGAACGCCAGCAGAGGGTGAAACAAGGAGGGGGGTGGGGGGGAAACAAAGGAGAGGGCTTGTTTGTTTTGTTTGTTGTAATCTCTGTGGAACTGCTAACTGTACAGAGTTGTCTCCTCAAAGAAATATTTGGAAATAATTGCATAGGGAGGGGGAGGACCCTTACTTCTTCTTGTTACCGTTCAAAAGGTTTGAAAGGCTTGCAACTGCTTTCCAGCGTCTATTCAGACCGCTACGGGAATTTTTCTGGTCTGTGGAAGGGGTGAGCACCCACAGCTCCAACAGGAAAAGCTCATCTCAAAACAGACAAACAAATGAATTCTTGAAGAGAAGAATCCAGAGACGGCTTCCACCACATCGTTATGCTCTTCCTCTCTCCTCCAGAACTACAGCGAGCCAGACAAGTCCCGTTCCCTTGGTGTTACAACACACATAGCTGCTGTACCACCTCTGTGGTGCTTACCTAGTGCTCCCTGAGGATTTTCTGGTCTTTATTTCCTGTGGTCACCCTGAGCATCGCTGAAGTTCAGCTAGTCCAAGAATCAGCGTAGCCTGAAAGAAGCTAGAACAGACAGCAAAGATGAATGAACTTTACTTAAAATACAGCCAGTCCGTTCTCTTCCTCATTAAAGAAACAGAGTGTGGCAGAAAGCCACAGTGTTTCTCTTCTGTAAAAAAAGATCTCGCACCAGTCATACCTTAGCCTCTTCCCCTCCTCTCCTTTTGTCAGTGTGATGCATCTGCATTAGCAAGCTGTGCTTTTCATTCCGGAGCGATGAAAAGGGACAACAATAAATTACAATGCCTTTTAAGAAATCTCCAAATGTTACCAGATCTTGCATTTCATCCTGGCTGCTCTTTCATGCCATTCTTTTACTATAACTCTAATCGCCACTGAAAATTTACAGTTTGCTGCTGTTTTGGGGCACCTAGTGCTTGAAGCTACTGTTGGGAAATAGTATGGAGGCAGAAAGCAGAGATCCTCTCTCTGCCCTTTTTGTAAATTCCTATTCCTTATGAAATCCCCAAATTAACAACTTCCCATGCTTCTGAAGAGTGTGACCCTCTACATACTCTGAGGTATTGTTCCGCTGCTAAAAATGGAAATGTGATGCTACTTCTTGTGGGGTGGAGGGGAAAGAGTTGAGAAATGTGGCGGTTTTACCCCAACTGTCTCATGATGCTTGAATGCTGGGAGTAGAAAGCAATATAACAAATATCTGAAAATGCAGCCACTTACCGCTCTTTTTTATAAATTCCAGATTACAGGCCAAACTCACTGTTGACATAAGCAGATGCAAATCTAATGAAGTCACTGCAGTTACTTCTACTTATGCCAGAGGTGAATTTGTCCCTATTTTTGGAACACGCTAGTTTTGTGCTACGGCGTTGGCACACTGTATCATGTCAAAATCCTTTTCAGCAATGGCTGCGTGCCACTGGCTGGCTGACACGATGCATCGTGTCAAACAGCTGCCTGACGATGGTCCCGTTCTGCTTTTTGACATCATGTATAATGCCACTGTATCATGCCTGAAGGCATCTGATAGGAACTGTGGCAAGATCTGATAATAAGGAGTGTGCGCTAATTGAATATCGGAGCATTTTGGCATCCTGTGGAAAACAGTGATATCTGTGTTAGCGCATCTATAAATCTCTTGCAAGTGCCTCATGTACTTGGGTGTAAAATGATCACTAATGTACTCCCACCTCAACGTATCGTGTTAGCGTAGTAGATGATAAATCATTTTCTATTTTGGCCTGGTTCTGCTTTAGGGACCAATAGTGGATTTTCTCCTAAAACTGATCAATTGGTAATTTGTTCCTGTTCGTGATTTTACAGACTTGTTTTGTTACTGTTATTAAGCATAGGAGGGTGTTGGTTTGGATTGTGTGGTGGGTGAGTTTTTTTGTCCTCTTTGTTTGTTTGTTGTGTTGTTGTTGTGTTTTTTTTCTTTTTTATAAACTAGCATCGGGCCTTATTGCCGTTGCATCTGAAAGCATTTTACCTCAGACAGAATGGTGCTAAACAACATCTTCCCTAAAACAGGAAACATGTTTCCCAATGCTCTGCGGCAAGCAGCACAGCTTCCCTGAGAGGATCAGCGAGGGTGGATCACAGCCAGTCGTCCAAACGCGAGGAGGCCGGGTGCCAGGAGACAGGGCGGCCGGAGGAATGCCTGAAGGCAGCCCAGCCGCGCGCGCTCGGTAAAAACCTCCAGGTCAGGATCAGGCGCGTGTCCAGGAACAGCGATCTTCAGAAGGTGGCACTTGTTATTGCCGATTGACGGCCGCCGGCTCCTGCAAACTTTGCTGTCGGGATAACGTTCTGCCTTAGGCGTGTTTGTTGCAGGAGGAAATGAGGGGAAAGAGCTTTCTGAAATTAATAGAGCCCAGATCGACCAAAGATTTGTAGATAGCAATCGGCACTTGGATTTTCTGTTTCCCCAAAGAAACCCATACGTTTGGTACAGCAAAGCGTATGCTGTATATATATTGTAGCCTTGCAGAAACTTCTGACTGACTGCAGAGGTTAATGCTTAAGATTGAATCCATTTATGTAGATATACAAAATGCAACAGGAACAAATTACCAGAGCGATATTAAAAAAAGTACATAGCCACCTTAAAATCCGTATGCCCAAAACTTAATAAAAAATAAAATAAAATATTAAATGTGCCTGCAGGAAATCTGATCTTTTTTCAAAGTATAGCAGTTGAATGTTTCAGAGAAATGCTTTCTATAAACAGGGAATCCTACTGGGGTCAGACAGAGCTATTTTAACCTTGTGTATTCATCTAACTCTTCTGGCCAAGAAGATGCGTGTGTGTGTGTATATATATATACAGAGAGAAGAGAGAGTAAAAATTTAGAATTTTTGATTGAAGGCTTCAATTTTTGGCCACTATTAAATGCAAGTGTAGGTAAACTTCAAGACAAATTTTTTGAAAAATAAACTCGGAATAATTAATCTTAGGCCAAAGGAGATGAAACCAAGAGCAAACAAGTGCAGTCGTTCCCAGGCTCATAAGCTGGGATAATGCCACCAAGCTGTACGCGTAGTCTTTTCCATGTGAGGAATGGTATCGAAAGCCTTCAAGTGCGGGACTGCGGCAGGGCGGCTCACAGGCAAAAAAATGTGTGTACAGAGGTAGGCCGTGAATATATTTGAGTAGGACTGGAGCCGTTACAACCAGATCCTGGTTTTCTGTGTATAATTCAAGTAGAGCAGTGCACTTAATTGATTTTTTTTCTTTTTTTTTTTTTTTTTTAAACATTGCGGACCAAACGTGGGAAGGGGAAGAGGGACTTCCTGGGCTAGTTGAAAAATGCATCCAACCTGCTACTACCTACGGGACGAGCGGGTTCCTCCTTCCTCCCAGATGAATTTCTAGGATGGATCCCTCTGGAGGTGAATCGTGTCCGACGCAGGTGACACTTGACTCTGGAGCGTCCACGCCGCTTAAGCCTGGCCGAGCTTCCCACGCACCGAAACCCGGCACCGAGGCGCTTCCCCCTCTCCGCCACCAGCTCCGCGGAGGGGGGGGAGGGGGGGGCGGCGCAGGGGC
>VUYV01000122.1:265734-483872 GCA_008711295.1 Anarhynchus alexandrinus
GGCTGGAGTGGGGAAGGGGGAGAAAGTTATTTCTTCCCTTCTTTCCCTCCCTCCTCCTCTCCGCCGTCGCTCCTTACTTGAGGAGCCTCCCCGCTCGCCCGCTTATGCCGGCGCGGAGCTGCGCGTTTGCCACTCCGCCCGTGCGGTGCGGTCCGCGGACACGGGCGGAACCTCCGCTCCGCCAGCGGGAGGGGACCCGCGCTGCTCCCCGCGGACGGGGCGCGCCGCTCGCCCCGGCTCTCCTGGAAGGTCGGGGGCGGCGAGTTTCCAGCTGAATTTGGTGATCAGATGTATTTTTTTATTTTTTTTTTAAAAAGTGAATCAGGAAATTCTTATCAGGCTGACAGCATTTTTAGACTATGCAGTGCGTGGGTGAAGTGGGACTAATATTGACTTGGCCCTCATGTAGTCATCTGAGAATACATTTTTTGGTTGTTGCTGCATTCCATAAGGTTTTATCATTATTATCCACGAAGATTGTTTTCTCCGTACATGGGAAGTGACCCCTAATATCAACTTGCCTGGGAGACACGAATATGGGCGAAAACATTAAAATTCCTATCGCGTGCTATTGGGTTTTTTTTTCTTTATTGTTGGGAGAGGGAACGTGTTTGCAGTAATGATACCCCAGCAAACTTTTCCAGGTTGCTCACGTTGTTCCCTGTAAACGTGGGCTCTGGAAAACCTGTGAGTTTTGTCTGTTGCAGTGTGCTTTCGTTATTATTTCTTCTCTGATCTAGGTGGCAGCTTGCAGAACCTTCCGTCTATTCAGTAATTTTAGTTACGACCTTTGTATTTGACTCTCTGGAGCTCCGGTTGTTAGCCTGCGTGATTTGGAGGGAAAATAAATAAATAATCTTGAATTACTGGACTCTGACTAAGAGACCTCGAAGTAGAAAACTGCAATTGAAACTTTGGTGAACTTTTGGGCATTTAACTCCGTAGGCGATTGACTGTATTTCTCTTCTAGATCTGGAGTGTAGAACACATAGTATGTGAAAAATCTCTTAAACGATCATTAGCAGCTGTGTCACGCTCCAGTGCAGTTGCTTTTTATTTTTAAACAGAATCATGAAGTTTCTCCATCAGCTGAAAGCGGCATCGTATATGAAATGTCCCAGAGGCACCTTAATGAATGCCAAGGTTTCTTGAAATTTCATTTTAAATAAACTGTGTTCTTTTTGGTTATGCTATTTAAGAAAAGCGGAGGTAGATATGCAAGGCAAGAAACATAGACGGCTCTGCTGAGCCAATACAGCTCATGAGTTGTGGCCAGCACAATAAATCCCATTACCACCAAAAAACATTCTAAACCTTGCTATCTTACATGTTATTGACAATTTGTTTTAGTTAATTGTGCTTGCACCAGTTTTCCTGAAATATCTGGAGCTGCACGGTCTTCACAAACTAGTCAAATGTCAGACTGGAAAACTCGTTGCTGAACCAGGAATGTTGCACCCTCTGATTCTAGCAGCTGCAAACTTTAGAGCATTTTATACATTTTCTCTGAATCCAATGTTTTTTAAATAAATAAATAAAGTAAATATAGAATGAACTCCTCATGCATCTGTAGTCGCAGTGGAAAGATTTATTGTTCGGGGTAACGTGTGACGTTTTGCAAGTCTCTGTGTCTCCAGAATTGTCCTGTCAGGGACATTTAATCAACTGGCAAAGACCATAAGGAAGAAGGATGAAGAATCTGTTGCCAGGTTTTCGTTTCTTCTTACACATGTGTTCAACATGTAAAACGCTTCTGTGCTCTTCGTGAGGATGATGACCATTTTAAAGAATGTTCTTCTTTGTCGGAATTAAAACTATGGTTTAAAAATAACAGTGAGGGAAGATGAATTAGTGGAATATCTCAAAAATAAAGCTCTGCATTGGAGCTGATAAACTGGAGCTCACTCTTAAAATATCCGAGGACTCCATTGAAACATTTTTCAGTGTCATTGCACTACTCTGCTGTCTTGCAGTACCCAGTAAAATGATTTGTTTCCTGAAAGAGAAAGCTCCTCCGTGCTGTGCCCCTCTTGGCTTTCCTTTCCTTCTCAGCACGAGGAGATGGAGGTGTCTTATTCTGACTAAAACTTGTGCATCTTCATATTTATAATAAACCTGTCACAAACATGTAATTGGTGATGCCAGCTTTCAGTAGCAGTTTTGTATCCTTTAAAGAGCAAAGCAAGCTCCTCAGCTGTGGAGCTGCTCTCGCAGATGTATAGGTTCAAGTTCTGGGCCGCGGTGTCTCTCCAGAGAGGTAACCTCATCGCGTTTCTATAGGTCGTGTGCTGCAGGTGAGGGTCAGGAGAAGTGTCTCCAGCAAGCAGCTGGCATTGAGTCACTGCTCTGCAGTGGAAGGGGTTTGAATGGTCTTTTTTTTTTTTTTTTAATAACAGATCTTNTTTGTTAGGGGATGGTCCATCATGCCTTTTTAAAGTTACCCCACTCTAAAGTTAATCCCACGTTTCTGTATCTGTAGTTTTTATTCCCTTAAAATCAGCGCAGCAATGCAGAGTTTCTGGAAGCTTAGCTTTCCCCAGTCCGTAGCCAAGAAAGGACTTGTTGGCGAATTAATTTAGATGGGATTTTATTTTTTTAAAAGCGCTTAGTGGACTGAAGCCTGAATTCCTACTGAATATTAATGGCAGTGGAGGCTTAGCACCTTAGATCTTTGAGACTGCTGAAGTCCAGGGTGTTTGCTGGAGGGAAGTAAGCGGAGTATGGATATACACATGCTCACACGCTGCCAGAAGGAACTGATCAAAATGGGGTGTGGCTCTAATTCTACAGATAAATCGGGGTTTCCATATTCCTTTGCCAAAAGACAGAGCGAGTGCGCGCTGGTGTTACAATAAGAATGCGTTCCTGTGCGTGGTAAGGAGCTGTGCCTGCGCGAGTGTAGAGCCCTGCAGAATGGCAAAATTAAAACTCTCTTCGTCGCCTGCTTTCCCGGGGGGCTGCGCAGCCGTAGGAGTAAGTTTGGGCTTTTCTATGGGTTGGGTGAGGAATGGGTGTAACGGAGCCGCTCATTCGAAGAGGCTCTGGAAACACATAATGGGTGAAGAATCCCGTTGTATTCTTGGCGCGCAAGAAACGCCGTGCCGGCTTGCCGAGCCCGGTCGGTCTAGGTGCAGCAAGCTGCAGAGCTGAGGCTAAGGTAGGATTCACCCTGGCTCACTAACAGCTCATCTTAAGACCTTTGAAAAGGGAAGTTACAGTAAATGGTAGTTTTGGAATTTCTCCATGGTATGTAGATGTAGCGAGCTAAGCCAACACCGTCCTTGCTAAATCAAGTCTTGCATAAAAGACTTGTGATATGCTCAAGTCAGACTTACTGCTGGCAGTGCTGTAGACAGACTTTTTCCAGATAAGGGCTTGTCTCCATTAGCAAATTAGGTCACTAACTCAACTCTTCCTTCCAAACTAACAACGTTGCAGACAAGGACGAGTCGCGTTTAACGTTGTGTCAGCTGGCTGTAGCTAAACCCTAATTCACATACTGCAGCTTAGTTTTCAGTAAAGTTCTCCGTGTCACATGCTCGTATCTCTGAGGATGGGCTTATTATACTGCTGGTAGTGTGTGGCAGTCCGCAGTATCTAACACAGCAGATGACAGCAGAAGATAAGCTTCACGGTTAGTTTTTGTAGTTCAGGTGCTTTCTCGAGGCTTTTTCTGAAGCCTGATGGTTGTCCTGCTACTGACTTCACTGGAAACTGCATCAGACCTATATAACTCACCTTTAAAGGCTACTGTCAGAATTGCAGGATGTAAAACCTGGATTAAGTCTTGCCCTATGTGGGGACTTCTGTTGGTTTGTTTTGTTTAATCCCACGGGACACTGCTGATATAAAAAATTTGGCTTGTTTTACTTTGTCGTTCTGATTGAGACCGAATTCTATGTGATCTTCTTCTAGCTACAGAAAAATAGGCCTTTAGACTTTAATGGTACACCTCTGTTTAGATGTACAGCAAAAAAAAATGTATAAATTCATTCTTTTCCTACCGCTTCCCCCCCATCAGCAGAGCATAGCAGGAGCTCCAGGCTCTACTGCCGCAAATCCAGGGGCTCACCTGCAAGCAAGCGTGTGGCTTTGCTCTCGGCTTGCTCGTTTGCGAGGGTAGGAGTTAGCGTTTCATGTTTTCAGGGCATGCCGTAAATACCGGCTTTTAGGCCCAGCATTCCATGCTCTGATTGCTTGAAATTGTCTTCTTCCTTGAATACTTTCTGTGTTATCAAGAGGAGCCTGCTTGGCAGACAGCTCCACAAACGGAGGACTGTCCGTGATTTGCCTCGAGTTTGTTGCTGAAATTCCTTCTCAGAAGCTTATGTCAAATGACAGCCTTTTTCTCAGGATAGGGTCATATAGTGTTTCCTCAGTGTAGTTATTCTTTATTTTTGGTTCCCGTTCTTTCTCTCATAATGGAAAATCTGTAACAGGTGGCCACAGGCACACCAGACTTTTCATGCTTGGGAACATAAAGGACCATATGCTGTATGATGGCATGTATGGAGATAAGAAGTTGGAGGAATAGGCAACCAGATTATATGTAAAATAAGAGCTGGCCTGAACTTTCGATTCAAACTTGGCTAAACTAAAGCTTTCTCCATACTCAACTGTGCTTTGTTGTTTTTCTGGTTTGCTGCCTACTAGCTGGTTTCAGCTGGACGTGAATTTTTTTCAATTTGTGAAAAGGAATGTTCTGACATTTCTACCAGACACCCTGGGTGAGATCCGGGACCCTTGAAGTCAGTTGGACTTTTGCCATTGGCTTTAATGTGGCCAGAATTTCACTGCATGAGAACCATTTTGCTTGGTTCGAGATAGAGTATGAGAGTATGTCAGAAAGTAACGGGCATCTTCAAGACATGGTGGTTTTTTGGTTGTTTTTTTTTGTGACATTTTGGACCATATGCTTTCTTGGTCTAAAAGTAGTCATTCTTCCTCTGGAAAACAGGATGATGCTTATCCAGTATAAACCTTCGCTTTAATATTGCCCTATTAGTGGTGATTTGCTATTGACCTTTCGTTTCCTTTTGTTAGGCAACTTGCAGTAAGAGCTTAAATTCTCTTTGGAAGAGCCTGTTTGTGAATGTATGAAATAACAAAAATAATGTTGGTTTCAGCCCATGCCGTACAGCATTATTTACCCAGAGGTTGTACCATTCATCCTTCAGCCGTGAACGTGGGTCTATTCTCTAAGCTGGCATCAGGTGCTATAGACATTGGATTTTCCCGATTTCCCAGTACGCTAAGCTGACTTTTAATTCTGTATTCTGGGTCTTGGCCAAGAAGTGTGTTTGTTTTGTTTTGTTTTTTAGAGGCTGCTTAACCTCAGTCTCTAGTTTTTAAGGGAGAGGTGGAATTCATGAAGATATGAAAGTATTGGAGATTTGAACAGAGGGAAGAAATAACATTGTGTTTGGTCAGAAAATACTCTTTGTAAAGATCTTACAGATACGTGTGGCTGCTTAAATATATTGCAGAACTGTTTGTATGAAAAAAAGTATGAGTGAAACTTGGCTAGCCCAGATTAGTTGTCAGAAACCTAACCTGTTTTTTTTCATTTGTTGTGTTTTACTTCCCCCCCACCCTCCCCACCGTATGATGGTGGGACAAATTCATTTAGCAGTTGATGATCTTGCATACTTTTCCACTCACACAAGCGCAGTCAGAAATGCTATGAGAAGATCACTGTTAAGGTCAGAACAAGTAAGACAGAATTTGTGTGCAGACAGGGTATTTTAAGGGAGTTATGGCGAAGAAAAGCATTATTAAAGGATGTATATACATTGCATACACGGAAAATTTCTTGTCACTTTATCTCACTGTAGTCTCTTACTTAGAGTCCTGTAATTCCAGGCTGATAATTTCTTCCTGAAATACAAATTAAGTAGGTATCTGTATCTGATCACAGGCTTGATGCAGTTTTGAAAAGTCTTTTAATTTAGGACTCTCATCCTTTGCAAAAAAAACTCACCACAAAACACAACTTTTCACTGTAAATACTTCAGTTTGTACACAAGGCCCATCAGTACCACCATCTTTTTTTTTTATTTAAAAAAAAAAAAAAGTAGTCAGATTTGGTGTTTACAAAACCAAGAAGTGCTCAGAATATCTTGTAATGACTGTCCATGGACTGGAGGGGAGGGAAGAGAGTTGAAATGGAAAATGAATTAGATTCTTAGGCTGTGGAAGGGGGAACATTCCTGCACAGAGAAGCGACTCTGGAGATAAGTTTTAATTTCCTGAGCTCCAGTCTCTATATAGGAACATTGAAAGACTTCCTTCCTGATAACCAAGTCAAGCCAGGGGCTGTATTAAACGCTGTGGTTCTGTATATAATTGCGTGCTTGTATATGTATTTGCATACTCACAGTATAAATACAAATAGCGTGTCAAAAATGATAGAAGTTAACTTTTAAATGTGTTGCGTGTATTCAAGGTGTGGCACATACACTGCGCCTGAGATGTCGTAATATATCAATATCTATTTAGACTTCTATAAATGTTCTCTTTCATACTTTGTCCCTACATAAAAACCAAAACTGAACCAAAACAAAAAGGAAAACAGCACCTTCCTCGCTAACCGCTTTTCTTGCATTTTTAAGAGGATCCGGGTTATGGTGCATCTTTAAGAACGAGCAAGTCACCGAAGTAGATGTGTTACACATTTCTAATGCAAATATCTCCTGCATATGCAATATTGTTATAACCACTTCTGGCTTACTGAGGTCTCATCGTTCCGTAATTACTTAGGCAAAGCCATGAAGCTCACTATAAGTGATTTCTTAGTAAGCATTTCAGGAACAAATATTAGTAGACTTTTTCTTTGTTTGTTTAAAGAAGACATAAAACATTTACAAAAAAGTGTAAGTCACCCCAAATTCTGCATTAGCAAAAATTGGTTTCAGAGCCTCAGACTATGTTTCCTTTTAGCAATTAATTTCTAGTAAAAACTGCTTTAATTTGCTGATTCCATCTTTGGTTTGTTCTTTTTTTAAAGTGAATCCCACAGTGTAGGATTTGGGGATAAAACCGTATGTCTAAATAAGTAATACTGTGCTAAGCAGGGACACGGTATAACTTGCTTTGAGAATCACAGATTTACTTGAATTCCAGAACATTGCCTAGATATCCCAAACTGTAAAATGAAATTACTTACATCCCTCATTGCAGTTTGTGTAAGAACATCAGAATTAAAGATATTACTGAGCTGTTCTATGTTTGTCAGTTAACCTACTGTTATGTCAGAAACATTGCTTAATTTCTACGAGCTTTTAGTGTTACAGGGTTTAGTTCCACTTGTCAATAGCTCTTTCTTACAATTATTTTTTTTTCATAACCATTCATAATGAAGAATTAGCCCCAGAGTATCTACTTTGTATCATAATGAGAGAATTTGTATCAGTTTATGTGATTTTTAGAAAGCACAGAATGTAAATATATTGATGGTATACAAGCTCTGAAAATGACTTTCAATTATTTCTAAATCAGACAAGCCTGTTTATTGTATAAATGTAACTTTATAGACTGTGTAGTTGTTTAACTTTTTCTTCAGAACAACTTTGGAAAAAGGGGAAAGGGCCGTAAACTTAAAGAGATTCTGATGGCGCTAAAGTGTTGCCAAGCAAACCATAAAAGATAAGTCAAAATGTAGTTCTATAGAAAAGCTATGAAATACTTCTACATATGTGCTGTAGTTGTTTTTGGGTTCCTGAGGCTGCTTGTGTGTAAAGTCAGCTGTGGAAATGGCTAGCTAGCTAAAAGCTACGATTCCTGCAGCTTGACTGTTATGGGGAGATACTTTTTCTGTGAAAACAGTTGTAAAGTGGAACATCTGAAAAATATGTTCCATGCAAAATGGATCTTCACACACATTTATTTTGACATTTAGGTTTGATTTGAGAGAGAGAGAGAGAAGATTCTGAAATAGCCGTTCACAGATGGCTTCTATGCGTTTTATTTTTTTATATGCTTCTCTATGTTTTTGCTTTGGGATGGATTTTTTTGCATGTGTTTGCAGACTTGTCAATCCCCCTCTTCCCCCAGATCACATGTTTAATTTTTATGACTCGAATTTTTGTCCTTTTCTCCAGAAGCTGATGTTTAAAAAATAAAAAGAAGAAAGGAAAAGGGGGGAAAAAACCCCACGCCAACCCCAAAACAAAAAAAATACCCTCAAACCACACACCCTCCCCCCCCGCCACCCCCCCAAATCCTACTTGCCATCCTAAGGTGGTTATCCTATGACAAAAATTTTATTGGCGGTGAGTGAGAATTTATGTATTTTGTGGACTTTTATAATACAGCAGAAATTTTTTGAGGAAGCACTGAATTTTCCCATCACTACGCCTTCAGCAACAAGTAGATTTGGGGGACCCCAGCGGGCCGTGTGCTCTGGACTGGGGGAGCACAGCCAGCAAAACCTGGTGTGTGTTCAGCTTGACGGGTGAAGCGCAGACGTTGTGTATCTGGCCACCCTTCCGCGGGGCTGGACTCGACCCCTGTAGCCTTTACTGATGGGAATATCCTTTCCAGGTGGGAGCAAGGAGTGAATTGTTAGAGTCTGTCTGTTTTATTTGGAAGGTATCGAGTGAAAGCTGTTGCCGATAAATTGTGGTTGTGAACCGTGCCTGAGAAGCAGGTCCATCTGTGTGCGAGGAATAAAAACTCTAAGTGGCGCTGGTAATCTCTCCTTTGTGAAATGTCGGTGCAAAGTATCTCTGTATTCCAACTGTAATTATGAAATGAATATTCAATGTATTCAGTTATTTTTCTTTAAGGAAACCAGATGTTGAGCTTGCACTGAATGCCATCAGTGATACATCTCTTGTTTGTTTTGTTTTTAATCCCAGAAGAAGTTAGCTGTATACAACAAGATGCAGGAGTCTCTGGAAGTGACCCTTCCCAGCAAGCAAGAGGAGGATGAGAAAGACCAGCCTGCCGAGATGGAGTACCTTAACTCTCGCTGCGTCCTTTTCACTTACTTCCAGGGAGACATTGGTTCGGTAGTGGATGAACACTTCTCAAGAGCTTTGAGCCAAGCCAGTAGCTTCAATCCAGAAACTGCCCTTACCAGGAGCAAGGCAGGACTAAGTCCTCTGTGGAGAGGTAAGAGGAGCAGTAACTTGCTCCCTGTGGTGTGGCTTACTTGGCCTCTGTCGCAGTAACTCCTATTGCATTGCAGCTGAAATTTTGCTCCTCTGTGGAGGTGGAAATATTCCCCTCAAATTTGAAAGAACCAAGGAGCTTCTTGGGGTTGAGTGATGTGAAATGTTAAAGGGGGAAAGAGGCGCCAAAGGCATGGAAGAAGCAGGCGTGTCCCTCTCTTGCCATAGCCCATGGCTCCGCTGAGGCCTGGAAGGAACAAGGCAGAGCTCACGTGGCTTCGCAAATGTCTGCTGCAAGGTTGGAGGCTTATTCTTAAGCTCCAATTGTGAAACTTGGCCTGTGAGGCAAGAGCAAAGCTGTTTGGGATGATGGTCTTGGACGTGAGGAGACCCATGCAACTTTCTGGGGTGACTTTGCCAGGCTATTAAGATTTGTCTGTGGCTGCTTTCCAGGCGGGGAGGAGCCAGCACAGGCTGGAACAGGCTTGGGTGCAAGCCCGGGACCTCGTGGCTGCAGCCGTGTGGTGTGTGGTGCATTGCAGCCTGCCCACGGGCAGAGCTCACGGGTGAGATACGGCCATCATGACTGGCTTCCCACATGTAAAATGGAGTTGACGTTACTCTGCTTCCGAGCAGGGAGTAGACATGTGGTAGGTGCTGCAAGGCATTTGAATACTGCCATAGCTCTCACGTCTCATAATGTGTATAAGCGTGATCAACGTAACAAGGAGCAGATCTCGCCAGATATCCTAGGTAGACCTTACGGATAAGATTTCAAAAATGGTGACTGGAGAAATCATGCTAGCCAAGACGCTATTTCCATTTGTTGACTGTGGAAGTCTGGGTAGTTTTTCAGATCCACAGCTGCATTATTTCTGATCATGTCCTTATGTGGACTGGCAAAGGGACACGAACTAAGTGTTGTGAGTAATGGCCTTGCATCGGGTTCAGTGAGAGAGATATCGTGAGGACCCTTGTAGGGGTGGAGGAGTTCATAATCAGTGATGTTGAGGTGAGAGTGTATTGATGAAAGTCACAGATAATAAAGAGAGATGGGATTTTTGGAAACCACTGTGAAGAGAAAAATAGCACAGAAGGACTTGCTTTCCAGAAGGATGATGACAAATCCGAGGAAGTTTAAGTAAAGGTCAGCAGAAGTGGCTAGGGAGCTAGAGGAATTTATGGCTTGAGCCGGGACCATTAATGTTAATGGGAAATTTTCCGTCGACTCGACTGAGAGCAGGATTGAACCTATGCTTACTAAAAAGGAGACTGGAGCATTTATAAATGGCCCAGACAGGCTATAAATGTTTTAGAGATGGGATCAACGCTGTCCCCAGAGACCCCATGCCTACAGCAAGCCCTCTTGACAAGCTCAGAGACATCCCATGGGTGGGGTTGTGTGTCTTCTCTTTGGCCTCAGACATACCCCGCTGTTTGTCCCTGGCTCTCCCCGTGGTTGCACAGCCCTCTCCAGAGGGCTCTGCAGGGGACAGGGTGGCCTGGCATAAGGGTTCTTCAGCCATGCTGCCTCCTGACCTGGCGTGCCCTGTGCCATCGGTGGGGAACGGAGGTCTGTGTGTGCTGAAAGTCTTCCGGGAATAAAGTAAGGGGATATGCCCTCTGCTGTCGCTGCACCTGCTGAAGCCTATGAAACTCCCCAGGGAGGCTGCTGGGCAGGGCCACTTGGTTCAGCGCTGTGGATGCTGAGAAAGCAGAGGGTATTTGCTTTGCCAGAGAAGAGAAGCCAACAAGAGTTTTATCAGGCCCAAATGAATTTCTGAAACGTGCCTGCTTGAAAAAAGTGGGGAAGGAGCGATGCTAACACCATGGTCTTCTGGTTCATGTACAGTTGTCAAAGATGCTCCGTTACAGCAAATGGATGTGAATTTGTATCCCATTATGTAAAGAAGTTAAAATATCATTATGTCCTGGTTTGACATGACACGTTAGCTCAAAGATCTTTAATAAATAACCTTCATGGGCAGTCAGAATTTTTGTCGATAAATGACTCAAAGATAAATTAAAAAAGGAAAAAAAAGCTTTTGTATTTGCAACAGCTATTTTGGAAGCTACAGATTTAAATGGAAAGTGTGTGGGTATGAACTGGCTACTCAGCTCACCATGTTATTTCTCCTTTACCTGAAAGGACAGATTAGTAATGTTTTCTGTTTTGTTTTCTTTTTTTTTTTAATCTTGTTGGGTTTTGTTTTTTTTTAGTGTCCTGATGGAAGAGCAAACTGTGATTTCATCATTAAGCTGATATTGTGGATTTTTTTGTTTTGAGGAGGGATTTTGCTTGTGTATAGAAAATAGAGCCTGTTGTCCTGAAAAGTGCAAGTTTTGTCTTTTTTATGTTGAAAATACTGATCAGTTAGACTAAAATTAACTTCAAAACTGACTTTTTATACAATATAGTTCCCTACAACAGGGTCCGGTAATATGGACTTTGAATATTCAATTGTAGGTGCAGCTACCTGAAATCTTTTGCAGGGGCTAATGAAACTAACGATACCTTGAAACTAATGTTACCTTAACGGTGTTTTTATCAACATGTTTCTCCTAGCTGAAAGTGTTCGGGTTTTTTTCTTTCTTGAGTTTGGGGTTTTCTTTGGGGGGGGTTGGTTTTTTTTTTTTGTTTTGTTTTGTCCCTCCTGCCTTAACTGAGAAGTAATGTACTACAGAAAATGCCATACATTGTTGTCTTTATAGCATGTGCGCTTTGGCATGTTTTCAGCGCGTGTCGGCCAGCCACCATGAACATTTGCGTTATTCACCACTTCGTGGTATCTGAGATGTTGCCATCTCTCTGCCTCCCTGTACTTAGAATAGGAAATTGTGGTAACTGTAGTGTCTTTCTTGGCAGACAATTTTTGTTAAATGCCTTCTTCCCAATTCCTGAAAGCCTGTGGAAGATACTCAGATTATTTTTTTTTCTTTCTCAAGGACAATGCTGAGATGGCTGTTTCCCCATTGCCATGTCCCATAGAGGCCAGGTGTCTGACATGATGGTATCTGTAAGGACAGTTGGTTGTGCTCGCTGTTTTACAGGGGGGAAGGAAAGGAGAGCATTCAAACGCCATGGAAATGTGTGGTGGTTGGGGGTTTTGGTTCAACAGAGAGATGGTTCTTGTTGATGGGGTTGCTGGACACTTGCTATTTAGTAGCATCCTCTGTGAGCACTCAGAGTGGATGAAGTTTTCCTGCGTGTTCATATAACTTGGGTGGACCCTGTATGTCCAGTGGCATGACTTGACCTTGATCAGTGAGTTTGGCCTCTGCACTCAGTGGGGTCTCAGTGGGGGCTGATCCATGACAGTTTCTGACAGCGATAATGGCTTTGTGAAATGTGCACAGGTTTGAAAAATGGAGATAACCAAACATGTTTTCTGCGGCCTAGACCTTCTGCATGATTGGTAAAGGCAAGCTGGTATACAACGTGGGATGAGTTCATATTGGCAAATCCAGTGGTTTAAAGTGCTCTCTCCTGGTATTAAAGTTGTCCTGCAGACACTTTGTGGTTTTCTGTGCTTTTTTGAAGTGAGATGGTTTGGATTTAGGGCTTTTCCGTGCAGATAACAGCCAGATAGTTTCCAAAAACTCTCGATTACAGAGATTAATTTTCCAGAATACTGGCAATGCACTGTCAAGCTGTGCTTCTCTGTTAAGCAGTGAGGAAAACAACAGACTGGACATGAAGAAGCTTGGTTTTGCTTTTCTTTTTTTTTTTTTGGTCAGCCCTGCTGCCAACACTGTAAGCCATGTGCACTCTCTATCTCAGCCTAATCCCTTGTAACAAGGAACAATTTACAAATGAGGAACAATACCAATTTCGGAGGGGCGGTGAGGCTCCTGTTATATACTTGAAGCTTTCTTCTAGCATGAATTACAATAGAAATACATTGCTAAAAAAAGAAGCAACCTTTTTGAAGAAAGCCACGTTGGAATACAGTTTGCTAGATAAGCTTGCAGCCTCTGAAGCAGTTTGGCACAAAGAGAAGTTCTCTACTTTTCTCTGTAGTGCATTTGCAAAGTTTATTTCCAATATCAGAAGTTAATCAGGCTCAATGATCTGCCTAAATCAAAGCCAATCGATGTATGGGAAAATTTCTGTGATTTTAATGGATTTTAAAGCAGATACATGAGTGTCCTAGTGATGCAGTCAGAAAACGCTTTCACAGTTTTTGTTTCCAAAATATTTTTGTGTAAGCAAAGTTCAGAGGCAGGAGCGTTTGAAGAATCTGTTCATTCTCAATGGTGTTTCACCCAAGTCTCATTGCAGTTGCTTATTAAACAAAGCAAAACAAAAGGTCATTTAAAAAAAATAATATAAATATTTTTGTAAATGTTATATGAGGAACGGAGGATTCCTCGCCTCGTCAAATATTAAACTTCCCTGGCTTTATTTTTCTGTAGCCTATTGTTATGACTGTTCTTTCATCAGAGGTGAAATCCTGTATTTTTATGTTTCCATCTTTGACCAAAAAAACCCCTATTTGAGCTGAGACATATTGCATGAAGCAGTACTTTCAAACATGAGCTGGCAAGAGGATTGTGAGAATGGAGATGCCAATACTTTCCTACACATCAAAAACACTAACTGCTCCATCAAAAGAGGAATTTTTAGAATGTGATTTCATAATGTAGAGGCATCGGAATCCATTTAAATATAAGTTGAGCCCTAGCAGTAAGAAGCAGCGAGTCTTTTCTTTCTGGCAAAAAGTTCTTTCAGTTACATAGATGTTTCTGCTTATGTGATCCTATTGGGTACAGGGCAGCATCATATGTTCTATAAGGGACTAATGTAAGTGTGTTAGATATGATCTTTTTCCCATCAAAGCTTGCAATTAGTTTGAGAAGATCTGGTATTCTTCCTTTAGGCAAAAGTCTCCTATTCTGCAGTTTGACCTGGTTCTCTGTCCTCAGAAGCATTTACAGCCACAACAGCTGCCTTTCTAAATGATGTGTTCTGGTCTGGTCAGGAGTTAGCCTCTCCTCATAATTCCTGTACCAAGATCCCGAGAGAGCTGCAACTCTTCAGCCTGGAGAAGAGAAGAGAAGTCTTCTCGGGGAGATCTTATCAATACATGTAAATACCCTGATGGGTAGGAATGAAGATGGGGGAGCCAGAGTGTCCTCAGCAATGCTTGCTGACAGGACAAGAGGCAGTCGGCACAAATTAGAGAACAGTAAATTCTATCTGAACACAAGAAAACACTTTTTTTTTAACTTATTTTTTATTTTTTAAATTGTTGAGGGTGGCTAAGCACTGGAACAGGTTGTCCAGAGAGGTTGTGGAGTTTGGATCTCAGTCAAAATCTGACTGGACGCGGTTTTGGACGACCTGCTCTAGGTGACCCCACTTGAGCAGGTAGATTGGACTAGATGATCTCAAGAGGTGCCCTCCTACCTCAACTGTCCTATGATTCTGTAATTGCTGAGGAAGTTTGAGTTCAGTGTTAGAAATTTCAGAGAGCAGAAAATCATTGTGGGGTTTTTGCCATTAAATTTGTTGTTCATCTTCAGTCATACTTCATTTCTCTCCTCTCTACCAGAAAGCTCAACAATTTCAAGCCAAAGGAGCAGTTTCCCAACTTCATTTTGGACCAGCTCTTATCAGCCTCCCCCTCCACCGTGCTTAAGTGGAGTACACCCCGATTTCCCTGTTACTGCACCAGGCACCTTCCCAACACCAGATCCCAGCAGCTGGCCAGGACACGGCCTTCATCAGACTGCCCCACCTCCTCCCCCTGCTGCATCTGAATCCTGGCATTATCCTTTAGCATCTCAGGTGAGCCCTTCGTATGCACACATGCATGACGTGTACATGCATCGCCATCACCCTCATCCACACATGCACCATCACCATCCCAGCTCGCACCGCGACCCCCGGTACGGGTCCCTGCTGATGCCTTCAGTCCGTGCAGCCAGGATTCCTGCTCCCCAGTGTGACGTGACAAAGACAGATCCCGCTGCTGTCACCAGCGCTACCTCAGCATGGGCTGGAGCCTTTCATGGAACAGTGGACATTGTGCCAAGTTTTGGGTTTGACACAGGTAAGATGGTTTGATTGTGTCTGTGACTTGTTTTAGCAGGAAGAATTTGAGCAAAGAAGTGGACTCCCTGCAGCTGAAGCAGGGCTTGTTCTCAGAGCCTTCTCCAAATGTATTTCCAGGTGGGAATCCCTCCTGAAATTGCTGTCAGGGCAGATGAGCTGTGAAACATCCAGCTCTCGCTGCCTTCTGCTGAGAGACCTTTGTCTGCCTTGGTCCCATTCAAGCCAAATGAGTTGTGACATGATACATGGGGTTTTTTGTTCAAATCTTGTGGGAAATGGTTAATTAAACTTCCATGTGGAAGCTTCCAGCTTGTTCAACTAGTTCATATGTGCAGTCACCAAAATATAGCTCCAATGAGGACTGAACTAATAACTTGTCAGTACAGGAGGATTGCATCTTACTCATCTAAATTGGAACAGATCAGCATTTCCTTCCTGTGTAGTATCCAGGTGTCACGTAGAAAGTAGAGATGCTGGTTGACACGTGCTCGCCATCAAACTAAACTTTCTGTAGGATCTAGGCAGAGGTCTGTGAATTAGATTCATTTTACTGCAGGGTCTATAGCCATAGGACGGCCTCCGTAAACTACATCTACATCTGCATCTGCAAGCTTTGACTGGCAGGCGGTCATCTCGGCGTTAGGAGCAGTCTGGCAGCCCTCGCTGTTCATAGTTGCTTGTGATCAGGTGATGGGTGACTAACAGTTTCCAGCACACCCATCCTGGAGCTCGTATGCGCTACTAAGGTCTCCTTTTCCTGCTTGGTACTTACCTGACCAGCAGCAGTCCTTGCAGATTAGTACTTCTTAAACACGTTATGTTATTTATTAAGGAAGTACTAGGTTTGCATCTCTCTTCCTTTTTCCTTGAGGTATCTGTTTGTCTGTCTTCTTGATAGCTCTAACTAACTGATTCAATGTGTGAGAAGCACTGCCTTGCTTTGATCAGTGTGCAGGGGAACAAAGGATTGGTAGAGAAAAAAATGCTGTGTCTTAAATATGAAATAATACGAACCCAAAACCTGATTATAACTGAGCTAACCTAACACAAATCTCTCTCTCTTCCCTTAATAGCAACTGGGAACCAATAATCTCTTCTAAATAGCATGCCATTTGCTGCCTCAAGAAATTAAGAAAAAGTGTAATAGGGTTTTTAACACTTGACAATTTTATATCTATTAATATTTCCAGCCATGCCAATGATACAAAAGGAATTATTTTTTGTGCTTTTGGGTGTAAAATGATAATCTGACAAGACTGGGATCTCAAGTTTTGCCATTCTGACAAATTCCATAATGGGAGTGAGCTGCCTTCTCTGAAACGTGAGCAAATTGTCACTGCCACAGGTAGAGGGGACGAGTCCCCTGGCCTGACAGTAGCCTCAGCAGTCTGGCTCCAGACCTCTGGTATTTCACTTACCTTTTGGGGATGGAGACGAGAACTGCGTAAGGGATTGTTAGCCAGGAGAAACCACTACCTGACTTAAGTATAAGTCCAGCCCAGACTGCGTGTTGTTTCAGTGCTGGGCAAGTTGGTTTGCTTACCGCTACTTTGTTGGTAGCGGTGTGTCTAATAAACCCGGTGCTTTTTTCTCT
The DNA here is from genome assembly GCA_008711295.1 of Anarhynchus alexandrinus. Taxonomy (NCBI): domain Eukaryota; kingdom Metazoa; phylum Chordata; class Aves; order Charadriiformes; family Charadriidae; genus Anarhynchus; species Anarhynchus alexandrinus. The sequence continues at coordinate 282,500 of VUYV01000122.1, forward strand.
TTTCCTGGAAGAGCACAGTACCTCAAAAAGGATTACAGGTCCTAGCATTGCCTTACAGGATTAATACAGCCTTTGCTTGGTGCTGCCTTCTCCTTGTGACAATCCCTATGGAAGGGTACAGTCGGATGCTAATTTTGTCAGGATCCTGATTTGGCAGTGCTTGACTGTGGCTTGCATGTCTTGTAGTTGTCTGCTCGGTGTGGGAGGCAGTGGAGAAGGCCTGAACTGTTGATTTCTGGCCCATGCCTGATGTGCGGGTTTTAGTCCATGAGTTCCTGTGGGGGAAAAGAAAGGGGGGAACATGTGACTGGTTTGCGGGAACAGAGGATCTCAGCAGACCAATGTCTCGCTTCTTTGCGACTATTCAAAATGTCCTTGCACTGGAACACAACAGTACAACCTTATCGGGCAGCCCCAGTTTGGTACATAAGGCTTTGGAAAGAAGGGAGCAAGCAATGAAACATGGCAGGTCGTGGTAGCCTGTGACATTACAATTATTTGCTTTCTTACCTTGAACAATCATCCCTCCTGTGCTCTGCAAGCAGAGGCTTCCTGGGAAGGGTGGGAAGGTTCTGAGCTCCCCTTTTGGCCTTGCCTGCAGCTTGTAGATTTGGGGCAAATGCTTTGGTGACAGGCATGCAAGGGGTGGTCGTGGTGAAAAGAGGGAGCTCAGTTGCCCCAGTGTTTTGCGTGCGTGTCAAATGGTGTCTTCGCCCCAGGGAAGGTGCGTTGTGCTGCAGAGGAGAGAAGGGGGCTGCTGAAGCACCACACTGCATTGCATCCAGAACTCACCAGCATAGGTGAAGCTTTTCTTGCTCCATGTCCGCTCCAGGGGAGGATTATACTGGATAAGTCTCCACGTCACATAGGATTTCATTACACTTATCTCTAATGTGAGACGGAAATCTCAACAGAAAGGCTCAAAACTGAAGGGCCTGAAAGACTGTACTGGCTTTCTGTGGTGTAGAAGTGGTTTCTCCAGAGTAGGGTAAGGCCACAGTGGCAGTTTTGGAAGCCTTTTCTCATATGGCCTTGAAGAATAAAAGACATCAACCTGTGGAGCTGTCAATATATCGGATTCCATGAGCTTCAGATGATTTATATAAAAAAGCTGATTTGATATATACCTAGACATTGCTTTTCAGAGCCCTTTAGATAAGAAAATTACTCCCCTCCCCCCACTTACTGTGGGTCACGTTTCTTGTGCTACTGTCACACGCGATTATAGAAACATTTGCAAAATTCCTCACGCTGCATTATATGGAATGATAGTGTTGGGATCAGGGCAGGCTGGCTGTAATCTTACCCTCTTCCAGCTACATTGTTGCATCTCTGCCACACTAAGCCAAATATTCAATCTCATGAATGGATGATGCTGGATCACTTCAAAGGTTAAGAGGGGGTTCCCCTTGCGTGCACAGTATCGTTTGGGAATTTATGTTTCCGAACAGATTGTGTGGGACATCACCGTATCACCGTTCATGGAGCTAACAAAGTATTGATCTGTCTTGCACATCTGTTTGAACTTACATGGTCCTGTTTTAGAGGATGAAGAGGGATTTAGCTACCTGATTCCCATTAAATGTGGCTTAATCCTCACATTGTGTGCTGCAAATTAACCCTTTTAGAAGCTGCTTTGTTGGTACAAGTGGGATTAAAGAAAATGCTAGTGTGCATCAAAATCTATTAAAACCTGTTACATTTGTGGCTGCTGGTACGCACCGTCTTTCCGAAGCTGAAGTGTCCAAGCTATAACGCTTAATATAAAGGTGTTTTATATCAATCATTGATATAAACACATTGATATAAGCACAACGTGCTGCTGCTTTAGGCCATATTTCCCTCCCCTGTCTATGTCAAGCAAAACAAGGTCAGCCTCTACCAGCATTGACTGAGGTTCACGGCCTACCTACAGAGCGTTGCAGCAGCCCTAATCCCACAGTGTCGGGGCTCAATCCTCGTGTTTAAGTTAAGGATGTACAAGCTGAGTTGAGCACTCAAGACCAGGGGGGTGGGGAGGGGAATTGCTGTCTTGCAGTGAAGCTGATGGTTTCGGTCACCACTGTTTTCTTCAGGAGCGCACACCGGGTGCTTCAGGTGGTCAGTCGGATCCGGCTGCGCTGGCGGCTGCCGGGTCTGCGGGCAGCCCCATGGGGAGGCGAGTGGGAGAACTTGCCCTGCTGCTGCAGAGCCTAGGAGGATATCCTGTCCTGCTGTTGGACAGATGTGCTGGAGGAGGCTTCCCGTAGCCCCAGCACACTAAAAGCAGACCAGGATTTTGGCAGGTCTGAGGGCTGTAAGTCTATCTTAAAATTGAGGTGCACATCCTTTGTCATGCGAAGTTATCCACTTTAAATTTAGGTGAATTAATTGACAACCTCTGGTCCTGGCTAACTACGGAAAGTCCACTTTTGGAAATGCCTGTAGGTCAGTGTGTCCTGTTGGATATGGAATTTGAGTGGTCAGTGTACTACTGCCTTCTGTAGAGTTGCCTCTGTTCACACACGTCCCACGGGTTTGTCACAACTCGTTACGTGTGTTTAGGTGTTCCCACAGAACCTGCCTTCTGCTTGTGTGGCAATTGGCTATAATGTTGGTATCCCAGAGATGGGGGGTTGTGCTGCTGTGGCAATAATGACTCATGCAACACAAGCAAGGATGTCTTTTTGCTAAGAGGAAAATGTTCTTGCAGCAGGCTGCAAGTGAAAGCTTCTGGTTATTTAGCAGGGTTGCACATGGATGGCGTATTAGGACTGCGGGTAACCTTGCCATGAAAGAGGTGGGAATAGAATGAGGAAAAGGCATGGGAAGTGTTCCACATTCAGTTCTGTAACTAAGGCAACTTTGGTTTTTCGGATTGTTTTCCATGGCTGTTTAGCCTTAATAAAGATACCTTAAACCTCCTTGTTACAGTTATTTCTGTTTGTTGCAAAGACGCTTAACTAGGAAGGTGTCTGTTCAGCTGGTCACTCCCCCACCCCCCACCCCCCTCCCCAGTTGCTGCTCTCAGGTGGACATCCTCTTAAACAGGTGTGTGTCTTTTCTTTTTTTAAGCTGCTAGGAGCCATATAACCTGTTTCTCTTCTCATCAGTTTCCATTGCCTCTGGTGGCCTTTAGTGCTCCACTGGTGAAATTACACTCTGAAAGGTTTCTGCTGTCTGACTATCCTGCTCCACCCCCCCCCCCCCCCCCCCTTTTTTTTTTGGGTCTTCCTTCTTGAAAAAAAAATTGTAAACAGCAGGGGAAAAATAACGCAAAATTGTCATCGCTACCTTTGAGGGAGCTTTGAAGGAAACTAGCACTTTATGATGACTCTGCCTGTGAACGATGCTGCCAGGAAAACAAGTAACTCTTAAGCAACAAGGAGACATCCTCACTGAGTTAAAGAGCCTCTGAACATGTTTTTCTAGGCATGCTTTAGTTGAGGGGTATCCCAGTTTTTCCCAATCTAAAGAAGTAGGTGCAAGTGCATGTGAAATGGAGCAGAAAGCCACTAAACAGGGTTTGGCATGCCATATCTGTGTGCTCTGCTTTCCACATCTGTTCACTGCTGGACACCCCGAGTGTTTGGACACTGCTTGGGAATCCTCACAGGGATAGAGCCATATGCTGTCATCTTTTATGTGACAGTTAATTGCTTTGTAGCTCAACTCTGAAACGATGTGGATCATTATTACAGACTTAACTGTTTATACTCCTGAAACAAGGAGATGGTGGTCAGATTCTGAACCCATCACGCCTGTTAGGCTTTCTGAAAACATATAGGTCTTCCTTTGTGTTTCAGTATGTGGTCAGATATGGAAATGAGATCGATGCTTAGCACATGGATCTGTCAGTTTTCACAGGTTAATGGTCAAATGAATGTGGAGCTTCCGTGGTTGCAGCATCATTGAAGTCTGGAGTTGTGCCTACTTACATTAGTGGTGAAATTGGCCCTAAATTCTTAGCAGATCAGGTAGTTGATGCATTGGTCTTGGTACACTATGTAGCAGGGCAATATATAGCATGACACAGAGCAGAGCGTTGCTGTCTATATGGCAATGATGATTTATAGTGGGAAGTGCACATTCATTTCACGAAATGTGATTTGCTTGGCTCAAAACGTCAAGGGGCAGGTTTTAAATCAGCGAGTCCTAAGTGCCTTAGTACCTCTTAAAATATGCGCCTGCACCTCTCTCCTTTCTACTTTCCCTATAAATGAGCAAGAATGTATCTTCTTTGGGAAGTTTCATCCTCACCTCCCCCTCTATTGTCCGGATTTTAGGTATACGCCCTGTTGGGTGTAAATCTAGCGAAGATTGAATCCCTCTGGAGCAGAGAAATCCCAGATTATAACACAGGTTCCAAGTCTGTAATGCTAAAGCCACAACATAGCACCACATTTATTAGATAGTCCTCACTTTTTATAAAGGAAAATGTTAGAGGAACTCATAACAAATGCAAGCTGAAAATCATTAATTTTTCCCATGTGGAAGCACTAGCCGTTCTTGGCTAAAAATCTGACACTCTGTAGGTGAAATTATTTGGGTTTTTTACTTGCAGCAGGAACATTTTTCCTCTCTCCTCCAAAAGGTGAAATGCCATAGAAACTGTGAGATCCTAAAGTGTCACAGGCCTTTTCTAAAAGAGGTAGGATCTGTGGTTGGCCCCTATCAGGAAAAGTTATTCTTTTGTGTACTGGATTGTCTGTGCAGACCTTGGTGGAGGATTTTATCACGCCATGCCGTGCTCCAAACGAGGCGAAAGCAAAGAAGCGCACACAGGATTTTATCAGCATTCCCGAACTGCTTGAGCCAGTCTAAAACTTAAGTGTCATTTAAGCTTAGCCCACATAAACTATAAAATTGGGAGCAATAGCAATGTTACTAAGAAGTCCAGAAGGCTGGTAAGTTGTGGGGGTTTTTTTTCTTTCTTTTTTTTTTTTCCCAAATCAAAAATGTGATTCCCTTACTTCAGTTGCTTGGGGAGGGGGAGGAAAAAGTGGTATCAAATTTTAATATTTTTTTTTTTTCTTTTCTGAAATGTAGGTCTACAGCATCAGGACAAGAGCAAGGAAACTTCTTGGTTCTGAAGTTCAGCTAAATTAAGACCAGCTAGAGCTGGAGTAAGCACAGCTGGGCGGGCGATATAACAGTCGTTGACTTCTCCTGCATGGGGCAAAGGACACACATGAAGATGAAGAGCCAACCATTCTGGTTTTGCTATTGAGCCTTTTGTTTGTAAGGCCGTTTATGGGTCCCACAGTGTTTGGAAAAAAACAAAAACCTAACTTTTCTTTCTTTCCTCATCTGAGCCTGCTGCAGCTGGGCAACCTAACTCCTTTCTGCTCCTTTAACAGTGTTTTGTTTTGTTCAGCTTGATATTTTTATGAACAGTCCCAATTGTCAGGAAAAAGACTCTCCCTTGACTACAGTGCGCCTCCTTTCAGGAATACAGTATTTTGTAGCTCTTTGTGCATCTATTTTTGTAGAAATACAGAAAGTTTGGGTAAGGATTGATGGGCTATTTTAGGATGACATATTTTTTTAAAAAAAATTGTAAAATTGTTAAGTTCTGTTTAAAGAACTTGCTCTCAGAGAAGCACTGGCAAAAAATGTATAAAATGCTATTTTTAGATGTCTGTGATGTGTTTGTGCATTTTGGTTTTTTTTGTTTTGTTACCTCAAATGTCTATTTTTCCTTTCTTTTTAAAGAGCTAAACCTTCCTTGTTTCCACCTTACTAGATTTTGATGTTTTTGTCCTTTTGTTCTAGCTTAAGCAAGTATAATTCGCACCAAAAGTTTCAGCCAAATATTTTTCCTGCTGGTGTTAGAGTGTAGTAAGGGTGTTTTTCTTTTCTTGCTTTTAAAGGTGGCTTTGTGCTGTCCTGAATGTCAGAAACTTGCAAACAACTTTAGCATGGAGCAAAGCCTGGGGTCACAGGAACTGCATTTGCAACCCATCCATTCTTTCAAAATGGACCAAATACTCTTACGGATTTAAATCAGACATGAGTTTGGGCCTCATCCATGATCCATTGAAGCTTTTGACCACAGACCCCTATGGGTTATGTTTCAGGCCCTCGTAGTGCTTATGAATATCAGTATACTCTTATTTTAACTCATGAGGCAAGACTTTCAGCTAAGTCATTTCAAGGGTGGTAACTTATCAATTTTCAGGAAAGAAATGTCAGTTTTATAAAAATGTGTGACTTATGGAAACAAAATGTTTTCAACTGGCCTCATCTGTCTGCTGAGCACCTCAAGGAAAGCGCTGAAACTTTTAGCTCCTGTTGACCTCAAAATCTGTTTGTCTAACCTAAGATTTGCTGTGGGCCTTTCGAGGTCCCAGCTGCAGCTCTTGAATTTCCTAAGAAGTTGCATGTGCTCAGCGTGCACAAATTCGGGCTTGGCTGCCGTCTGGGTGAGAATCTGAACTTGGAAACGACGTGGCCATGTCTAGCCACAGCGCTCTGCAAGGGGTTTGGGAAACCCCATTTCTGGCTCAGGCCTTGGGTCCGACTTGCATAATAAGGACTCTAGTTGAAGCCAAGGTGAGTCCGATGCAATCCTGAGCCAGGGCTGCAGGATTACCTTTGACAGCCCCAGTTCTGCGATGGGCTGGAGCTGGGTCAGCCCCCATGCCCAACCCAAGTGACTCCAGTGTGAGTGTCAGCATGCGCTTAGGTGGGGCTGAGCGCAGGATCGGGGCCTGAGTTACCAGATCCCAGCTTGGAGAAGTTGCCTTTCTACTCTGCACCCAGGGTCCCTCTGTAGTATTTCCCAAGGCTCTCATAACCTATTATATATATCTGTTACCACTGTCTTCAGACATCCCTGTCTGAAAGGCAAACCAGCTAAATGGAAACCAAGGCATAAACACATGGCTGAGATAAGAAACAGTTTAATTTTAAGGCAACGAGCATTGTAAATGTAGGTTTGTCAGGTGGAGACCACATGGATCTGTGTGTGAAAAGGGGAGGGGGAGTGTTGGGATGTGCATGCCACTCCAAGGTTCAGGCCTCCCTCCCTGCGCTGCTGCTTCTCTCCAGGCTTTTTGAACTTGATCCTGTGAGGTGTTGAGCTTTCTCCCTTGCCACGTGAGGGGGCTTGACGTGCTAGCACTGGAGGCATTAGGATAAAGTCACAATTTGGCAAGACCCTTAAGTGTATACCTTGCTGATTTGAAGTTTGAGACAGCATACACGTGCTGAATGGACTATGCTTAAATATTACTTTAAAATAGTGGGGTTGTAGTTTTTGTGTTGGGATGCTGAATTAAATGTGGTGGGTTTTTTTTTCTTCATCTTTGTAGTCCATCAGCTTTTCTTTCTCTGAATAAATTTCACACTCATGCCAGTTCTATATATTATTGCTGCTCTGGTGGAGCTAGCTCCTCGATTTGTCAAGGAATTTGTAATGCAACGGGAAAACTGTATAGGAGGAAACGTAGTAATAGCTGCCACAGTTCAGTTTCTTATCAGGACAGTATAGTTCAGGAAATGTCTCGAGAATAAGACTTCTGACTTGGGAATTCTGACAGTATTAGAAATACTGGGAGGAAAAAAAAAATCCAGACTTTTTTTAATTTTATTTTTCTCTGGACTTGGCAAAGCTGGAAGAAAAAGAGGCAACGTATCCTATTTGAACTTCAGGGCTGGAGTGTGTGGGTGGTGGGGGGAGCAAAAGAAAAGGCAACATTTCTTTTTGAGGTGTAGTGTGTTTGACTTCCTGAAATAGTTTAAAGTCTAGCAAGAGCAGTCTGTTCATTGCTTTCCTCTTTGCAAGTTCAGATGATGAGGGACCTCCTCCTGTTCCCTATAGATGTCAAAGCACGATGGGACAGGAAAAAACAGGCCCACAGTTTGCACTGGAATCCCTTTCTGGGTTGTTTTATTGAGTTGATGGGTAGTGGGGATGAATATGTGGTAAAGCTGTTGCCTCTTCCACCTCAAGGACTACTGTTATGTGCCCCGTTTCCACTGCTGAACCTGTGAGTGTGCTGAAGGAACTCCTGTTGCTCTGCAGGCTCTGGGAGACAAGTGCCAATAAAAATCTGCTATCATCTCTAGCCATTCATGTACCATGCAACTGACTTTGAAATGCAAATAAATTCATTTTTTTTCTCAGTCACTAACCATCCCCTGTACTAACAAGTGAGTTTGAAAGTAGAAGCACAAGTGCATAGCAGTAGCCCTACTTCTATGTTCTACAATTCAAAGGATGGGAAAGAAAAAATCCTCCCCTGTGACAAACTTTTAAGTTAAGTTCAGCAGATTTACTTCTCTCTCTGTCTCTCTCTCTCTTGCATATACACGCACACTTATACACACGCACAAATGTGCTTATGAGAAGCAGATGCTGCGATGGTTTTGCTCTTGAAAGAGGAGGGGAGCGCTTGCTCGCAACGTTGCAGCTATGGAGAATTGATGGCAGGGAGAAAGAAACAGAAATGTTAAGACTGCTCATGTTTCCACAGATAGGAAAAAAAGGCCCTTAAAATCAGGTCACAGACAAGTCATGTGTCCTAACGCATTACTAAAGGAGTTGTTTCATTCTTTTTGTGTGTGGTGAGTTCTGATGCTGTCCCAAGAAAGTGGATGATTCATTTTGCGCGAGGACTTATAAAACATGATGTACTCTGTCACTATTTCTGGGAGAACATAGGGAAATTATTGTTTTATTTAAAGAAAATCTACATACTAAACTCCTTAAAGTTGTCCAGGATTTGATTTTATTCCTACTAATGTTGAGAAATAAATCTGCTGTCAATTTTTGTGTCTTCATTTGAAGACCGGGAGGGTTCAAGCTCTCCACCGATTTTTAAATAGCAAATACCAGTTTGTTTCAACTGGGCATTTCCATCCCAACAAGATGATGGAATAGTGCAGCTACTGACCGCCCAGCAGATTTGATTTCTGGAGAGCTGAGTAAGCTACACTTGGCGATAGTAAAATGCACTTTGTTCTGATTCCTCTCATCACCAGACACACAAATTCAGTTATCAGTTTATCTGATACCTCTCATAGTGTGAAGATCTTCAGTGAATGGCAGTTTCCTCTCAGTCATCTACTTCTGCCTCAAAACATGCTTTTGAGGATGAATCTCACAGCTTTCAGAGAGAGCAGAGGTTGCGGGAGGGGAGTGTCACGTTTCCCCCCACCTGCGCTTAGGATCAACTTGCCCATACCCAGCCTTTCTGCTTCCAGGCTATTGTGTATGTCTTGCTCTCCTCTCACCATTCTTTATGTGTATGTATATATTTATATACATATATATATGCACACATGTAGCTGTACCTGGTTCCTTCCATTCCACTCTCATGCTTCAAATGCATGTCCTTTGGAAATGAAATTAATCTCATCTGAGACTGAGAAAATATAGGCATTTTATTGCATTCTCTGTAACCTCAGGAGTAAATGGAATTTTTCCATACTTGTAAAAAACCAAAACCAAACAACAAAAACCCAAAAACAACAACAAAAAAAAACAACTTTCAAACCCCCTGATTTGTTGTATCTATAAAAATGACTGTGGAGTCAGCAGGCTTATGTAGAGAGGTGCAATATATTGCCTTTCAGCAGACAAGCATATCTTCTTTAATATGATTCTTTTAATTGATTTCAGGTACAAGCCTTTTCTCCATATCAATGGACCAGTAACACATATTTCTTATAAAGGAATTAGAAATATATATATTTTTAAAATTGACTTCTTGGCTTTAATATGTCAACCTTTGAGCTTTTAAAGGGTATTTGAATGATAAATATTGTTTGTGTGTGGATTTTTTAAAAAAGCTGATGCATGTTGCTTGGAACAGAAATCTCATGTAAAGCAGGAAGGTATTTAAAAATAAATACTGCTTTTACATGTTAGCCCTATGGGCACAATCTGACAGTTGTGATGCAGGAAGATGTCCCTTTAACGACTAAGGGACTCTCACCTGAGCAAGGTCAAAATCCAGTCCCTGTGACAGGAGAGGCAGGAGCAATCTTCTTGCAAAGGTTGAGCTGGTGAACTGTGAGCAGAGATGATCCTCTCCAGCATTGTATGTAGATGGTTAGGCAGCCACTGCTCAACATATTAAAATAAAGCTTTGCTAGCAGGTTTATACTGGCCCTGTCTTACAGGGTGAACTGGTTGCCAAGGGGAATTAGAGATGTCCCTGGAAACTGTGTTTTAGCTGCCCTTGGTCTGCACAGTGCCCATGACCCTCTCCCTGTCCTTGCTCTACAGTCTCCATGACACCATGGTGGGACCTGTGAAAACTGGGCTAGAGTTCCCTATAAAATGCAGGATGGTTTTAGCTGCCAATAAAGGTAGTTTAGGGATGGGGATAATTAAAACATCACGGTTATCTCATGCACCTGCTCAAAGGCACAAGACTTCAAGATGGATGAGCTGTGCATCATTAATGATGGCTGTTTGCATACAGGAGCCTGAATACTGCTTCCTCCCCTCAGTGTCTTTGGAAAACTTCTATGGCATTGAGACCATTGGGACCAGCCTTGAATGCCTAAATTGCAGTCCAGTGTTGGCTGGCACAGCGTGGTGGCCTGGGGTCTGGTCCAACATTGGTGGACATCAATTGGAATCAGAATTGATTCTGGTGAGCTTGGGCTCAGGTAAATAGTACCTATAGACAACCGATATTTATAGCAGTTGAGGTTTACAGTAATCTAGTAAAGTATCTGCAGAACTATGCTGCACTTTCCCTGCTAGCTGTTTGTAGCTGTTTAAAACCATCAGTCAAATCAGGGTCCCTCTTCTCCCTCCACCTGTTTTCCAACCCTGCTTCCCTCAAAACTCCATTGAACTTTTTTGCCTCTCTCATCAAAACTGATGCGGGGGGGGCTTTGTATAAAGAAAAGTGTCACTGTTTTAATTACTGAATAAATAATTTAATGTGAATTTTATTGTTATATATTTTATGTAGCATTTTCGGTTTGGTCTGTATATCTCAACAATTAGCTAATGCTTTCTTTTTATTCTTATGCAACTGAAGAACTCATAAATCTCTTTGTAAATTACAGCATTCTGAGTTTCCATTTTTTTCATGAGATTCCATTTTAGAGCCAAGGGTTTGTCTTCTGTTGGAAACGTAAAACAAGTGTTCTAAACTGGTTCTCTACTAAAACTGGACGGAGTTAAAGCCTAGCGTTGAAGGGATTTCAAACAGGGCTCTCATGAAGGCACTAGCTTTCCATTTTAGATACTGCCAACTGCTTCTGCTACAATGTTATCTTCTTTTAAAAAAAAAAAGATCTTTTTCAGTTGCATTAACACTAGAGGCTCTTTTACAATCAGACCTAGTAGAATCTCAACCTGACGCTTCCTAGAATGAGACACTTTTTACTGTTTTCTGGCAGATTGACAATCCATCAAGCAGAGAGTTTTCATGCAAGTTATTTATATCAAAATTACTTTTTTTTGGCAAAGTTCAGTGTTTCCCACTAAGGAGGTAACTTTGCCCTTGCTAAAATTATTTTACAACTGTTTAACTAAGAAATATTTGCATGTCTATGTTCTGGCTCAAGGGCTGAAGGTTTGGTGTTTTGGTCACAGATACATCATTTACTGTTCCAACAGAGCGGGGGAAAAACCTCCAAACTTTGGCCAAGCACTGAGCTTTTGAAAAATTGCCACTTGCACGCAATCAGCAGGGAGCTGTTAAAGAGCTTAGTTGCAAAATCCTGTGAAGATCCTGACCATATGGGATGTACTCTGTTTCAGAGCATCAGGAGATGAGCAGGATTTTCCCCATACGTCCTGCTCCGGGCCCTGTTTCCAGGACCAGACAGCAAGCAGGGCGCTTTTTTTCTGTGCAAAATCACCATATTCTTCTTTCTTAGGCCGTGAGGAAGAGATGGAGAGAGTTGCAGGCCAGAAACTCAAGGAGAGGAAGGCCAGGAAAGGAGGAGACTGGGTTCAAAAGCCTCCTGTAGGACAGAATGGGGTTGGGAGCTACCGGGAGAGAAGCAGTCTCCATGGTCAGTGGGGGTGAAGATGGGATGCGAGAGCAGTGAAAAATAAGCAAATAATGCCTAATGATCGCTTGGCTAATGCATGAAAGACAGAGAGAGGGATGTGACAGCCATCAGAAAATACCAGAATAATGTGAGGACTCAGAAAATTGGTATAAACTAAGCGTCACGGAAAACTTAGGATAAACACTGCAGGAAATGTCTTTCTTTGAAGTGATCTGTGTACACTGCAGTATAGTCTGTGAGAAAAGATGTGGGAGCCCTGTTGCTTTAAGACAATCACAATTATCCGCAGCAAAGAGATTGTATTTTGGGAAGCAAGAGTGCATTAAGCTGGGGGATGAGCTGGCTGAAGTGTTTTTTCTTCTCCCTGTAACTTCTGCTGCTCTCACCAGAGTAGGAGTCCAGCTGCGTCACCCCACGCCTGAGTTTCCAGGTGCTCATGGGGGTTATTTCTACATGCTCTCATTGTGTCAAGAAATGAGAGCAGGGGAAGTGATGCTCAAGAGTAAGCGTTATTTCGTGGCTGATTTTGTTTGTGATGATCCACATCCTCTGTTAATGTAAAGCAGTGTCACTCACACCTGGCTTTAGTGACCATAACACCCATCAAGAATCTCATCGGTTACATCTGGATAAATCTCATTTTGGGTGTTATCAGCCGGAAACTGGGTCCCAGCCTGGTGCCTGGGGGAGGTGCTTCCCTCAGAGCCCGGATCCAGCTAGGTGACCTCAGTGGTGGTCAGCCCGCCTGGTGCAGGGGAAATGCCCCAGAAAATGTGAGGAGCGGGGCTGGCATCCTCTGTGTAGGCGAGGGAGGTGAGCATGGCTGGGGGCCAGCTGCTGGAGCTGGCTGGCCCCGGTGGGACAGGGTTGCCATCAGCCCTTTGTGGAGACCCTAGGCGCGGTGGGGCCAGTCGTCCCGGCAGGACCTCGGACTCCGAGGGGTTATGCTGCCTGCATGACGTGGGAGGCCGGGTGGGGACCAAGACATCTGGTGAGAATTCCTCACAGCTGAGCTGTGCGTTGGGCTGGGATGCCGATTAATTTAGCTGATTTCTTTTTTGGGGTTGTTGGGAGGAGGAGGGGGACTGGATGCCACAGCCTTCCAGTAATTGTCTTTCCTTCAGAGTATCACTTTTGCTTTCTTTGAAGACAAGTGAGAAATGATATTTAAAAAACAAAACAAAACAACACAACAAACCAACACCGGGAACTACACCAATGTCTTTGCCTTGACAATAAATGTACATCTGCAACGGTTTATCACTACGGGAAAATGAGTGGGTAATAAAGTTTTGATGTTGGCCATTGCATGTACAGAGGTATCACAGGCCTTGAAAATGATTTGTTATCTGAATGCCCATAGTAGCACCAAGGTTCAAAGGGAGGTGGTTTGTTTTTCATGCCCATTTAGTTATGAATAACACCAGCTCTAATTTCCTCCTCCCACCAGCAAGCAGAGTCCTACGTTGGAAGCCAAATATAGCAACAAAGATTTCTATATCTGGCCAAACCAAAAAATCTGTTCCCTTTTAAGAATAACACTCTATTTTTTTCTGATGGAGATGGATAAAGAGAAAATTCAACTTTAAGGAAGCCAGTTTCTCAGTGGGAAGCTCCCTAGTCTCTTGAATGCCCAGTGTAAAAGGTATGAACTTATTTTTTGGCATCTGTGTAGAAGCCAACGGGGAAACTTCTGTAGAGCCCTGTCAGTAAAGCACTTTTGGGGTGACAGTCTGGAAAAATCTTCCTCACTTGCTGGTGTGCTTTTTCTGCCCTGCTTTGACTGTGTGCTGAGCAGCAGAGCCAATGCTGAATGGGAACTCCATGAGTTGCACAACTACCCCTTCTTCTTCTTCACCCTTTCTTTCTGGTTTGCTTTTATGGAGAAGTTAATTCCCTGGCTCTGAGGGACAGACCCTGGCTCCACCCGGCAAGTAAGCTCAATGAGGCAGTGTGGAACAGCAGCATTGCCCCCACACTCGTCCTCCTTGGCTTTCTCATCAGGGGAGTATGTGGGAAGCCAGCCCTATGCTCTTTCCCATGGCCAGGCTTTCAAGTTGTGTGGTACCCACAGAGGGGGAGCAGGGACAGTGGGGCTGCCCAGTTCCCTGCCTGGCTGCTTGGGCTGGAAGAGAAGAGAGGTCTTACAAATTAAAACCAGAAATGTTCATGGCTAAATGCTTTCCCAGGTAACCATGGGCCTTTTCTGAATTGGAGCTAATGCCACTTGAAGATGAACATGTGCGTGGGTGTCACTCTACCTGGTTTTAAGATGAAATATGCTTTTAGGAGGAGGCACCCCCCACACACACCCCCTTTCTGATCTTGAGCAGTTTCTTTGACTTCTCTATACCATCTGAGGAAAGCTATTCAGACTTTCCTTCGAAGGATTTATTCCCATTCCAACCCACCCCCACCACCCACCCATAAGCAACTGGTGTCTGTGACATGCGAGCAAAAAAAAATCCCTTTCTCTAATGTACCGGCTGTCCTTGTTTCTGAAGTGTTGCCTCATTCATTTTCAGACTGTTTGGCTGAAAGCCTTTGCTGTAAGGTGAATACTTCAGGATTACAGAGTTAGCTCTTCAGCTTTTGGAAACCTGGGATTTTTTTTTTTTGTTGACTTCAGTAGCAGCAGCCTTGGACCCCCGATGTATTAAAAAACCAATGCAGGGAAGTGTCATCCAGTGAATATATTTGCACTGGATCTGTTCTGCCAGACATGTTACTGATGGAGTTTTAAATAAACACAGGGATGTTTGGAAATATTTTGTGTATGTAAATATGTAAAATATGCAAAACAAAGCTAACAGCTGTGGGGTGTACCCGTTGCTCACGTGAGGAGGCTTTGTGTAATGTTTTTTTTCCATCATCCCCTCTTTTTTTTTAAGCATCTGTATCTGTTCCAAGATAATCACTTCTCTGTGATTCCCACTGGACAAAGAGGGAGGAGGCTGGATGGGCCTATGGGATGCCCTAAGGTCTGCCTGAACTTCTGTGAAGAACTTCCTACTGTATGGTGAAACCTGCTTTCCACAGAGTACAGGAGCACATGCCCTGAGGACAGCGGACAGCAATCAGTTTTCATGAGAGGTGGGATGGCTCCTGGGTTTGATTGAACTTGGCCTTTCAAGAACGGTAACGCAAGACACGACACAGTACACAGCGTTCGCAGCCGTCCTCGGGTGCTTTGTAACTAGCTGACAAAAACATTAGTCACCGGTGTATGAGTCTTAATTTCCTGAATTGAATCTGTTACTTAGGAAAGGGTGACAGTTTCGTGGCCTCAAGTCCTTTATTTAGCCAGGGAGAGCTAAATACGCATGCGATCCTACTGAACACTTTGGGAGAACTGCCATAAGAAGAAAAGAAAGTCACCCAGAACAAGCTCAGTCCATAGCACTACTAGGCTCTTCCCATTATTAATTTTTTTTAAATTAAACAGTGTGCTGCTTTTTAGACATCCTTTCAGAGAGGGTAATTCATCCTCTATGCGCAATAAGTCTCCACACTGCTTCTGAATTCTACAGGATATTATGTGTGACTTAGCCACCTGTTGTTTTTAATGATTTTTTTCCACCCTTATCCTTGCACTTGTTTTTCAGTTCCACTGCCTTAAGGGAAACTTCCAAACTCCTGGCTGTCTGATAATGCGGATGTCCAGAGACATGGCACAGCAACTCTGTGTCACACAGTTAGCAGCTGTGTGCACAGAGAGTTTGACCTGTCCATAAGCCGTGACACTTGGACTCGCGGATGTCAGAAGGTGCAACACAAATACAAGCTTCATTTGTTTATTTGATGGTTTCAGTCACAGCAAATGGAAGTGCTTGGCAGGGACAACAGCCCTGGGTAAAGGACAAAGAGGAAGGGGAGCATCTTTCAGCAGGATCTCAGGAGACATTCTGACTCCCTCAGAAAAAGACACATTTACTGGGGCAAAGGAAAGAGCTTCAGTGCATCCTACAGAGACCTGCTGCTCCTTATTCTCCTTGCTCCTAGTTAGCTTAGCTGGCCTTTTTGCCATGCTGTCAATGATATTTCTGTGTGAATAGGCTTGAGGGGATCATTATGAGATCTAGTACTGTTAGGAACCTCATCCCTGTCTTACCTGTGTCCTAATGCAAAAAAACCAACACCATGGGGACAGGACACTCTGGCAATCTCTAGCATTTTAGAATGCCTTAATGCTGTATTCTCCCAAGTTTAAAAAGTGTTAGGTTCCTTAACTCTTGTCTCCTCAGCGCTTGTCCCACATGCCATCTCCCAGTGATGGCATATAGTCTACCACTAGTTTCCACTTGCAGTGACGGGAAATTGCTACAAGCCTGGGTGATGCAGTAAAGTCTTTGAGGCCACTGTTAAAGCCCATGACTTGAAAAAAATTACTGTTTTGTGGCTCATATGATTTTCTGTTGCTTTCTGTAGTGGCAAAATAGTTGCTTTTTGTATGAAAGTAGATACCAAAAGACCAGAAGACCCTACTCGTGCAGAGAGCCCCAGATGTCAGTAAGCCAAACGGAGACTCAGAGGCAGAAACAACTCAAGAACAGGGCACGGAACTTCTCACTTTCCCCTTTGCTGCAATGCGTGTGTGTTGTCCTGAAGAGACCAGCACAACAAGAGATGCCGTTTCATTCTTCACTCCCATATTCCTAGGCAGAAAGGAATTTATTTTTGTTGCTTTGTATTTATGATACTTTGCAGCATGCGTTGGTCTCATCAGATACGCGGACAGGAAGCACTGAAACCAGTTGGCTAGTGATTTACCTGCGATAGCTGATGTTCTCCATAAATAAAGTCATCATTCACAATGTGCGCTTGCAAAGCAGCCTTTGCAATGCACGGGGTTGGGAACAAATAGGGAATGACATAATTTTTTTTTTATATGAAATGTCCAGGAGTTTACAGGAACGCTGAAACTAAGTAGGATTTTCAAGCTTCAAAACTGCCCCTTCAGACTTTATTCCCTTCTAATATTTTGGACTGTATTTCAGTGATTCTTAACAAAGGTTCTACTTAGTAAAGGAGAAAGAGTAGCTGTCATCCATGACAGATATTGCTGATTATTTCTCATGTGGCAGTTTGCTGATTTGAAGAGGTCTGAGAGGAAGTACAGTGAACCCAGATGAACTGGTAAAACCTCCAGTTCTCCCATGCAGAGTTTAATTCATCATTGCAAGGACATTGCAAATCTCAAACCTGTTATTTTCTGTATATGAAATCAGCAATCGTTATAATTTCATCTCAGCTGGAATATTATTTTTCCTTTTTTTTTTTTCTTCTCCTTTTGATGGGTCAGATTTAAACCATCTGCAGGCAGATGGAAAGGAAAAGTGGAATTATTGTTTTCACCAAAAAATTTTGCAGCTGTCAGGGTGTGTTTGACACAAGCCTGATGGCTGAAAACAAAGACAGGACACATTGTCCCGGCTGCATATCAGAGAGCATAAGAACTCTTCATGGCCAGCTCTTACTTGGAGAACTTGGGGCTAAGTGAGGTAAACAAGATCATTATTTAGCCATACTCAAGGGCTTCTCACAGGGATTTCTTCACTGAATTATGTACTGCTTTTCCTGCGCCTCGGCGAGACCCTCTTGGTTTTGGCATGGGGGCAGGGATGACTCTAAGTGATAGTCACAATATATCATATAGATCACTGCTTTGTCACTGACCTACCACGTGGCAGAGGCTGCAGCCATCACTTCCAGTACCTGTCATGACGTATTGCTTTTATAATTCGGTTGAATTTATGGCCCCGTCATTAACAACTACAGCCAATGAAAAAGGGCTTAAAGCAGAGCTTTCGAGGAGGGACACCAGGAGCTATGACTCAAACCCTCCCAGCATGGACTACAGGATTACTTCACTGCTTCTTGTCCGAACACTAGTGGCTCCTTGGTGATACCAACACTACTTCTTTTCAAAGCTGGCCTTTCCGCGGGAGCTTAGTCTGTGTGAAAGCCAGATCCACCACTGGGAGTTCGTGTATCTTGCTGATGGTTAGGGTTTGCAAGAGCAGCTGTTCCTTCTGCTTGCACCAAGCTAGGCATCTTCAAGAAACAAATGCGTTTCCAAATGGACTAAAACTCAAATCTTCATGTGCGCTTGTAGGTGGTTTTGCCTGTAGAAGTGTGATTTTTCATTGGCAATGTGAAGTTTATAACTGCAAGGCCTTCCTGATGTCATTTTTTTCCCATTTCATGGCAGAGTTGTGCTGTGGTTTTGCATGGTTTGGGGTTTTTATTTAAGCTACTTCAGTATTAACATCAGCAATGTGGGCTAAGACAGTTAACAATAAAATTTTTGTCCTTTTCATCACAAGTTTCGAGAGTGATAATCCTATGAAGTCATTGGGAGGTGTATTTTTCAGCTCTGAAGTGACAACCATGTATCATTTCCATCTCCCAGGGCTGACACTGCCGTGTTGCTATTTATTCATGTTGTGTTTTTTCCCTGAAATAATTTGTACATATGCATCTGTAGACAGAATGTGGTTGAGCTAAGCTAAAACTAAGAGACTAAGACATTCATGAACTGTGAGCTATTATCTATCATTAAGTCATCTGAACCCTTGCAGTGCACTAGTTTTGAGCTGCACTCTTGTTATTCTGAGGTTACTGAATGTGTTGTACAACAGCTCAAACTGAATGCAATTTTGGAAATAGGTCATCGGATAGCTGCTCTTCTGAAGCTATTGCTCAGAAGACCCAGCTTCACACCAATCTTGGATCAAGGTAAAATGGGACTGTGCTGCTGCAGTTGTTATAGTTTGGCTAGTCTGTGTGGAAGGGAAAGCCCTGAAGATGTTTCAATTCTTTTATTTCACCCATTCAGGAAGCCAAAATCCTAACTTCAACAAGAAAACAAAGAAATCAGAGATCTATTGGCAATATCATTACAGGGAGCCCAGAAAAGGTAGATCATATAGATTAGAGGTCAAACTCTATTTGTGTCACTCTCATTAATCCAGCAAGTATAAACCTCTTGGAAAGACTAACGAGATTTAGCATTAAGTGCAAAAAACCTGACTTTCACAAGGGGAGGATTTTCTCCTACCTCTGTGCTTGATATACAGTGCTTGGGCACGTACTAGCTGGAGGATGTAAGGGGCCACGTTCCCTACTCTGGACTTTGCATAGTTATTTACACCTGCACAAAGTGGGTGTGAAATGCTCCCCCTCAGCACTGGTTATGCTCATTCGCACCCACTTAACACTGACGTCAAGGAGCACAGAAGTGGCCGAACAGCGGAAAACTATCCCCAGCATCTTGCTGTCCCTGGCTCGACCAGACTCCTCTGGAACAGCCGTGCCATTGCCGCGGTTGGATCTCCTCCACCTCCTACAGCGAGCAGTGTGGCAGTGAGGCGAAGGAGCTGCGTCCCTGGGCTGCTGCAGGAGATCTGGTTTCTACGTTGTCTTCTTTGAAGGTCTGGAAAAAGATGGCAATATTGTACGTTTATTCCTTTGCTGCCCATTGCTAACTTTGTAAATCGGAAAGAGAGAGGATACAAAATGCTCTCAAAGAGTTGAGGCTGTCCTGGTCTCTCAGAGCCTTTCATTTTCATGTGGTTTTCTGCTGCCTGTAGGTTTAAGAGATTAATTCCCATATGGCAGATCCAATTGCACTGTGATCTCTGAGCAGGTGCATCTGTAGCAATCCCTGTCCCTCCCTGAGAGAAGGAGGGTAACAGGCTCAAATAACAAGAGAACCTGAAATAAACTAAGAAGCAAGTGTCATAGGAGATGCTAACTTACTGAGCTCTGAACTGATCTGTGGGATGTCTTAAGGAGAGAAAAACCTGAGGCCATTCAAAAGCAGTTTGTGGAGCAAGCATTGTGCGATACAAATGCAACTTGTAGCTGCTACACGCAGCGCTCAACATCTGTCTCTCAGGAAAAAGACACAGATTTACACAACCGCTGCCAACAGCCAGATGTAGAGGTATGCAGTTCTGTCAGTGGTGCAGCTCTGCTCACTAGTGATGTATGTTTACCTCCATACTACTACCCTAGCCATATTCTCTAAAAGTTCGAGTGGGAACAAGAAAACAGTTTTCAGATTATGTTTTTTCCCCTCTGCCTACAAGCTGACTTACTAGGGGGAAGCAGTCTGTGGCAATTTCCTGGAAGTTCAGCAGAACAATTCCTCCACTTTGTTCTTTCTGTCCTATTATCAAAGTGTTTTAATACCAAAAGCAGTACTACCATTGATTCTGGCTGTTTTGTGCACATCAGAGTCCTATAACAGGTGTGCACAGCTGAATACGGTCTGACCACTTAGTAGCAGTGATTTCATGCCTTGAGGGGGAAAACACTGATCAGGAAACCCAGTGTGATGGGTGCTGCTCTGTTTTTACAGGTGTTGGTTCACTGAATGGGCATCATTTGAGGAGACTTCACTTCCAGGATGGTGATGAACATTATACTTTGTGATCAGTAGATTCCAATATAAAGCAAAGTAGCTTGATTAAGTAATTAAAGGTCAGGGTAATAGCATAGAAATTCACAGCTGAGCTGAGCACACTGCTGATCATGGTGGAGGAAGAGATAAGAGGTTTTGTTGTATTTCATCAGACTGTTGCTGACAAAGATGAAAGCTCAGGTAGGCTATCATCTCTTTTCCACCAGTAAAATTGCCTTCTCTGTTTTTTTGTAGGGATTGATTTGGAGCACTGAAATGAGTTAAGCAAATAATACTGATCTGAGTGGATACTGTATTATCTGTGATTCTATTTCTGAAGTCAAGGAAGTTATTTGGTTTCTCAATAACTATCCTACAACTGTTCAGCTAGTAAAACTTACAAAAGCTGGCTGAGATTCTTAAGTAGGAGGAAGCTTAGAGGCATAGCTTGATACTACTATCAGTGTGTTTCCTGTGATTTGAGGTATGATTATTACTTATGTATTTAGTTTCTTTACTGAGGGAATCATGTAGTCTTCTAGATTTAAGGTTCTCTTCCCCCCTTTCCTTTTTTTTTTTTTTTTTTTTTTNATTGAACCCTTTAGGGGGTGCAGTCTTTTATTGTGCGGGATGCACAATAATATGTGTGCTTCTGGGAGTGGGCATGACAGCACAAAATCTTCTGCTGTCAGAGTTCTGAAGTAAAATTGTAGCCCGGGTGAAGGTAGATGGTGTTTTGATATTGGCTGTGATAAGGTTCATACCCCCCCCTCCCCCTTTTTTTTTTCTTTATCTGCTTTCCCAAGATGCTCATACCTAATTGTGAGCAGCATATGCATTCTGTCCACCTCTTCAGAAAAAAAAACCCACACATAACTTGAGGCTTTAAGCCTGTTATGAGGATAAATGTCTATTTTTTGAGGATGGCATGTGTCAGTTGCTTGGTTGTGTATTTAGACTATTAATACAGAGACTGTGCAGGCAAAAAGAGGTTCAAAAATGTCAGTGGACACTATTATTAATATTAGTTCTCACATTGTAGTTTTACATTAAGGGTTCTAGTATGACCAGGGGCTCATTCTGTGTTAACTGCTCCATGTAAATACACTACTTTATGTTGGAAAAATTGCCTTCTGCCTGTAAGTGCAGCTGAGAGGATCTTGGAGAACAGGGAGGTTCTCCTGCTGTCAGGACACAGGTGATTGCAGACAGGGATGGTGGTGTGGAATAGCACATTATTGAACCTTGTGAGACAAATGTCTTGTTGACAGACAATGACTTATAACATTAATTAAGAAGGTGGGAGATTTAAACAAAACAAGCATGTTGAAATCCTGAGAAAGGATTATTTAGAATTTACCTCTGTCAATCTTTTTGTGGATGTTTATAATTGTAACCACTAGGCACGGCCTGTGTAACAGCTTGGCTGTTACCATTTACAAGCAATTATTAATAACACTGTTTAATTGCAAGCTAATTTCCTCTAAGGCAGCTTATGCTTGAAGCTTCTGTGATTTAAATGTGAAATGACCCCATTATTTCTTTATTTAATTTATATTAACTGAGACTAATTAACATACAAAAGTTAAATCAGCTTTAATTAGAAAACCATTACTGGCACCTCTCTAATGAGTATTGTAGACAGTAACATTTTCAGTGGTACCGAAGTGTTAACATGAAAAGTAGCTGTATGAACCACATTGAAAGCAAATGGCTTTGGACTGAATACATCTATAGAGGTTTTGTCTTCGTTTTTTTAGGAGATAGAGATTTAAACTGTAAATCTACCCTTAAAGACTGTGTACAGGCTCTTATATTTATGAACTACTTTGAAGACACCTGTATATGTA
Organism: Anarhynchus alexandrinus; assembly: GCA_008711295.1. Taxonomy (NCBI): domain Eukaryota; kingdom Metazoa; phylum Chordata; class Aves; order Charadriiformes; family Charadriidae; genus Anarhynchus; species Anarhynchus alexandrinus. Next base: position 304,727 of record VUYV01000122.1, read on the forward strand.
TTTAGCTTTCATGGAGCACTATTCCAGCAGTCTGCTTTTCTGTCCTTAACAGAGAAGTTAAGATTGAGCTAATTTTCCCCAGTTATACAAACAAAGTCTTATTCACAGCAGGGTAAATTTCTCCAGCTGTTTATGGACTGGATATGAACAGCTGATCTCATCGAAAGAAGTCAAGCTGGGAAAAAAGCTGTTGAGCAGGAGGTGAAATGGGTAATGATGCAACTTACTATGAAATTGGTCATTCAGGAAAGCTGTGTGCTTTACCTGTACCTGCTTTTTACTGTAGTTTGATTTGCATTTCGTTTTTACTTTTTTTAACATGATCTTTTTACCACCGTAGAATAAATCTGTGCTATTATAACCACCTTGATATGCCAATAGAGGCACACGGCCTGGCCTCAGATGTGGCCTTAAAAAGGGAAGTTTTTACATTGATTAAAAATTGAGTGAATGTGTAGGAAGGGGAATGCAACAGGAAAAAGAATGGAAATTGTATAGCTTTTGAAGCAAGAAAAGAGCTTATGATCCGGGAGAGCTAGACCCGTAGCACCAGGAAGGGTTATGTCTGTAAGCAGCCTGTTCACAGCTGTCCACCGAAAAACTCCCAGCTCTGCTGTTGGGGAAAGGCTCCCAGCAGAGACAGGGCTAAGGACAGCCTGATGTCACCATTGGTACCATCACTTTGGAGCCGTGGATCACAGACGCCATATCCTCCCGCTAGCTTTCACTGAGATGTCAACCTTTTCTGGTGATGGTTTCACTGAATGCATTCAAACCCCCCCTAAACTGTCATTTCTTCAAGCAGCATTGCTCATCGCTGTTGTTTTGGTTTTTTTTTTTCCTGCTAGAAAGATCCTATTTAAACTTCTATTGAATGGCTGAAGCACTATTAGAGAAAGCCAGCAGACCAAATTCTCTCTCTGACATGGTTTTCTTTTTTTTTTAATTTATTTTTTTTTAGCATAGCTCCATCTGCATGAAACAAACAGAAAACAAGATTTAACTAGTTGCATGGAAATCTCTGATGCATCAGTCCATCTCCAGGAGGAGCAGTGGAAAGATACAGTCCTACATACGTATATGTAAAGAGGAAAAAGTACCTTTTGCATATTTGTCTCTTTTTGTTCCTCGTATTCTGTTTAAGTTAGAGAGTAACCTCTCACACAAGGGTTGGCTCTGGAGCTTAAAAAAGGTTGTATGCCATTAGAAAGGTGTATTGCTCTAGATTATTACCTGTTAGTAAATAAGCACTGTTAAACCGATGTGCATGGCTCCGTGGGTGCGCCAGGCTGAGGTGCAGAGCACATCTCTGGTGACAGCCAGGCAGGCAGTGGCAAGTGGCAACTTGTTAAGCTGCAGGATCTGGGGGATCCCAGTAGCTCCACCCTGGGGCTCCCAGTGGCTTTATATAAGTTTGCCTTGTAGCTGATGTGGGTTTACCTTTTTCTCTCCACACTCTGCCGCTTTTAAATTGAACTCATGTGTATTGTGAATATCAACTTCAGAAGTGAGCCCAGTGTGGCTTCCTTTGCAGTCAAGGCCTTAATAAGACCAAGATATCTTTTGGTAAAGAAAAACGCTTTGCACTTGTGCTCTGCAAACCATGTCATGTGAATCAGTGTCACAGTGCTACACGAGAGCAGAAAAGACGCTGAAAAGTATGGAAGAATACAAAGTTAGTTTCTGAGAGCAATTTCAGTCTGTTCCCATGAAATCATTAATGGAAAAACTACAATAAGTAATTAACTACAATCACAAGCTAGTCTTGCAAAACAAGATAGACTTTGACTTCACACCAGAAACCAGAAAGTATGTTACACTATAGGAATGCATCTTGATAAGCTTTAAGATTCTTGAAAAGACATCTGAATTCCTGGTACAAAATTGGTAATAATAGGCAATACTATTACACTCTTAGGCAATAATATTAGCCCAATTACAAGGATCCATCCTCCAAATGCCTATTATTATGGTGTTAAGAAAACATTCTGAATAATTAAAAATAAGTTTCATATACCTATTTTAAATTTCTCTCACTCCTCTCAGTAAACATCTTCCATCACTATAGTTGCAGAAATAAATGCAAGAATTTTGGTGACTAAAGAAGTGCCATGAAAAGAAATGGAGCAACTGAACACGTTTCATGCTAATAACTGATGGACCAATGAGACAATCTAATTGATAATACAACTGATATAACTTTTATAGCATATTATAAATTGTAGCAGGTATTTAAGATGACATTCTTATCTCTTGCATACAATCTCTCTTTTAATACATGTACTGACAACAGCTTTGTATACCTTTAAAAGGCCATTACCTTCATTTTTCATTACAAGGCATTTAAAAAATGTATGGTTGTTACCATATCTAGACAAAATGGAAAAGGAAATTCCATGGAAAATGAGAGCACCAAAGAATCACTGGGCAGAAAATGTTAATAGAAAAATCTTATTGAAAGATCAGTTCAGTTACTCCTATAAGCTGTATTCTTTGAAAAGTATTTGAGCATAAACTACTAGTGTATTCTTATCTTTCAAGTTCATATCTTTTCAGCCCGTCATCTAAACTTGGGGGAAGTGTAGCGCTAATATAAGTGGTTGTATTTAGGCACAAGTCCTTGGCTTAATTGGGATCTTTGGTCTTAACTAAGGCAGGATTAAGCTACTGAACAACCAACCAACCGCCCAACCAAAAAAAAAAGGAACCTCCCCTATCAACACTCATGTTTGTAAATGCTAAATTGAAAGGAGTCCTTTGGATATGGAGCCAAAATGACTTGTGTGCTGTGTGTGAACATAGATAAATGGTTCTTGCTTGAACCATCTCACTTTGAAAAGACAGGCTTGTAATACCAAGCACAACCCTTTCTCCAGCTGAGGCTCCGATTGTGCAGCTGTCATTGAGCAGAGCTGCTGGGTACAAATAACCTCGATGCAGAGGCTTAAAAATAAAAAATGCCTGTTCTAACTTGGCTTTCTTTGACTTTGAACTGAACTACTTAGGCAAGTCTTGTCTGTGGAAAAACATTCTGTGCAATTTCAAACCAGAAAATTGAATTCCCAAGTATTGTGGAATAGACTCAGACAAGCACCAAAACCGGGTTCTGAAAACGTTTGAAAAGCTTTATTTACCCTCACCTAAATGAGAGTTGAATTCGCATACTATTATGCTCATACAGTGGAAATGTAGTTTTATTTTAAAATGTGAACAAGAGAGTGGTGGAAAAGACAAGATATGGATGCTACAGTGCAGTGGTAAAAGAAATGAAGCAGAGGCAAAAAGCTCGTTTCTTTTCGTTACAGAGAAAATAGTTTAGGCCAAATCCAATTGCACTGGAGTGAGGGAAAAGTTCCCCATTAACCTCTGAGCAGCTGGAATAAGCCTTCCACTGCTATAACTGACTTCCTTAGTGGATCATATTCTACATCTCATCCTGTATGTTGTTAAGCTTTTTCAGCTGCATGCTGCTTTAAATAACATCGGTAGTGCTCAGCAGTTTGTCTAATTTTTTTTTCTTAAGCATGGGAGATGTCACTGACTCTGCGAAAGAAGAAATCAGTCACAAGTGGATGGAGCTTGGATCAGTGCATTGAAAACCTGTTCTCTGAATGCTGTAGGAATTAAATCCTTTTGTGCAAATGTACATAGAGCCTCTGACTTAAACCCTTCAGATTGATCACGACCTTCTGGAAATCAGAATATCTTCTTTCATCATCAGGAATTCACGTTAAGATTCATGGCAGGTTTTGCATGTTTATAGAAACCTAGGGATATAATTGAAAATACAGAAAAGAAGTGCTGACTGACAAAAAGATCTTTAATTTTGTTTATATATCATGAATGTGACCTAAAGAAAGTTGCTTTAGCTAAAGGAGGCTGGATTTCTTGGTTTTTTCTTATAAAAAAGAAAAAGGTACTTTTATGACAAAAATAGGTCTATATCCCATTGCTGAGCCGTCATTAGTTTTTACAAGTTCCTTCCTTTTTCCAGGTTCTAATTGGTGGCCTGTTGGGAGCCCTGAGCGGAGAGCTGTCAAAGCAACCCACTTCTTTACTTTTTTGTCACATTCCAATATAATTAGACAGATGATTATAGTAACAAACACAGTACCAGCTGTTTGAAGCTTAATACTATTTAAGTATTACCATGCCTTTATTTTAAAGGTACCGAAACATATGGGAATCATAAGCCATTTCTTTCTCTCCTTTCTCCGCTAAGCTAAACTGTTGTATTCAGATGCTAAGCCTCTGTTTGAAGAAAGGGGGGAAAGAAATAATATTGCTGAAATACCCTGTAATAACTCCAGCTCATCTGTCTCATCCATGCAATTCCAATTCCCCTTCCTACTCCATCTCTTTACTGACATTATTTCTCCGGGCACAGAAGAGTGACAATAATACAGAAATGGGTTGGTGCAGCTCTAGCAGTCTAAGACTCAATTAATGGCAATAAAAAGAGTAATAACAGTAATAAAGATTTTTGGAATGCTGTTTTCCTTGAAAAACTCGTTGAGGCAGCAGATGGGACTTTTCTAGATGGGGCTGCATCACCGCCTGGGCGGCTACTGGAACTAATTTCTCTCCCAGGATTCCAATTTTCTACAGTGGAAGTTGCTGTCTGTTTTCAGATAGATACTTATTTTTCTTAATTCTCCTGTATGTTTTAAAAGGATAGCTTATATAAAAGACTGAAAAGACAAGAAAGGAAAATACAGCAGTAAGTAATTTAAAGATATCAAAAAATTACAGCCAAACTCACCCTGTGCAATATTACTCAGAAATCTGCAGAGCTATTCCAGGGATTAAACTAACCACAGAACTTGCATTCTTGGTTATGCAGAGCTAGCTTTCTGCCAAAGTACTTTAAGACTTTGGCATCTTTCGCTTTCATGTAACCGGGAATCAGGTCCTATAGCTTTATCCTCTCCACTCAGAGCTCTGTTCAGTGAAATCCCGGGGCTTTGCTTGCCGTGTTTATGATGGGTGGGAGGAATGTGCAGCGGGAGGCTTGAGGAAGAGTGAAGCCAGGGATAATAGAGGACTTGGCATGGCAGTATATAATCAGGTTCTTGTGCTGTGCCCGTCACTGGGGCATCTCGGTGTCTCAGGGTAGTGTAAAAAAGGGGTGTATCTAGTGTCTGACAGGTACGAGTCCTACTATTCCCATCGTTCACAGCAATACATTTTCTGCTGCATAAGAAAATTGTGGGTCTTGTTGATTTATTCTCTTTAAATACTCTGTATGTTCGCATACGCGCGTTCACAAGCCAGCAAAACATCTTCTGAACTTGGAACCAAATGTCCAGAGTTGTCAGCGGAGGTTTTGTGGTGCAGGTTTGGCTGGGCCCCCAGGAAAGCTGCCCCCCTCCCCGGCGTGGGCTGCCGGTGGCTCGGCTCTGTGGGGCTGCCCGCGCTGAGGACGGTCGGGAGGTGCAGTCGCTCCGTGTCAGCCGGGTGTCCTGCGGGGTCTCCAAAACAGTTTATGGTTTTGCTTGAGCTGGAGATTAAAATCTCATTGAATGAGCTCTGTGTTTTGGTTTCTTTTAAAGGATTGTGAGGCTCTGGCCGGTCTCCTTTTAAATACAGAATGAAAAGGAGCATAAAAACTGCTGCTACCCTCGCCAACCACAGAAAGTAGCGCCCGCTTGTTCCCAGAGGTACCTGAATTTGGATTGTATGGTGGGGATTTATTCCTGTAAATTCTAATTAAGGCATGATTATATCAACAAATGCTTTATAAATATTAGCAACAAAGCTGAAAGGAAAGATAAATTTAAGATAGCAGAAAAATATTCTGGCTGATTTTGGATGGAAAAAAAGGTTATCATGTGTGTCAATGTTTTCAATAGAGCATTATGAATGGATACTTGGCTGCAAAAAAGATGAAGTGCTTTTTTTTTTTTCTTTCTTCCTTTTTTTTCTTCTCCTCACCTCCCTACTACTTGAAGTTTTAAAAATGAACTTTTTCCAACAGACTGATCTTTTTTTGATGTTGAGCCAGTGGACAACTGAGCTATTTCACACTTGGGAAGCCAAATTTTGCCTCCTATTGCACATGTTCAAGCCTAAATTTGGGCCTCAGATGTTTCAACAGAGACAAGATTACTGCAGGTACAGGGTGTAGAAATTTACACTGAAGCTCGTGTAGGTATGGTAGGGAGATAACACTTTCCAGGATGGGAAATCATTTCACCTTCAGTGAATAGTGTTGGAGCAATAAATCAGCTTAAAAAAACCCAACAGAATTAGAGAACAGAAGATGTGGTTTAACTGCTCAAGGGAAGGCTGAAGTGAACTTTAAAGTCATCGTCTTCCTTTTGCAAGGCCAACCAAGCCTCTGGCATAAATCAGAGGAGCTTAAAGAGGGCTCAAGTTAGTGGTGCAGGTCACCACTGTCCTGACAGCACTCCTTTGCTCTGGCCTGACCCTCCCTTGCCCCCAGAAGGGGTGATGCAGTGATCCTGATACCATTTCAGGGTGAAAAGTCTGACTCTTGCTCCACTGACACAGAAGTGAGGGAAGACGGGGGTTTGACTGTGGCCAGAGCCAGAGCAGTACAGACGCTCCCAATACGCTGCACACGTGAACCCCTTGAGATGAAGATAACTCTCTGAAAGTATATATTTATTTTATAAGTGTGTGTGTATATATATATATGCTTTTGCATTTTAGCTGTGAACTGAACGTCTTTAATCTGCAGTTTGGCCCAAAGCAGTCTCTTTAATGGTAGTACTGCAGTGAGACCATATAGACAAACACAGCTGTCACTTTATGTTTAGCAGTTGCTCATGCACAGCCTTAAGAAAGCAAAAACATTCTCCGGAGATGCTGAGAGGGATGCTGAGGTGACCCTTGTTCTCTCTCTGCATAAACTCCAACTCCCACAAGACAGTATTCAGCAATGGATGAATAGATGGACCTCAGTACAAAACTTGATCTGAATAATGGTGCCTTTGCCAGCTCAGTGTTTCTCTCATTTTTATTCTTCTTTTTTTTTTTTTTTTTTTTTTTTTTTTTTTTNTTTTTTTTCTGAAGCTTCCCTGCTAGGAATAAGATGGTCTCCTACTGGGATGATTAAAACCAGTTGGCTGACTCTGAAGTGAACACACTATATAGTATAGCACTAGACATGAGATGCTCTGAGAAAGCTTTTTCTCATCTATCTGATCTACTATTGCACACATTAAAAAGCAAGCAAACAAAAAAAAAAAATGTAGCTCGCCCTCCCTAACCGTGTTCATCTTGAGAAAGCCATATTGAATACTGAAGCACTTGAATTATTTTGACATCAATCTTAAAGCTGAGCTATGCTCATTTTGGTTTGGCTTCTTTGAATTGTGTTGAGATATACCATGCATGGAGTTTTGTTATTAAGGATTAAAAATCTAAAGCAAAACATGAAGATTGCTGAGAGAAGATGGTTTTTGCTCCAAGAGGACTAGAAAGATGATGGTACCAGAGAAATACAAGATTTGATATTCAAGACTTTATTTACTTTCTTAAAGTAAGTAAAAAAAAAATATCCGTATTCTGAAGATACGCAAATACAGTACTGCACAAGTCCATGAAGGACAGTACTTGAAGTGTGTAATACCTGCCTATTAAAAATAAGCAGACTGCATGTTCTCCCTAGTGCTTCCTTCTAGAGTTGTAATCTGGCACCTTTTAGTGTGAAGTGGAGTGAAAATCATAACCAGCTATTCAACACTATGAATGCAAGGAGGTGAGATGCCAAGACAGAAGCATAAGACCATATGATTTGTGCAACTACTTTAATTAAGTTGCCTAATGGCTCCTTGTGAGGCAGCTTACAAAATCGGGTCTGTACATAGGAGAGTGATAAAGCAAGTGGCTTGTGGCATACCTGATCCTCAGAGGAAACAAATTGTTTCCAGCTTGGTGCATGATACAAAAGTTATTTGTACTTGCTGAGCACTCAGCTGCATTTAGATGGCACAGCTTATCTTATGGAAGATACGTGGAAACTTAATAGTATCCAGGCCGTTTTTGTAACAGAAGTTGCTATTTGCCAATAGCTGCTTTAATGTCTGGCTGATAAACCAGGCCGATTGAGTTTAGATCACAAAGATGCACCTAAGGCGTTAAAATGTCCCTGCCTGGAGGCTCATCACAACGTAGCCAGGGCACTGGAGGACCTGACTTACATTACACAGAGGCTTACATTACTGTGGCCAGGTGGAAAATACAAGTGATTTTTGGCCTGCATTGAGGTCTGTGCTGTTTAAATATTTGTACCTGAAATAATCTGGTTAGGTTCCATACCAACGCAACCTGCAGCTGCACCTGTTTATTGGTGGGTAGCAGTCTGAGAGTAGAACTTAAACTTTTAATTTTGCTTGGAATATGCTTCAGTCAGAATTCAGAGATGTCTTCTCGTCTCCCTGTCTCTGAATGCTGTCGAAATGCTGTTGTGATCCTGATGATAAAATCTAGTATGAGGCCACTGTCAGACTTCTGAAGAGAGGCAGCAGCCTAACTCTTCCATTTCAAAGGTATTTGGAATTTTCTGTGGATTAGCTTTGGTCCCACAACTGTCTATTTAAAAGACCAGTATGGTTTCTTCTCTGTGCTTCTTAGCATGAGACTGGCTCGTAACACAATATATTTTAACCATGAGAAGAAAGAAAAAGACCACTTCTGCTAAGCCACAAGCATTTTGTACAGAGATATGTTTTGATTCAGCTTCCTTCATCCACCCCAGACTATAATTTGCTTTGCTGCAAGCTCTGTAGGACTATGCACAACACGTGTATATTTTTGGCTAGTTATTTCAAAACAATCTTTAAAGCTTATAGAAGGCAACTTTGAATTTTAATGGGGGAGAGAGAAGAGGACAATGACTTTACTTGGTAATAATCACAGTACATGCCCAGTTGATGTTTCTGTTCAAAATATTAGGGGTGGCTAAGTTCAGATCCAAAGACCCATGTAGTCTTGGTGCGTGTGTGGAATATTGCTACTTCACCTTTTCACCAAATGGTTGAGGTTGAATGGGACCTCTGGAGGTCTTTGGATCCAAGCCTCCTGCTCTAACAGCATCACCTAGACCTGATTGCCCAGGATTATATCCAGGCATCTTTTTAATATCTCCAAGGTGGGAGACTCCAAAACCTCTCTGGGTAACCTGTGCCAGTGCTCAGCCACTCTCACAGTAAAAAAGTGTTTCCTGATTCACATCCTTTTTGGCTTGTAATTATTCCATCAGGCATCGGTAAAAATTTTGATTTACTTTAGTGGCATCAAGGATGGACAGTAGGAGGGAGGCAATCAAGCCCTTGTAGCCCAAGGCTGCTGAGGGTGAGCACTCTAGATCTTGAATTGCTTACCCTTTTCCTTAGGCTGATGCATGGACTGAGAGCCAGCAGTGACCTCCTCGATGAGCAAGGCTGTCCTGGCAATCCTAGCTCCCCGCTCTTTCCCCATCTGCCTTCCTCTCCTGTTACCAGGAAACAATGCTGGCACTTTTGCAGATGGATATGATTATCCACCTCGACTAATCATCGTGTATAGACAGTGGTTATTACCCATTTCCAAAACTTCCTTTAGTTTGAAAAGAAATTTGACATAAATCATGTGATGCGAGAGGAATGTTGCGTGTGGTTGACTGCCTTGGCAGGTAGAGAGCAGAGGTAAGGGGTGTCTCTCCTCCTTCTACTCAGTGCATTCATTTCTCTCTGTGCAGAATGGGGGGGTGTGTGATTTATACTCTAGTTTCACAGGCATAAGCAGTTAGATGGAGGGCTTAAACCTTATTAAAATATGTCCACTGCTGCAAAGCAACGGGAACACCTGTAAGAGTGGGTAACTTTACATTTATACCTGCTTTATGTCTCTGTGCCACTAAAAAGAGTGAAATGCTCTTAGTGTCAGAATGGGGCTGGAGGTGGCAAACAGCTGGGAATCAAGCTTTGATCAGAAGTCAGCTGGCCAAGGTTTCTTTCATTGCTTGGGTTTTGGTTTTTAAAATGGGTCCTTCCGTTTTGCACTCAAACACTTCCTCACTTTTAGAGAATCTGTCTGAGACGATGCCCATTGCAAAGCGGGCCGTGCATACCCAGAAGCAGCACCAGCAGTTCAAGTCTACACGAAATATTTTGGCTGCTTGCCATTTCTTTTGCTCATGTATTTAATAGCTTTCTTAATGTCCTGGCTTTCTGGATTAGCAGAGAGACCTAGCAAATGGAAGCCAAAGAGCTGTGTGTGCATGCTCACGGGTGATAGGCACAAATTAGAAGGGCTGTGGGAAAGAAGCCCCCTGACGAACAGCTGTTGTGCCATGTGCATGGCCGTGTTGGGGAGGGGGAAGGCAGGTGGTTTTCTGATCAATAACGTTATACTGGTCAGAGCCATCTTGTGGATGCAGTTATGGATTATGTCCCTTTCACGTAATATGAATTTATGCCTCTATCCCCATAGGAGGATTGGACTGCAGTGAATTACGCTTGCATAGCTACAGTATGGTTCAAATTATGTGAGTAGACAAGACTTATTTCCAGTTTTTAATGAAACAATAGGGACAGATCCAAAGACTGTCAAAATTAACGGCAGGATTCCTGTGGGCTGCTTTCCATTTATCCAAGAACCACCTAAGAGGGCACTTTGCCCTCAGGAACAATTTTAAATATAATTTTCTATGACTCGTGGGCTTATTTTCCCTCCCAGGCTAGTGGAGAGGACCCTTATTATTGCTTTTGGGAGGTGACTCAGACTCTGGTATTGGATGTGAATTCTTTGAGAATGTAATTAGGAAATACATCACTTCAGCATTTTTTATTGTAAACATACATCACTGTAATACACCATTGTTATGAAATAAATATCTGATATTCTGGAAATATGGAACAATCCCATTTGTTTTAAGAACAGAAGGAAGGCAACTTTTTTTCAAGATCACAAAAATATGCCTCTTGCTGCTGAAAGCATGCTTTGCATTAAATTCTAGAGTCAGTGGGTGCAGACCCACGTATGTGTTGGCAAGAGCGTGCCTGACTGTTGGATGTACAGCGTATGGAGATGGCAGCAATTCTGTGAGACTGATTAAGGAAGAGGGGCACAACTTCTGGCTCTCCTTGAGAAGTAAAGCCATCACTTTCCCTGCTGGTCTTGTGGATTTTTGAAAGGCATCTGTAGAGCTCATCTGTATTCAGTGTTTTGTGTTGCTTGTGTGTGCCTTTAGAAATATCCTTCCTTGTTGTGTCCCAGTGGAAACAAGTATCCGATACTGTTGCTGGTGCACTATTTTCCTTCCATAATCTGGTTTTCTGTTTCAAACCCTTCCAGTGCAAAAGAAATCATTGGCCCAGTCGGAAATCAATGGCACTTTGCATAGGCATAAAGGCTTACTTATGTGAATCTGTCTGTACTTCTGTGAGTTAGAAGTTTAAGCTACTATTTGCCTGATCCAAGACACGGACTACTTGAACCTGTGTGTTTGTAGCTGTTTTACTTGACCTAGCGTTTCCTCTTTAGTTATTTGCCACCTTCCATTTCCTGCTCTTTGCTCATTTCAGTGCTAGCTACTGATGTAGTTATTATTTTTGAGCAGTGGGACCCATGAAAATGGTTCTGCCTTATGCTGGCACAGCTGGTGGCTGACCTTCCCCTAGAAAATGGTTGGTTGTCAAAATAAAAGCTTTTAGCGGAGATGAATTTGAGGTGTTGTTGTTTTTTATAGCATTTTCAAACTAAAATACTCTATTTGTTTGCCCCAAATATATCTTCGTGTTTCTTCTTCCCTTCCGGTTTTTATAAACCTGTCTCTACATGAAAAAATAGTCACAATTCAGCAAAAGTGAACCTTGTTTTGTCCAACCAGATATTTAAGTTGAGGCCAGAGGAATTATTTTCAGAATTTCCTTTTATGAGAAATCAAATTTCTTTCAGTCTAAATCCACACAAATGGCCAATGTCAAAATGGTTGAATTGACACGCGTACCAGCGTCTAGACGCTTTTCTCTGAAAGTCATTTGTCTGGTGCCATGGTGATCGAACTTCAACTGAGGCAACAGTCTAGCTAAGATTATGCAGAACCCAACGTTGGAGTTAAATGGTACCCTCCACATGCAGGTGTTGCCATGACAATAGTTGGCTCCTGCAGCTTTGACAAGGAGCATGCAAAAGATGCACTCCTGTCCAGCCTGGAGCACAGGTGAACTTTAGGGTGGTCAAGGTACTGGAAAAGTGATGTTTCAGGCCATCCTACAACAACTGCTATTCTGCTTTCTGATCTCCTGCATCTTGTTTGTTGGGAAGGTTGCATTGTCAATGGAGTGCAAGACCCAGCTACAAACCCCATGTGGTGTCCCGTGGTAAAGCTACGACCAGGACAGTTTCCTGCTGAGCAATAACAAATTACAGCAAAAAATGGAGCTGTCCTCTCCTGGGCTGTACCCCAACTGACTGTGGCCTCAGCTCCTGCATGATGCCCAAGTACCAGCATTTCTGGTTTGACCTTAGGTCTGCCTCCATTACTCTCTTTGTGTTTTACATTGCATGGCTCTTTTTGAGGAGTAGGATGAAGCTCAAAAATGAGGAAAGAAGTCAAGTTTATCCCTGCTTTAAATGGACGCCACACGTAGCCCCCTGACAAAGGGCATACACGGTGGCAGTGGCCTTTGGCCAAGAAAAGGGTTTAAACGTAACTACACTCTTTCCCATGCACTTTAAAATCACATTTGAAGTGAGGGTTATCACCAACAGTGTAAACAACTCGCAGGCCCTCATGCTGCCCTGTGAATTAGAAACAAGCTCTGCAGCCCGTCTCCTCCTCCTTTCCTCCTTGCCATGCAAACACGGGAGGATGACAGGGAACAGAAGCAAGAACTAAATGTTTAAAATGCTTCTTCCTCTGAGGGGTCACGTATTGAGGAAAGGTAGCACATTGAGATTTTTTTTTTGGAGCAGGAGGAGTTCATCTGCACCCTACCAGGAAGCCACTGTACTACTTGCTGTGTGGCAGATTCCATGTTCACCTAGAAACCTCACAAACAGAAAGGCCCTTCTGCTGTCTCACTGCTTCTAGAGAGCAATATGAAAAAAACACATAAGATAACACCCCCTCGGAAGTGACAGCTCTGAAATGAGCTGTGCTATAATATAACTATACAGGCACCTCAAAATGGTATTCAGTTATAGTGGGAGTCTTTATTTTTAGATCAGTCAGTCCCTGACTTGGTCTATCTATATGCCTTCTCATTAGCTCAGGTTTTACAGGAAAAAGTAGTGCATAATTCATTGTTTCCAATTAATTTTAAATATAATGTTCATACTGAATTTTCCATTTCACAGTTAAGTTTCTTGAAGTGTAGGCTTGGAGCTCATTGCTTTTTGCCGTTGTTTCCTTACTGATCGTATTTATTAAAGCAGTCTATTGGGAATGGGATATTCATCTTTCAAATTAAATAGAGAATCTCTTGGGATCTCAAAGATTCTTTTTCCTGGAAGCACCCAGAGTATGCGGTTAACATGTATTCTTATATTGCTGAGACCCGTGCTTTAAGGTGGGAAAAAATTGTGTTAAGACTATATATTATTTTCTTATTTCACACGCATTATAAAAGTATGTATGTACCTTTACTGCATACAACATTCGTCACTTTGTCTGGAGAGTCTGGCTTTCCTTAGCGGTTCCTTTGTGCTCTTAAATCTCAGAAAGCGAGTATGCATCAAGTTAAGCATGGGAGTCCTAGGTTCCTTCCTCCACTTGTTATGGGCTTTAACTTCCTCAGAACTACCTGGTGTTTAACAAAAACCATAATTCAACCCGACAGCCAAAAACCTGAAGTTGTTAAAAGTCCTGTTCTGTGTAGTGTCTTGTCTTTATTGTGGTAGCATCTGAGTGCTCTCCACAGATAGAAATGAACCAGAAGACTTCTGTTAGTCAATGTAGAGTCAGTATAGTCAATAAAGTTTTGTTACCTTCTCTTCCCAGAGAAAAGTTACTGAGTTAGTTATTTACCCGATTACTTGTTTTTTAAGATCTGAGAACACCAAAAGTTTGTGTGCCTTAGGTTTGTTGTCAGTCTGGGTTCAGCTGATACTGAATTGCACGGGTTTTGGCCTGAAAGATGAAGCACCTGTATTCAGAGGTATCAGTGCTGAACAGAGCTAATAATAGTAAATGAGAACACAGTGCAAGACTTAAATGCATAGGTAAACCCAAGCCTAACCTCGAAGGCTGTTACCGAGGGGCAGAATTAAACCTCAGAATTCCCGAAGGAGCAACCTGAGAGAATCTCAAGTTTTGCATTTTTTGTTGAGATTGCCTATTTCTATGTTCAGATTAATTCTAGATCCATAATCTTGTATGGAAAGGACAAGAACTGGTGTAATTGGAGTCAGACTATCACCATTGAGGAGCTGATGGAGTCTCTGACCTGCTGTGGTCTATTGCAGGCAGTGCTGCCTGCAAGTTAATGAGGAATGCAGGTCTCGAACGTGTGGTCTCTCACTAAGGACATCTTGATGCATGCGCTTAATCATTGGGGACAGCTCTGAGGCAACTGTCTCCCAGAAATGATATTTTATTTGCTTGCAAACGCAACTCTTCTTGCGTGGGTTTAATTCTGGCCAACAGTTTCTGTGCCATGTGATGAGCTCAACCTGGCACCCATCGGTAATGGTGGTTAAACTCTGACCCAAGTTACTGAAGAATTCCAGTAATATCCTTGAATCACGTTCAACTTCTCCCATTTTCCCCAAGGGAGCAGTAAAGTAGTTGAGGAAACTAAGAAGGGCTTGAGGTTTCACTCCATCACTCTTTTGTGAAGATGAACGACAGTAAGGTGGGCATACAACCGACTATCTCCTCCTCCTGCCGAGGGAGCATCATTGTCTATGCAATACTCCACCATCCGCAGTGATGCAGGAGTGGTGTAGTGTAGGGATACCAGAGTAGCCCAAAACTTCCACTTGGCTTAAATGTTTTGGTGGCAGTCACTATCATCACCCTTGGCAGTTTGTTCCAGTGATTAATTACTTTGTTGGCTGCCCAAATCCTAGTCTAAATTTAGATGGCAACCCTGCTGCTGCAGAGATTAAGCCAGCCCTAGGAGCCAGTCTCTGCCACCTTCGCTCATGTTGACTCATACTTTGTAATACATAGGAACTACTCAGGATGAGGAAATTCATCAAAAACAGGCCTGGCTGTATGTTCACAGTAGTCTATGTAAGAGATTGGGCTTCCGGCATTCTCTGTATCCTGGAAAAGTGAAGAAAATACTTGCTTTCATTAAAATGAAAAGCATGTTTATCAATTACTGCAGTTTAAAGCGAGTCATTAACTTTCCCTGGGATCACAGAGGACTAGCACCTTTCCCTGGACTGGTTTGATGTGAATTATGAAAATCGTATCCACTGAGCAGGAAGCAAAAGGCAGGAGGTGGTTCTGCCTTTACTAGGTTAGCTCCTGGATGCTGAGTTTATACTGATATTCTTGGATGACATCGCTTCTTATTCAGGGATGTGTAAAATATTCATAAAATACAGTGAAATATTCATATTTCAGTGATAATTAATCCCCTGGAAATGTTGAGATTTCTAGGCTGAAGCACCTGGTACAACTCACAAAGCCTGCTTAATAGAAACAACTTGTTTTACCAGCAGCCAGTCTTTGGTAAGTTCATCAAAGAATAACTTCTTTTTTCTTCTCTGATTCACTGTAACCACACAGGCAAAAAGATGGTTCGAGGTTCTGATAGTGCCATCTTGAACAAATTACCAATCTTTCCCTACTCCATAAGAAAAGACCACAGTGGTATTAGTGACACACCACATGGACCAAAAACTGCTTTGACTAGATCTAAAGTTTGATACATTTTGGCAAACCAGCCATCTGTCTGAATGAACTGCAGAATTTATCTGTGTCAACTCCACTGGATAAGCAAAAAAGATTTTTGCAACGACTTTTCCTTTTTTGAGTGATTTAACATAACGAAGATAAATACTCTCTGGAGAATATTTATTAATACTGGAAAGAGTGTCTGAAAGTCTTCAGGATATAGTACACACACTTTAATAACAGGTTCTTCCTCAGCTGCATAGAAATAGTATTAACTAAAACACCCGATTCTGAGTTTTGAAGCTAGAAAAACTCATTATACCAGTTCAACAAAACAAAGGGTTTACCAGGAAACCATTCATATTATTCCAGGCCACAAATCTACCACATTAATATAGGATTTATACGATTCAGAGCTTTTCAGAAAAAAAAGGCTTACTTTATGGAATTATAAAGTAAAGAATTTACTATCACTTTAATATTCTGTGAAAGTAATATCAAGGTTTACAGCAGATTAAAAGTTAAATATTGCTTTTGTTTATAAAATGCCTGCAGTTATATATAAAAATAATGGAGAAATTAATGTTTGGAGTTTTTTAGTCAATGAATGTATGTTTAGGATTAATATGGGATGGGTATATATGTGTGTATATATAAATATATATTTTGATATATATTTTAAAAACATTATTATTCCAAAAAGCATTTTTGAATCACATTTATATATTAATGACTGATTTTCTGACTTCAGGATTAGATTTGATCACATCATTGCTGAGAGTTACAGAAGCCAGAAGTTGTCAAACTTTTCTGAAAGACAGCTAAAGATGTATGAGGAATTCATAGTTCTGTAATGCCACCAAATTACATATACAGGAAGCTTAGAGTTATAACAATAGTATAGCATATAATATTACTGTATACAAGGACCTTCTTACAAGAATCTAATTCACCATAATTTGATATATTGTTCTTGACAAATAGGAACTCTGTCGTTTTTATTCACTCGATTTTTATACACGCTATTCTTTAATTATCTTACTTTCAACAAATTTAACCTTTAGAATGTTTTAAGATAAACTTAAACATTCATGTATCTAAGTTACTCTCAGATCAGAAGAACTATTAAAATACCCAATATATTCAGTCAATTGAAGCATTTTTAAGAAATTTGCATTAGGTAACCTCACAGTGTTCGAGAGGTTTTCTCTTTTTTCTTCAACCAGTAGGCCCATATCATGCAGTGATACTGCTCTTGGACAACTTCTTCAGTACTTGCAAGAGTTTCCCTGAGCACAAGAGTTCCTTGACAGCAGCTCTTATCTGCTTGCCAGACCTGGACACCGGTAGTGAAACTGCCCAGGAGTCCAATGCAGCGAGTGGCTGCTATGGACTGGAATGGCTCTTGGAATAAAAATATTTGATTTATTGTTGTTTTTTCCCATGCAATGTATCTTGCAGACTGCAGCAATTATTCTCTCATTCATAATCCACAGGGATTTATTTTTAATTTCTCCTTTATACTTATCGCCTCTTTGATCACCCACTTAAAAAGTACGGTAGGCTCAGTGACACTTTTGGTTAGAATGATTCAAACCAGAAGACAAATAGGAAAATAAGAATTTGGAGTGGCTTCTTTTGTGCTTATGAGGATTTGGGACTCATATACATGGATGCTTATGCGACTCAGAATAGGTCATTTCATGTTACCAGATGTGTTAAAATAACAATCTCAAATATGTTTATTTAAGAATCAAAGTTAGTTCATTATTTTGGGTTTACTTTAGTAAGTAGGCCTTTAAGCAAGCCAGTCTGCTTATTTTGACTGAAGTATCCAACTTTCCCCTCTCCTTGTGAGAGAATGGAGGGTAATCATGCTGCAGCAATGCCAAGCGAGGTCACCAATACACTTTCAGAAGGACTTTGCTATTTAGAATATCTTGGAATACGGATTGAGCCAATGTTTACTTTCTACTTTAAAAGTGCCTGTCCTCAAACACCAGATACTTACACAGATGATTATAAATACAGGAAAAATATAAATAATGACAAAGCCTTTCAGATTAAGCCAGATTCCAAAACATAAGGAACCATCAAGAGGATAAACGTCTCCCAGCAGTTGTATGATTTGCCTTGTTTCCATACAGTTTTCTCCATACCTTACTGAGATGGCTGAGGAGGGGATGAGGAGTGGGTGACCCTGAATGGAAACATCACCCCACCAGTCTCCCCTCTGCAACTGGGAATCTGATAGCACTAGTAGTCCTGCCGGTTTGAACTGTAGCAGTAACTCAAAGACAATTTCACAGACTACTATGTTTCAGACCACACAGGTCACGGAAAGCAGAACTGGCAAATCACATGCTCGGAGTATGATTTTGTCCCCCAGAGTTTCTGCCTGTGTCAACCCTGCCTTCCTGTGTGTTTAGGAGAGAAGAGAGTCCTCCAAATGTGACTTGAAGCATCTGTACTGGGAGGTTACCTTTTGCTGTTGTCATAGGAGAGAGCCAATGCTCAGGTACCAAAGTTAGAACATGCAACAACAGCGTCCAGTATGAATCACCAAACCCAGTGTGAACTACTTGATGCAAGTCATATGAAATATATCCTTCTGCACTGACTTTTTCTCCCAGTTTCCATGGAGATGGATGATCTGGCTTCTCATTATTAACTACAACTCTTCTGGAGAGGGAGGACACAAAGAAAATGCACAATAACTTTGATATATATATATGCATGCTTTACTTAATATAAGCTATATGTCCTGTTTTGGAGACACAGTCAAGAGATCACATTGATAATAAGCCAATTCTGGCAATGTTTGTTTTCCATAATTCAGGAGTTGTAGCAAAGGGATAACTTTGTGTGTTTTCCTTTTCATGAAATTGAGTTACATATAATGTTTGGCTCCACTGAAGTCAACGGCATCACCCACAACAGAGTGGGCAAAATCCACCAGCGTAAGAGCAGTCAGGTTTTGCCCAAACTGTGACCGAAGGATGAAAATAAACATTGCCTTAGTGTGTCTTAGACCTCAAGCAAACAATAATAAAAGCTATTTGAGTTAAGTTGGATAAGCTGTGATTGGACTGTGGAAACCCTCTCAGTTGTGGAAGCGCTGAAATCATAGAAAGTCTCTCTCTCACTTCCTCAGCAGTCGACTTGCTATGTATTATTGCACATATTGTTGCTATTCAGTAATAATGCATAGCAACAACCTCCTTTATGATTGTCAGCTGAATGAAATGAAGATGTGCATTACAGTTAGTCTTTTGATTCTGGGTTTCTTGTTCCTTCTTAATAAGTGTCCTCTACCTTTCTGAAACAGATAAGTCATGGAGAGTTTTTATCACTGCATTTGGAGTGGACATCATTTTGGTCATCAATAATATAAGTCATCTCATATCATTGGCAGTAAGACAGTCTTAATCCTTTGTGTCACTTGTGGCAATCAAAATGGGTTCACTAAGCTCAGAGATTTAGGGTATAATTTTTTTTGATTGTTTTTCTGTTTCTCTAAAATCTGGTATTCAGTTGCCACAAGTCTCCTGGAGTTTGCAGAAGTGGAAGTGTACATGCAGCTGGGTTTTCTCAGTACCCTGACACAGCTGAGAAGCTTAGTTAAAAATGGTGTTTTTCTGGTGCAAGTTCCTTGCCTTAGAATACAAGAATTAGACATGCAGAAAATGGATTGACAGGCTGAATTCAGGTAAAAAGCTAATGCAAAATGAAATTTCCTTTTTTTTAATAAACTGAAGTACAAGTAAAGCAAACTTGGGTCAAAATGTGCACTTAGTTTTTGCCAAAATTTCTCCAAATGACAAGCCAGTTTGACTTGCGAAGCCTGGAGAAAAACCAAGGCTCTGCAACCTTATTACATACTGCTACAACTTTTTCACCCTGCCATCACCTATAGCAATATGGCATGTTCATGCCTGCAGAGTTGGCAGGGGAGGTTGTCTATTTTTATAGTTATATAATATTGACCTAGACATTTGCATCTTCACCTAACTTTTTTTCTTGCCTTCATTCATTCTGTGCATGAATGTGATACTGTTTCTTGAGGTGGAGGAGGGAGATCAGAACAAGGGAAAGGCAAGGGTGTTTTTAGCTGCATCAGGAAGAAGAGTTGGATGAGGGAGAAAAAACCTCACTCTGCTGGGACAGGGAGAGAAAGATTTTCTTTGCCAGCCAGTGAGATCATTTGTCTATTGTGAGCCTGTATCTGCTTGGAGACATGCACCTTGCTCTGTTTCCATAAGGTCCAGAAAAAAAGAAAAACTAATTGCATACTTAATTTTCACTATTCCTGACACACTATTCCTGTGTTCTGTGAAATCAAAATTTTTCAACTGGGGCAAGGCATGAGTTCAGAATTCAGAATTCAGGAGTAGGTACCTGCAAAATCTGAAGCCTTAAAAAAGAGAGAGAGGAGGAGAGAAGGGGAGCTGATTTATTCCAGCTCAATAAAGCATTTGACTGTATGTAACAGCTGGACAACCTATTATTTTTTACACGTGGACAGCCTCAGAAATGTCCAGAAAAAACAATGCAGCTTGGGTATTCAATGAGTATGAGAAATTTTTACCCAAAACAGTAAAGAGGGAGGGGGAAAGCTACAAGTCTTTTAAAATTAAGGTTTGCATGAAAATACTGTCACAAATAGCTACTGCATGGCAGCAGTGATATAGTTTAATGTTAGGGGACAGCAATTATGAACATCACAGTAACCTCTGACAGGTGCCAAATGAAATCTCTAAATCAACATCTCCCTTCAGAGGCTACATATTCCCAAAAGGAATATTCCCCCTTCTACTCTTATCTTCTGCTCCGTCCTCTTCTACCTGCCAACAGCTGTAGAGGCTGGCGAGCTGCCTAGAAGGCTCTGCACAGTTTAAATTAAAGAGGCATGTTAATTTGGGAAGACTTCTTCAAACCTCTAGTAGGTGGTGGATGTGCCATAATTCTGCCTCATTGATGCTCTTCTTGTGAAGTGATCCTCTCTCAAAACATACTGAGACACACCTGATGGGCCAAGGTTGATTTTTCTGTTCCCCAAATTAACTCTCTAGTCTCTGATCAGATGCTGGCAGTATGGCACCCAGGCTTGTACCTGTGCACTGATTTTATTTTATTTGTTTTTCTGGCACATGATTCTATTGACAGTATTGGTATGAAGTAGTTTTACAAAGGCAGGGATAGCTGCTCTCATTCTGGAGAATATGTCTGGAGCCAGAGAAGGTGCAGCCTGGACGGGAATGACAGTCCTCAGTGAGCAAAAAGTCCTCTGGGCACAATTTAGGGCAACCTTGACAGTTCTCTAACCTGTGGTATGGGAAGGTAAAATGTCTTCCAGCTGCCTGCTGGATCTGGAAGCAAGAAACATCAGCAGCCTTCCCCTGTGAGGCCCTGCAGAAACTATGTGCAGTAGCAGAGAGAGCTGCTTAATTTTAAAGGAACAAAATCTGGGAATTTTTAGAAAAGTTTCAGAAATGAATTGCTTTGGGTTTTGAGGTTCAGAAGAAAGCAAGAGATGGAAACTCTTTGGAAAAAAGCAAAAAGGATCGTGCGAGCCTCAGTTTAGCTTTCCAAAATTTCAGAGTCTGCCAGGGAGGTCTATGCAGGATTGCAGACCCAAGGGAACAACAAACCCAGTTGGCTTAAACTGGCTTTCCTGCCAGCTCACTAAGACAAGTGGGAAGTCCGAGGTTTGTAATCTCCTTTTAAGTTTTCTCTGGACTTAAGTTGCTTAGAGTTTGTTTGCTCGTTCCCTTCCCCCAAACTCCCTGCCATTTAATAGGAAAACCGAGGGTAAAATGTTAAGTCTCTCCTCTCTTATTAAAATACCCCAAAACAAGTACAGAACAGAGCGGAGAGAAATAACCCCAGTGACCACTAGCCAAAACTCACAAGTAGTATGTGCATATCTGAAATACTTGGTGCACTCGCATAGGAAATCGCTGGATATTTTACACCTCTTGCAGCGGTTTAGTAACTGGCTGTGGAAGCTCATTCCCCACTTGAGAAAGTCATGAATTATACAGTTTTTACATCTGTTGAGCATGTTGTGCTTCTCAATCATCCAACTATACTGAGCCCTAAGTTTTCAGCCTTCACAATGAGATCACTGTTTTCAAGCACGTTCTAGTGGCATTTTGTCAAGCCATGTGTGTTTTCAGGATGGGGGCAGGGAGGGAGGAACAAAAGTATGCTGCCGTTTCACAGGATTACAATCTACTTTTCAGCCTACATAAAACTGCGACTGACCCATCAACAAGAGTTATTCTTTGTTTACTACTTCTTCTCCCCCTTGAGATGGTCTGACTGTTGTTAGGAAGAAGAGTGTAAAAGGGGGCAATGTATGTTTTTCACTTTGGATTTCAATACCTGTTAATCTAAAAAAAAAAAAACCCAAAACAAACAAACAAAATAAAACCCAACCAGAAAACCCCCAAAGTAACAAAACAAAGCCAAAAAACTTCGGTTATCCTTAATCTTCCTCTTAATGTATTTATTTCACTGTGTGAAGACTCCTTTTTGCTTCAGCTGCACGGTGTTTTGAACAAAACTCTGCTATTAAACAGGGGCTGACCATGTGACTCCTATCACAGAGATTAAGGGAGATATAGTATTTTAATTTTGCTTAGGCACAGGCACAAGGAAATTGGCTACACTAATTAGCAGATTTTAAATCAAAGTACTGCAGGTTCATAATAGCAGGTGGTAGATTCCACAGAAGTAAGAACAAATAACTTGGGAAGGGGCAAAGAGGGAAAACCTTTGTAGAAATTATCCATGGATAATCTATTGCAGTGGATATAAATGGAGAAATTAATACGTTTATCTTGAGTCACCCAGGACTCATTGAGATCCCTCCAGGCTGAACAATTCACAAGCAGATAATAATTCCTTGCACTGAATGGGTTTGGTCATTACCATATAAAGATTCCTTTTTTTTTCTGGAGACAGTCACTCATCACTTAAACAACGGTCAGCCTTGGTAACACTTCCACTGGCCAAAATTCAGATGCAGAGAGCACAAAAGCAATATATGTGATGAACATTGACTCCTCGATGCATAAGGGCAGCTTAAAGTTCCATGCATCTTTTGTACTAGTTTTTTTGGTTTTGGCCTAAAATGCACTTGCTTGTATAGTTTACATAATTTGAAAAAGAGGAACGGGCATTCCCATCTAAGTAGGTAACAAGCATGGCACTCATGGAAAGGCACTGAAAATTATAGCCTCAAGTAAAGTAAGCCAAACTAGCAGTTGGATCAAAAATATTTCTGTGCTCTTGCTGAGAAATAAAGCATGCAGAGAAAACCCCTCTAAAGGCAAAGCTCATCTAAAGCACTTAGACCCTCAGTGCTTAATTCAGGTAGTCTAAGTGACTATAATTCATATGTTTTCCCAGTCCTGTGAGCGTGTAGGGCCAGCTGGGGCCAGCTGGGCTGTGGGTGTGCGAGGAGGGAAAAGCTACACCGCTCCCTCCCGTGTCCTGGGACAGATGTCAGACCTGGCTGTGGCGTATGCTTTCCCCACTGCCCAGGGCCACGCAGAGGAACAGGCTGGGAAGAAAGCGGGTCAAGCAGGACCCAAGGACACTGCTAACCCAGCCCTTACTTACCCACTGAGCCGTAGTGCCCACCGCTTCTTGCTTGTCCCTGAGCATGCCCTAAGCCCCCTCCTGAAAGTGCCCAGATTGGCTGCGGCTGCCGCTTTGTGGCTGTGCTGACACCCCTAGAGAAGTGTCTCTGTTTGAGGACTCATCTGAGCAGAGTTCACACCCACCAGCTAAACCTGACCAATTTCAGCAGTTTTCTCCATTAATCTCAGGATTGCATGGACTGGAGAAACTGAACTGCCATCTCTTAGCCCATGTCTATAATACACTATACTTCTTTTTCCCTTTTTCTCTTTTTTTTTCTTAATTTTTTAAAACCTTTTTTCTCTTTTTAAAGTCTTTTTTCTCTTTTTATCTTTTCCCTCTCTTTTTTCCCCTACTTTTCCTCTTTTTTTTTTTTTTTTTTNGCAACATCTCAGTGAAATTTTTAAGAGGATCAAAGGCGGGTTGTCTTTACCCCGCTCTGGGATGTGATTATAGCACTTCTGGTGGTAATCAACACTATAGCTGACAGCCCCCTTCAAGCAGGCAAGCAGGCTGGGCACCAGGTTTTGTCACTGCAACTGCCAGCCCTTAGTAGGGGCTCTGGGCTGCACGGTTCCAACACAGCCCCCACATGGGTTTGGCTCTAACAGCAGGGCACACCACTGCACGTAGGGTTCTAGTAACCATGTTGTTGATCCATGGCTACCTAAAACTATCTGTGCCTACAGAGCAAGAGCCCACAACAGCGGTTTTCACAGATGTGCTGAGAGTGGTGACTTGTTACCACCCAATAGTGTGACTGTGGAAGCATGAGCTAGGCCAAGGTGTAGGAAAAATTCCTCTTTGGGCACAGCATGGTTGTGCTTAAAGTTCATAAAAATGTTTGCCTACCTGCAGCTAAATGCAAGCTGTATGTTGTTTATATTTTAATTAAATAAGCAAATCCCTTTTCATGTAGAACAAGACAAGGCTGAGGTCTCTGTTGGTTCCAACTGCTACGGCTAAGTGTCCTCATACTGTATTTAGGTTTTGGCTACATAAGCTAGCTATGGGATTTTGGTTAAACTTTAACATCTGTGGTGCCTCTGCCTTTTCTGTTTAGATTGTAACATTCAGTGTTTCCGTTATACATATGGACAATACCCTGACCCTAGCATGATTTCTTTATCCTATCGCAAAACATCCTATGTACCCAGTCGTGCCAGGATGCAGAAATACTATTAAAAATAAGGAAAAAGTAGTCTGTGACCAGTATTCTACTTGGCATATAAAAACTGAATGTAAACTGATGTGTAAAAATCAAAGCTGGCTGGAAAAAATATCTGAAAGGGGGTGAAGCTCATCAAAGAAATTGTTCACTGTAAATAACTAAACGACATTTTGATTTTATGGTATTTACGTTGAGCTCAGTCACGACAGGAGTTAAGAAAAGGGATGAAGGCTTGAGGTAGGGGGGGAGCCTACGGGCTAATATTAGCTGCACTGTTTTGTTTCAGGACACTGTCACAAAGAGGATGAGAAGCTGAAGCATCTTTGGTATTACCACTTGCATGTTAAATGGGATTCCCTCCTTGAAGATATTTTTTGTGTTGTCAGAGGAAGGAAACGGCAGCTGCGAAGTCGGGCTCCTCTCATGCCGACCGCAGAGCCCGCCGCACCCCCCTGGAAATCTATGCCAGATGCAGGAAAGAATGAGCAAGGTTTTCAAAGTGGACACTCAGCATATGGGAGGGAATATTTTAGCAACTAGAAAGCCTTGGATAATTTCAACAACTCTCAGTACTTGAAGCGGTTCTTTAAGAAAATCTGCTCTGAGGCTCTCAATGGTGTAAAATAAAGAGCTATATGTCTTCTTCCCGTCTACGTGGAAACCGAGTTTAAAACCAGCCTGCTGAAAGCCTCTTTTTATGTGTTGTCTGCATGGTTGCTGTGAAGCAGAAGTAGTAAACGCTGGATTTGGAGGATCAGTAAGCTGATGTGATGAGGTATCTGTGAGAAAGCAATGGTCTTTGACCAGCCTCTGAGGCAACTAGGCCTTTTCTAGCTCCCTGCTTCCGGAAGGTACCTCAACTCCTCAGCCCAAAGCCATAGTTATTATAACTGGGGTTGATTAGAAAATGGTAAGTGTTTTCCATCTAGCAGAAAAACTCAAGAAATGTTTTGTTTAAAAATATTAACAGAAAGGTTCAACTAAAACAGCTGAGCACCCAGAAGTCCAACTTTATTTTCCAATTTTTTGAAATGTTTTGATAAAATCTTGGCTTTTAGAAACACAGATGAAATATTTTGGGCTCACTTAGCTGTAGACAAAAAAGAAAAACCTGAACAAAACACAATGTCTCCAAAAGTATCCATTTCAGGAGAGGCCTTTTCCTTCTTTTGCTGAAAAATGTTTTGATTGAAAAAATATGACCATCTACATTATTGCGCTAAGTATAGAAAGTTAATACAGGACATCTCAGCTCTGCTGTAAGCACTCCTAGTGAATGAGTTCGCTCTGTCCCTCACTTCAGAACAAAACCACCAAGAGAACGTAGCTTTCGGTGCACCACACAGGCAAAAGGAGATACAAGCTGAAGAAAAAGAAATGAAACAGGTGTGTAAGGAGCAGAAGGATGAGGGCAGACGCTGGAACAAGGTTAGATCTGCTGAGAAAGAAGATTATTCTTCAGCTAGGAAGTAAATTACAGGTAGAAAGGAGAGAGAAAACAAGGTCACATGCTTAAGAGAAAATGTGTGCTTGCTGGTTCCTGGGCTTCAGTAATAGACTTGTGTTCTCTGGTCCTCCGCCACAGCCATCTTTTTGGTGCCCTAGTTTCTTGACTCACTAACTGATAAACAATTTCAATGACATGGTACTAGGGATGTTTTCTGAAGAGCTTTTCATATTTTCTATCTTCCAGTGTTGTAGCAAATTGCAGTTATTTAGGCACAGCTGCTGCCTGCTCCAAGCATGCTTATGGTGTCAAGGCAGGCTGTATGTTCAAATCTGAAGGTTGGGTCACAGAGCTCCTGCCATCAGTAATACACTTGTTTTTCTCTTGTACAATGTGCACCTTATTCTTCTTCATGAACAATGGATTGAAGCTATACCCTTATTTCAATTTACGTCAGCATTGGATGTAAGTGGAAATATTCTATCTCATTGTAAGTGGGGACATTTATTCTTATATTTGGTGTTGTCTGTCTATCATGGATATACTTACTATCTGAGCTGCACACAATATAGGAAATTATATTAGGAATAACTCCTTTCTTGGGTTTCCCAGCTGGAAGCAATAAATATTTTTCTATAAGCCGTACCCAGGCGTTCCTGGGCACTCAGAATCAGGAGGGTGCTGCAGCTCTACAGTTGCAGAATGTGTTTTAGTAGGAAAATTCTGCTTTGCCTTTCATATTCAGCAAGGACAAGGACTGCCTTTTTGAAAACTACCTAAACTAAACTAGCTAAACTGTGTGTTAAAAACTCTTACTCCAATAGTTCACGGCAGAGTTCAAATACAGTGCTCAACAAACATTAGCTTCGGTGCTGTAGTCTGCCGACTGAGAATTACACTTCCAACAGTCATTTAAACACAAGCTTAAATAGAGATAGTCTTTTAGTCCAATACAAAGACACATAGACCATTATTATAATGATAGAAAATGATGTGCAGTCTGGGAAAAATTGTTATGATTGCCCTTGATTAGAATATATGCTTGGATGCATTAGCGGGCATTAAGCATTCAAACTGGTCTGCTAAGTCATACCCTTCTCTCGGTTGCTATACGTCATTCCTAATTTGGGTTGTACTTGGTACAAAACTTTTCAGCGCCTTCTGGGTTGTGGATCATTCTTGGTCTCCATTTGGGAAGGTTTAATTCTGTGATGTCCGGTTGTGTAAAAACCACTAGTACTGGTAACTAATCTGTAAGCAGTATATTTCTTAAAGGCTGAACTTTAAGGACATCGCATGCAGGAATCTCCTTTTAGCAATGACTGCTTTGAGTTGATCCTAGTCTTTTTAAGTCTTGTTTCTTCCACATCTTTTGAAATCCCCACTTTGTTGCCACAGTGTCATAAATGTGACGGAATACTGAATTAAAGGACACAAAGATACTTTTTTTTTTCTGAAAAATTTTCAGCCTGCAAGGTCTGGACACTGGAAGTAAACCTAGTAAAACTCTTTCAGGTAGTGGAAATAGTGCAGTAACATAACAGTACAGTTTGTCATGTCTTAACACTATATTTCCCTAGGTCTTGCTTACTTGACCCTCAGATTCAGAGGACAAGGCACTAACAACATTAACTTTTAAAATAGGTGACATCTAGAAATAAAGAGTGTATTTTGACCATTGGCATCTAAATATAGATGATTTCATTAAAAACGAAAAACTAACCCAGAGAAAGAGCTGTTTCTCTTTATTTTTAGTTCTTTGACTTTTCTCTTTTTTTCCCCTTAGTAGTTTTAAGTTCAAAAACTTAATACCTTTTGCAGAAAAAACCCACAGTATTACAATAGCAAAAACACCATGTCTTTTATAATGGAACACCTATTCAGGATATCAATGGGTTAGATGACCCTTTCATAAAAGCATAACAAAAAAAGGGAGAACTGTGCTTATCATTTATAGGAACACCTCCCAGATAAATTACAAATAAGGGCAGCGCTGATACTGCATTCCATTTCAGTCACTTCTACCAAATATATAGGAAAGGATGTTGAGCATGCTCATGATCTGGATTAAATCAGGAAGGTCATCTAAAGACAGATTTAGATCTAAGGAGAACTAGGACTTAGTAAATTCACTTTAATCTGGCCTGTGATACAGTAACAGCTTTATAAAGAATGTCATTTGAGGGACTTCTGAATGCTGCTGCTCAGAAAATAAAGTTCTTTGGGGTTTCTTTTTCCTGTTGAGAGGAGTGCCCCTCTTCTTTTTATCAGATGGTTTAAAAGAAAAATTGTGTTGCAAACCAAAGTATGCAGGAGTAGACTATTTCCATTCAAACTATTAATGGAAAAACTACAATTTCCATATTCTTCCTCCATTCCCTTTTGCCTTCAAAACAAAAAGAAAATCCCACTAACACAATGTGATTAAAGCAATTCTCTAGGAAGAAAAAAGATGCTGCATGAAATGTGGCCTTGCACTGCTTTTGTTATGAGATTACATGAAGTCATGACAGGGATGGAGGAGAGACAGTGAATTCAGCAGATTTTACCCCTGTGTTGGGCCGTAGTGATATTTACCATAAAGTGAAAGGCCTGTAAGTTCTTGTGTGTGGTACTACAAAAACAAGAACAACGTGGTCAAGTAAAAGCAAATCAGAACCAAACCCAAACCCCCAAAATAAGCCAAAAGGATTCTTTTAGTCATTGATGGGAAGAAAGCTGAGCATCATAATCTGGTTTGGGATTTTACCCAATTTATGTGTGATTTCTCCTCCCTCTCCCCCTCCTGCCCCCCAAAGTCTCTCTTCCCAGGATACTTGAAGAACATGAAGAATCAGGTCAGGTGGAAGGCAGCCCACTTCTTCACACTCTGCATACAGACTTATTCCTTTGTGTAACTCCTTTGTGTGTTACAAAATTAGCCTTCAGGTGGTGAGCTGAGCTATCTCTGTAATCCTTTCATGGCACTGGAATTGTTCAGACGGAGCTGTGTAGGGGCCAAGATCTTGGTATCAACTAGTTCCTCTTACTTCAAAATGCTTCCAGTATTCCCTTTACTACAGCTGTGTTAGTGCCCCAGGTATAATATCTGGGTGAAGTTTAGGGCTCAAGACTCTTTATTATGAGAACTGCTCTTCGGTGCATTGGCTTCAGTGTGACATAAACATGAACTAAAGCACTGCTCTGAATAGGGCCCTTTTCCAGAATAAGGGCCTTCCATTAACATTCAGAACAGACTTTCTAACCGTCCTCCATAATTATTCTCTAAGCACAAAAAGATTGCCTTATAAAATTGCAAAAATCAAGGATATAATGAGGTTTTGTCTCATACAATACTGTTAAGTCAGTCATGCAAATAAAACTGAAGTTCCGCACCCAGATCCGTAGGACGTTTGGAGCACAAACTGGATCAAGCTTACTTATTTGGATTTAGGTTATCTTCCTGTTCTTTTGGACTCACACATGTTCTTACGTATGCCATATGAGTATGGTAAAGCAGAGCCAGAAAATTAAAATGGTAGATATTTTGCCATTTTTTTTTCTGCCAAAATTAAAGCTGTTCAGTCATACACATGCTTACACAAGATGTTACTGCTTTTAGTTCAAGCTCCCATGGTAATAATACTTTATGTCTGATAGATAATTCATCCTTGAGGGTATTGAAACTAAGGCTTGCCTATGGAGATGGTCTCAATCAACAAAAAGTTATAGGGTTGATTTAGGAATTAGGTGATGCAAACCTATATCCTTTGTTAGTCAAAACACGTGACAAGTTGCTCACTGTTGTCCCTTCTCACTTAAGCAGCAGTTAATCTATGAACAGTAACAATATTAAGTATTCAGTCTGGCTTTAATTGTGTTTCCAACTTTGTCTGCAAGCAAACTCGTTTACACTTACATTGTAGATGTGTCAGTATTTGCATTTTCCCTGACTAAGAGCTGTAGACATCTGCGTAACTAAATGCTAACATTCTGTTGCTAGAAATGAAACATCTTCATCAGTCTGCTGACACGCTCTGCTGTCACATTTTGCTTGTAATCACCCTGATAGCTCATCTGAGGAAGACCCCTCCAGTGAGAACAAGGGAACATCAATACCTCCCAGAGTAAACTCACATCCTCTCTGTTGAGGATCCTAAGTGATAATCACCGGGAAAAGCACCAAGTACTGATACACCAAGCCCATAGATCTACCCACCACCCCAAACCCTCTGAGGCTGCCAGAAGGTTTCCACAGGCTTCCTCAGGCTCTACCAAAGTAGGCTTTGGTCTCAAAAAAGATTAATACCAGTAAAAACTGTACTGTACACCAGCTATTCTTCAGCTAGCTATAGCAAAATCATTATTAGATGAGTGTTGGTGGGCAAGGAGAGGGACATTATGGAGAGGGACATTATGGAGAAGGACATTATAACTGTCTGCTTCTTGGGCCAATTGAAAGCCATAGTAAGATAATTTTTGGAAGTATACTGAAAATATGTGCTTCTTAACATCCTTGTTGACTGCACTGTAACTAACATGTTTTAATTAGGCATCAAATAGGTTGCTGTTTGCTCCCAGTGTATTCATCTGTCAATAACATCTCCACAGCAGTAGCTGCATCAAGCAGATTTTATTTTCATGGCGAAGGTGTATTGAAAAGGAGAAAAAAAACCAACCCGCCAAAAACCAGTCCTACCTTTGGTAAGACTGGATTTGCCGAGGGGTGAAACTCGATAATCAGCAACAACAGAAAACACCGGGTGGGGTAAAAGCATGACGCATATCCTGAGAGGAATAATAAAATATGCACAGTTTATATGGTTAATCTTCTCCGTAGGCTTGCTCTGCAAATTTAAGGAAGATTAAATTTCAGATATGCTGTTTCTTGTTTTTTCTGGCAACAATAAACTTCAATTTGGGGGATGTGGGGGAGGGAGAGGCTGAGTGGGGAGAAAGAGCCACAGTAAAGTGTCTGCTGTCCATGTAGTTTTGCCAGACTGCTGTCTCAATTGAGAGCTGTGATCGAGATTTATTGGGCTTAAAATATGAAACAGACCTTTCATGTTGGAATTCTAAATATCTTCTTAAGCAGTAGTGAGTACCACCAAATGCTTAAAGGCAACACACCAGAGTTCAAACTCACACAATAGTTTCTTCTCTCTTGTGAACCAGCAGATTGTAGGAATCTTGTTCCATCTTCTCATTTTTGAACTGGGGAAAGAGTATGTTGGATGTTATCATCATCATCTGAAAATCACTTTGTTTTTTTTTATATTAGATTTTGGCTCAGATGGTCAAGATTGCTAGTATTTGAACATGTGCATTGAATGGGCAGGTTTATCACTTACATTAATAAAGAAAATGCTTGAATGCATGCAAGATGTTTGCATCTTGGTAGCACATTTTATTAAGCTCTTAGTTATGTAGTGGCAGGGGGAACAGCTTGGAAAAGATCTAGAATATTTGTTTCATGCCATTTTGCCAGCCTCCTGCTCCTCTGTTATGCCAACAGCTATGTTCTACAGGAAAAATAAAGCTGTCTGCTGGAGAAATAAAACCAGAGCAAAAGTTTTCTCTGTGGACCTCAGAGGTTAGAGAACAAAATGTAAAACCTGCCTCCTTTCACTACTTCTCCATCATTATGTTTTAAAAGTATGTTCAGAAGAACTTGTCTTCTCCTTCAACTTATTCAGGAGGTGCAGCAATAAAAATATATTAGGACTATTAGGCTGTACAGTATTGTTTATGCTGAGATCTGAGTACATTGCAGGTTTAGTGGCAGTTATATTGAATTTTTGGTATCAAATCAATAGGTTTGGTTATTGCAGATTTCTTTTTTGAATGGAGTTCCAACTGGCAATTGGAGCCTGCATGATTGTTTTTTAGAGGCTTATATGAAATGGGTCTTCAGTAACAGTTCTATCAATGGTATGTGGACCAAGCGACCTACTGAGTGCCCATCACACACATGCTCAAGGACTTTGTTTTCACCAGCTGTCCCTGTGGCACTAGGTAAGTGAGAAAACATGGGACAGCAAATACTACAAGCCATAGGAAAAAGAAAGAGTACAAATTTCCATATTTTTCTTCCCTTCACAGAGAATGTCACTCACAAAGAATGAAAGAGATTGAGATGAGTAGAAAAGTCCTTTTCTTTGTTGACTGATAGGCACTTAACATCTTATACACAAGAGTCATCACCTGAGTTGAATTTCTTCTTTGAAGACGCCATATTTCAGCTACGTTCATAAGATTTTTATATCCCTTTTAATTGCCAGGTACACACTTTTCTGTTCCCCAGTCTAGGAAACTCCCATAGTAGACTAACATGGATGCAGAATCCCGGTGGCTTTATCACATGGAATTGTGTTTTTAGCTCCTGAAGTAAACAATATTGACACACGTCCTTGGGTTGAAAAAGATACCAGGAAGGTCTTGGAGGTGTCATCCAGACCATTTCTAGCTTGAGCTTAGAGAACGCATGCAGCCCAAGGACAATTCGGAAGTGCTGTGCTCCTCTTATGCATTAGAATTTTGCACCAAGAATGTAGCACACTGGTGCTCTGTAGTTTGCTCTGCCCGTGGAAAAATGGTGATCTGAATCTAGACTTGCTTAAATGGCTTGAGATGTTTTTAGCTGAAGGATGATGATACTTCTGAAGCTGACTAAAATCCTGTGAAGGATCCTTCACTCTCAAGTTCACTTGCCACCACTGTTCCAGAGCCCAGATTTGTTAACATTCCAGGCATGCTGCAGAGCTCATAATTTACACAGTCTTTTGACTTGGAGTGGG
This sequence comes from Anarhynchus alexandrinus, assembly GCA_008711295.1. NCBI lineage: Eukaryota > Metazoa > Chordata > Aves > Charadriiformes > Charadriidae > Anarhynchus > Anarhynchus alexandrinus. The sequence continues at coordinate 337,573 of VUYV01000122.1, forward strand.
TTGGAGACTGATGAAGATTGAATGGGTTTATTATAATTGTTGTTTATTTTAAGCAGTTATACATCTCTTCTAGTTTGGATAGTCTTCATTGGGCAGGTCATTTATGGTTTCGCATTGTGAGCCTTGTTGCTTTTCTTTATTTGTTGTTGTTGGGCCAGATTTAGAGCAAAAAACATTGCTCATTAATTGGACAAAACATTCTCCTTGCAGTATGTACTTTAGTTTTGTCTGCCATTACTGGTATTTGAAGTCATATGATAAAATTATCTGGTTTCTCCAAAATGAGCGTATGGTTTTCTTTATACCCTATTTTATATGCTGTTTCTCTCAGGCTACAAAAAGCACTGCTTAATAGTTAGCAAATTTGATGTGAATAAAGAGGCCATGAAAATCCAAAGCCCCTAACGATTCTTCTGTGAATTCTATAAGAATGGAGAAATATGAGTTTTCCATGCATAATAAATGCTGTAGATGTGCTGCATTATTCATGCACCATCACTGGAGGAAGGCTTAAGGTTTGATGCAAAGTAACTAATAAGTAAATTGCAAGGAAAAGAAAAAAAATGTAAAAAAAGCTCCATGTGTGTTTGATTTACTCTCAAATTTGATATGCGCAACAGAATAGCTGGTGGTCCAATTATTGGTCCAAAATCTTAGGTCTGGAATAATGAACATACTTTGGAATCATTGCATTCCCCTATGCAATGATCCTGATCCACTTTTCATTTCTTGTATAATGTATGCTGCATGGCACTATAGCTCCACAGTGGTCTGACATTTGCATTGGCAGCAGTAGGATTCCTGGATATAGGAAGAATGACAATAGCCAGTGTGGGAAGGAATGGGTGACAGTCAAGACACTAAACAGATGTAAAATATCTTGTCATTCTTCTTAACAGCTGTCAATCACAGGCTCTTACTAAACAAGACACCCCTGAGGGTGCGAGCTAGCTACTCTGTTGTCTTGTTATGTTCACAGAAGCTTCCCAGCAGGAAGCATGGTGGGACAGCTTACCTGGGAAACCCAAGCTTCTGCAACCTATATCTTTTAGACAAGTCTAAAAACAAACAAGCATGAAAAGTGGAAGCTCCTTTTCCTGGGAAGGCCACTTAGCATGGATGGCCTCACAGGAGAACTAGACACAATGGAATTAGCATCCAATTTGTATCAATTCCCATTAGGGTCAGATCAACCCATGTTATCCTATTAGCTTGCAGCAGTTAGAGAAACACACAGATGTGTCTGTGTTCTGAAGACCAAGAGAAAGCCTTGTTATGCTTTTTTTTTGGCCCTTTCGCTCCAATGGGACTACAATGGTCCCTGTTGTCTGTCTTTGTCTCAGTACTCCTTGATTGACAATACCCTGGGAGATGTCACTGTCCTTGCTCCATGCATTGTAATAGCCTATCGTACCAAGGGTGCTTTAGGACCTTCGTCCCCTCTTTTTTTTCAGGTGTTATAAACGTCTGTCACTGCACCACAATGACGACCCCTTGTTGAGCTTACATGCCTGATGCTCTATCAATCAGTGTCTGAGGGAGATGCAAGAGAAAACTTTAGGTAGTGACATGAATAGAGGGCAAAGAAATAGGGCAACTTTATTATGGACTGTCATCAGAAAGTAGCATGTGTGGAATGTCAATTTAATAATAGAATTGACAGCTTTTCTCTGGTTTCCGCAATGCCACAAGTGTTTCTTTGACAGTTTAAAAAATAGGCCCTTTGTAGCAGTCAGTTAGTGGCACTACATACATTTGTGAATGCCCTGCATAACTGAGATTCCCCCAAATGCCACTGTCCTAAGACCAGTCCCAAGAATCCTTCTCCATTGACTAAGGGTAGTAGCGTATGGAGACCTGGTGAACCTAAGCAATGCAAATACAGTGTACAGTAGCTGGGAGGATGCAGCGTAGCTAAAAAGATGCTGAGTTACCTTTCTGTCAGGAGGGAGTTTCTAACTCAAAGAGGATGCATGTGACACGGTAAAAGTTGCTACATAACCGGCCATAAATTTTCAGATTTCCAATGAAAACCATTTTTACATTTTCATTCGACAAGTATGCACAGAAAGCTTCCATTTGTTCACCACAGAAAACTACAAGCATTTCGTGAAAGACTAGGGGTGCATACCTTTTCTATTTTTCAACCAAAAAGTGAAAGAAATAAAAAAGCACAAATTTACTTGATTTGTCTCTGATTTCTTTTTATCTGGGGAAGAAATTCTAAATAGTTTCTCTGTTTTTGTGATCATGAGTACAGCTGTTTTAGAAAGCAAGGCACGTACTCTGGGGAATAATATTGCTCCTCTACAAGCTGCAAACACAAGAATAAATTAGAGATCTCTCTTTTTTTAATGTGTTCTTTTCAGTGTTGAATTTGACATGAATTATCTTAGCAGAGGGCAAGACATATTTCATAATCTGTTTGCAATTCTAAAACCATAAACTTCGAGATTTTTTTTATTACAACTCTAAAATGACGAATAGATATCACACCTTTGTTTAGGTGTCAACAGAGTAATTTTTCTTCTTCTTTTGAGGAACAGAGTCATTCTAGTAAAGAAAAGATGACTGAGCAGAGTGGAAAATAGAATGAAATGAAAACTGTAATGTCTGTATTTTGGAAAGTGGTTTTTGTTCCTTTTTCAAATGATCATATGCTAGATCATTCATTTTAAACATTGGACTCTTCTACCAAGGCTAAAAATAATAGAAAAAAACCCCAACACCTAACCAGTAAGGATTTCCAAATGGAAGCGGGAAACATCACAACCATTAAATATATATGTAGAGAGAGAGACTGAGAGAGAGACAATGAAAACACGAAGTATCATTTTATGGTAATAAACCAGCAGTTACTCTATTGGAGCAGACAATCTAGTCTAAAGGGCTTACAAATGATGCTGATGATAGAAGCTTACAGTGCACTATAAATAGACTTCTACGTAGATGATGCCTCGTAGCATAATTTACCTTTCTCCATGGTCATGGGCTTTTTAAATAGTTTTGGTTTATAAGTTTGGACAGCTTATTTGTCTGGAAACCTAAGGAGAGAGCCATCCAACTAGATTTTTCTAACAGTTTTCTAACACATGCTGGCAAATATATGGTAAATATATAACTAGATGAAAAAGAAAAAACAGGTTTCCTTGCCATTTGTTGCTTTAATAAAATTGGTTTTACTTTAGAGGTGCAATTGACAGTCATTGCTTGAAACTGAAAAGAAGCTAAGTCAATGACAGTGCATCAGGGTTGAGATCCCTTATACCTCCATATGATAAAGCTAAGCAAGTGATTTTTGTTTATTCCCTCCAATGTGTTCAGAAAAAGAAATAATTGAGGCTGAAAACACTTTTAATTTTAATGAAAATTCATCTGCAAAATAGCCTTATGTTTTCCTCCTGTGGCTATTTCATGAGGAAAACAACAACTCATCTCTGTTATGAGATAGTCCCGTTCTCAAATGCCAGATATACATACTCTAAGTCAGACTATTTGGTAACTTTTAGAATTCTGAACTGAGTAGCATTTGGATTCAAGACAGAAAAATAACTGATTAAGGATTTCTTCACTCTTCTGGGAGGAAGGAATCTTTCAGGGCCTGTGTGGTGTTACAAGTTACTAATAGCTTCAGTCTCTCTCCCTTCATGTATCAAGGTTTCATGCATTATGAAAGAGAAGTCATCCATTACCTGGTTCTCAGAGGTTAACATGAACGTTCCTCTTTCTCAGAGTCTTTAATTTCTTATAGTTTAGAATTAGAACATTAGTACACTTGTCAAAAGTAAACTACATAATTTGTTTCCCTTGTAAACATTCAGTATCTTTGAAGTGAAAGCTTAAGTCAGACAAGCTCAGCTCGGAAAAAAGGCATAGCTTTACAGTGCTGTCACTACTAGGAGCTGAACCATGGCCAGTTTAGGCAGTATTATATCATTGGAATTAAACTGGTTTCCTGTCCCCTTGAGAGAAAGTCTTTAAAAAAGAGAGAGAAGAAGAAAACAATATTCTTCTTGTTTGACTTCTCAAATTTGTGGCCCTGTGCAGTCCCCCTGTCACTTCCATTATGCAAAGAAGTATATTTCTTTCTTTGGGCATACAGGGCTTCTAATTGGATGTTGTCTCAAGTGCGGCCTTTATGGGCTACACTACATGAGGTAGTTGTGTTGTGTTTAACGAGAAACCCATCTCCATAGTAGCTGCAGGAGAGGTTCTGTCACCGGGGGAAACAAACTCCCTCAGAACAAACTTTTGTTCTTCTAAGGCTGCAGTCAGAGTGGAGGACCACAGTATTAGACCCTTCAGGGCTATGCCCAAGAAGGAAAAAGATACTCCACCAGGAACTGACAGGCCTTGACAGGCTTTTTCCTGGGCCATGAAAGTTGGTAGAGAGTATCCTTGTAAGCCCAACCTGCATACGCTGCAATCCACTCTTGCCAAGGAGTTAAGATCAAAATGCCCTGCACTGTCTGGATGCATAAATGATCTCCAAATGCCTTTTTTTTTTTTTTTAACTGAGTCTAAAAAGTCAGAGAAAGAATGAATTAACCTTTGGATCTGATACTTTTGGGGGGCTGACAGTACATATTAAAACAGATAGTCCAGTCCTTATTCATGCCTTTGTGGTCACAAACAAAAATGGTTCAACGAACAACTAAGAACACATTTCTGAGAGTTTTAGTCTGCTTCCTGTGTGTAAACAGAAGAAAAAGAAGACTTTATCAGAATTGTTGCTCACAAAACAGTTTGTCCATATCTAGCTTGGAGACAAAGTTTCAGTCAGCTTGACCTCACAGTTAAATAAGACTGGTGGTCTCAACCTGACACCTAATTAGTATTTCCCCACCTTGCCATTATACTGTCTGCAGTTTGGCACAATCTGCAATTTCTCCTCAGGAGACCCCAAGTTGTGCAATGCTGAGGCTAATATGGGTCGGGAGAAGAACCTCAGCTGAGCTCCAAAGGGAAGTTTACAGAGATTTTGTCCACACTCAGCCACCATCATCAGTCCCATATTTTCACCATTAAACTGAAAAATACCTAATGAAAGCCTAGAGACTGCAGTTTAGCTTCAGTGAAACAGAATGCAGTATGCAACATTTGTGATGCCTTGTCGAGGCTGAACTCCAAATGAACTATGAAAAACTTCCAGGATATAGCAGTTCCCTCACCTCCTTTTTGCTCTGTAACTGGAAGGTTGCTAGTCTCCTAACAACTGCTAATTGGTAACGATAGTAAAACAAGCATAGTAGAGAGACTATGCATTTGTAAATCTCTCCATAAATGCAGTAAAGGCACTATGGAGTAAAGTGCAGAACATCCCAATTCACAGAATTAATTTTGTACATTTTATCTATGGGGAGAAAGCAAGATTTTTCTGACTAAAAATAGCTTTCATATCCTTATTCCTTAAGGTTTTATTTTTATTATTATTATTATTTTATTTTAACATTATCACTATACTTTAAACTCTCCAGGGTACAATCAGAGCTTTTGCTGAGCTGTAAAAATTCTTTTAAAATGTTCAAAAGTCCTGGGTGGCCAAAATGTTAGCAGTTGTCACTTCATGACATAAATTTCAGATATTGAATGAAAGAAAAAAATTGAATCCCTTTCAAGTAGAGAAATTTCAGTAATCTAACACTTAGGACATATATAGTATATACTTCAGGCACAGGGTGAGGTGATGATGATTTAAAGTCATTGGAAAATAGGAGAAAGATTTGCCTGAACCAGCACAATAGGCAAAATAGTTCACAAAAGGATGGCAATTCTAGCCACTGACTAGTAGAAAAGGTACTGTCCCTGATTCATCCAGTCTTAGTCCGTGCTTCCCAACAGTAAGACCTAGGAATCACTCTTGTTGGCTGGAGTCAAACAGTCATCAATTTATCTTAAAGAGGAAAAAAAATTTGGTCTTCTCTTTTACCCTCAAGGAAATCTTTAATGTCTGATTCTGCATTCCCTTTGCCATGAGGAAAGCCATGCTCAATTTCTCTCTAATCTTCTAGGCCAACCTGAATTCAGTTCTTCCTAACCTTGCAAAATATACCCTTCCTGTGCAGATTCTGCCGTTACATCCCTCACATCCTCCTTCTCCTCTCCCATATACATCATTTTCTACTCTCTTGACAATAGTATAGAATCATTTAGCTCAGAAAAGATCTTTAAGATCATTGAGTCCAACCATTAGCCTAACACTGCCAAGTTCACCGCTAAACCATGTCCCTAAGCACCACGTCTACCCATCTTTTAAATAGCTCCAGGGATGGTGATTCAACTGCTTCCCTGGGCAGCCTGTTCCAATGCTTGATAACCCTTTCAGTGAAGAAATTTTTCCTAATACCCGTTCTAAACCTACCCTGGAACATTTTGAGGCAATTTCCTCTTGTTCTATCGCCTGTTACATGGGAGAAGAGATGGACCCCCAGCTCGCTACAACCTCCTTTCAGGTAGCTGTAGAGAGCAATAAGGTCTCCCCTCAGCCTCCTTTTCTCCAGGCTAAACAACCCCAGTTCCCTCAGCTGCTCCTCATAAGACTTGTGGTCTAGACCCCTCACCAGATTCATTGCTTTTCTTTGGACATGCTCCAGCACCTTGAAGTCTTTCTTGTAGTGAGGGGCCCAAAACTGGACAGAGTATTCAAGGTGCAGCCTCACCAGTGCTGAGTACAGAGGTACAATCACTTCCCTATTCCTGCTGGCCACACTATTTCTAAGGCCAGGATGCTATTGGCCTTCTTGGCCACCTGGGCATACTGCCGGCTCATATTCAGCTGGCTGTCGACCACCACCCCCAGGTCCTTTTCTGCCAAGAAAAGATCATGTCTGACAATTTCTAGCAGATGTGATACAGAGACAGCTGATTAAAGGTCCAGCGTGCCTATCAGGTCACTAAATCCCATTGGGCTGACTTGTCATACAAGGTCTGTCAGAGAGGAACAGGCTGGGGTCACACAACTCTACCCTCACACCAGCAAATGGCTTGTGTAAGTGGGATCAGCTCTTAAAGAGAGGCTTCTCAAACTCATAAACACTCACCAGTCCTGTACTCCCACTCAGTTCCTCCATACATTTAAAATCCTGCAGATTATTCGAGAATTTGCAGACATAGGATCCTGTTGGCAGTTAGTAATCACCATGTACAGGGCTCCTACTGTCATCAAAATCACTGCTCAGCCTGGGACTGACACTGGGACTCATACTGGCATGTACTGAGTTATTTCTGTCTGGTTTGCCATAGTCTTTGCAGACCTCTCAGCTATTTTGCCCCTCTGCAACTGATGCCCCAGGTACTAGAGCACAACGGGGGCACTTCCAGCTGCACCAGAGTGGGGGATCTCCCTCGATATGAAGAAGGCCAGGCCTTGGTGCAGCCCTTGCCACAGACAAGATGCAGAGCCCTATGCCTCCTCCCTAGGGCTCTCCTGCACCAGGAGCAGCTGGTGAGCAGATCACGGATGAGAACAATCAGCATAACATATGAGGTTACAGAGCAGGAGAGTGTCTGCTTTGCTGCACCGCAAATGCTAAATGCCAGGATGACTTTTGTGGGGAGAAGGGAGGATATACTTAAGGTGGTGCTAGGTGAGGACATCTCCGGCACAATGCATATGATTTGACACAGCCTTTCTTTGTACCAAATTCTTTAGTCAGAGGTGCTCGTCATCTCCGAAAATTAAATCCTGAGCAGCGCTACATGTGCGAGCCTCTCCCTTGTTATGAATGTTAACTCTTCTGGAGTTGCCACAATAAGGTACTTTACCAAAGAGATGAGTTTCCATTTTAAGACACTTGTGTACAAACTATCCCTTTGTAGAATAAGACATGTTATCGCTGCAGTAAACAGATTTGCCCACCACTTATATGAGGCCCTTGTATTTGTAATGAGTGTGTTGTAATCCTTGGCATGTTTACCCTCAGAAAATCCCCATGAAGTAATGAATGCTGTCGTACTTACTTTGACAGAGTGTGTTATGAGGCTTGGCGAGTCAAAATGGGGTACCAAAGTTGGTCATCTGGCAGCTTGCTGCTGCCTAAAGATTATCTCCCCACTCCCCTTGGGCTGGCACTGGCATTCATCTCACACTGTGATGAGTGAAGGTGGTTCTGCCCTCTAAACTGATAGAAACCTATTCTTCTTGCTTGCTGATTAATTTTCTGTGAATGTAGAGGGCTCAAAAAATAGCCAGGATGAGGGCAAGAGAGGTGGTGGCATCTTGAAGCAAAAAATATGCATGCAGCGGGGCTATTTCTATTACAAAAGGAGGTCCTTTACTTAATAAGAGATAAGTATTTTCTGAAGCTGACCTTTTCTTAGTAATGCTGCCACTTGTTGAAAAGCTCGAAGAAAGCATCCATGTTGTAAAACTTCACCCTAAGTGCCTTAACTCAGGTTACAGCAGGGCACTGTACCTATGGGATCACCCTTCCTCCCTGTTCTGCTTTGTTGCCCTGAATTCCATAAAAGGAGACTACAGGAAGAGAGAATTTTCTTGACTTGATTATAGTGCCATTAAATACACATGCTCACAAACATGCTCTGTTTCTCCTACAGTAATGACTCATCAAGCGTTACAGTAGAAAATAGTTATGTATCACATAGAGCTGCTACGGAAAGCAGGAAAGAATGTGATTGTGCAATTAAAGTCTGTGTATTAAAGCACTTGAGATGGAGAGCTAAGCTAAAATTACATAAAAACCGTTAATTTATCCGTTTCCTGACTGTAAGTCTTTGACCATCTAAGCAGACGGTTTTTAACACAGGGTGGGTAGGATTTTCTTATGTAAAATAGCAAGTTGCAAGTTGTTCCTAATAATTTAATAATTACTGTACCCTTAACCAGATATCATTTCATTCATTAACTTCAGTCTTGGCTTTCCCCAGGGTGTGATTATTGCTAAGTAGATCACATTTTAATCTAATCAAATGTTCTGTGCATTAAAAAATGGACATAATAAAAGTTAAGCATTTGAGTCAAGTTTAAAGCTATTCATTGAAGGTTTCACATTTGCATGAGATATCTGTATTTTGGGAAGGAGGGAGTCTGTTTTGAGTCCAGCTGTTTGAAAATAAACACCCCCAGATGTTGTCTTTAGTAACTAATAATCAGATATTTCTGCTATAAGAGAGGCTTCTTTCTTACTAGAAGAAAAATGTTGTCTGAAGTAGAATTTTTCTTAGCAATATTGCCATTTGTTACAAAGCAGAACAAAAATATTTAAGCGATTTTAAATGAATCTCACGTTTAACTAAAGAAAAACTTCAGCTGAACCATCTGCAGGAAAAGGCCATTATAATTCAAGTTTCTATAAACATGCTGCGATGACAGGATTTTTAATACTGCACCTGAAGGAAAAAGATAGTGTACAAATGTAATGCACCTGCTGGCTTGGGTGTTTATATGATCAGCTAAGCAGGAGCTCTTAATACTTCCCAGCAGATCTCTGCCAATGGGCCTGCTATAAATCCCTCCACAGCCAGACAAGTTGGCCTTTATTTTTTCATATTGCTCTGGGCATCTCACATGACATTCCCAAATAAGGAATTGTACTACAAGCCTGCTCTGATTGCTAGTAATGACTTAACTGCAGAGGAATTATAACAGTATGAATAACAGTGGTTTGCACTGTGAATGCCTAAGCTACTCCAAAAATGCCAGAGCAACCAATATAATGCGCTTCTCACTCATAACTTTGAAATGGAAGAGAAAGTCAGGGCGCTTTACAACCGCCGCTAATCTGTAAACACTGATTGTTCATTCAACAGCAGGAAGCAAAAACAAATGGAAAGCAAATAATAGTACTAGCTGTTACTCGGTATTATGGAAGCAAAATTATGCAAACCATTAAATTAAAAATATAGGAAGGGAAATAAAATTCCCCCTTGTTTAAAAAGGCTAATTTGGATGAACGTTTTGTCAGCCAAAAGTTTCTCCGTGTGTGCATGTCTTATTAAGCAGCATTAGATTTCTGACTCTTAGCGAGAAATAAACCAACACTGTTTGTATATGAATTAGACTGCAAACTCCCGGGGGACAGAATCTTCTTAATTGTTTTGCCTTACAGCTTGTTTAAACTGGCTTGGAAGTTTGGGCTCTACTTGTAAACTGTTGGTAGAGAGAGTAGATACAGAACATCCATCTAATAGGTGTCTAATAAAATATACCAATAAAAAGAGTATAGGTTTGAAATATTTCAAAGGGCAACAATCAGATCAAAAAAAGTTTATTTAACACATAGGTATCTTCAGCAAGTCTATTGGATTACACATTGAGCAGGAGGGCGCTTGCATATGGTCACTGACTCTCAGTGCCTGTTAATGGAAAAAGCTGCAAATCGCTAATGTATGTATAGGGGACACACGAGGAGGGGAAAATGAGACCGAAAAGCAAGTTGCAAATCAAGCACGGGGAAGTAAGGAAAGCCTGGGCTTAAGCTCAGCAATTCACAACCAATTTCAGCCACTCTCCAGGCATGATTTAAGCAAATTCTTTGGAAGGATTTCACCTTGCAATTGCCACTGTGCTGCTAATGAGTAAAGCAGTTTTCCTAGGTGTGGCCGACGCTGCCTGGCAGCACTGGGGATGGGAGGCCAGTGCCTAGAAAGGCTGTTTAATAATATGGACTGAAGGGAGAGTGTGCGGTTGTTGGAAAGACTCTGTGTAGGAGCGTAAGGGAGTTCAGAGCTTGTTGCAGCAGTACGTGCCCCGAGCCCCCTGCTGGGTGGGAATTGTGATGGGCTTTGCTGGGCTCTGCCTCAAAAACAGAACCCTGAAGGATGGACTTGACCTTTTTGGCAGGGGACCCTGCGCAGGGTACTGCGGATATTTCTCAGCAGCTTAGCGGAGGGGTGCATCACCCGACCCAGAGGGCCGGTGTGCTTGGGTGGGCAGCTCTGGGCCTGGGAAGCAACAACTCTCACTGCAAGGCGAGTGCATCCATAGGAAAGCTTCAGCGCTGCTTCTTCTGCGGATAGCTTGTGACGGTGTGACACCCTGAATAGCCCAGGCGGGATGGTGCCTACCGTGCCACCACAGAGCAGCCTTCAGGGCAGACCCTTGCCACAGACAGTTTTGGTATTTGGAGCTACAGTGAGAGACCAAAAGAATTCTTCCTTCCACGCTATAAAAACCTGCATTCCTTCCTTTGGGCAAAGCGGGCTGGATTTCTCCTTGTCTGAATTCTCTGACTTAGTTGTGCAATTTGCCAAAAAGTCTGCCTCCCTGGAAAAGAGCAGTTACCACTAATTGTTTTGCCTGAGAATCACTCTTTTGAGTTGTCAACCAAAGCTGCCTTCTGGCAGCTGCCCAGGTTGCCATAGTTCTAGACAAAATGAAAATGTTATTCAGTGAGGCATCTGCATCAAAGGCAGAAGCGATGGAAATATCAGTCAGCAAAACTTGTGATGTTCTGCCTAGGAGGAGCTGCGTCTCAGTACTTTGCACCATCGCAAGAATGGTGCTTGCAAAGAGGATGAAACTATGAGGGCTGGCCGCAGATTCATAATTCCATATAAGGAAGAATTCCATTTTTCAGATTTCATTTTCCTCAAAATAAAGTGTGCCTTGGGCTAGAATCACTGTTTTCTCATTTACTTGGCTACCTGAGCAGAAACATAAGGGAAGAAAAATCAATGCTTCATAATTTATGTATTAGCCTTAAGAAAAAAAATTTTTTGAGATCTTATCAAATCCACTAAACCAAAGTTTACTGTTGTGAGGGAAAAAAATTAAAAGCTTGCAAATCTGGGACACTGTCTTCTCTGGGGTGACAGTGTGCCCCAGTGTTCAGTACTCATTTGGACTGTAACAGAGGGAAAATGCCCTGAGAGCCAGATGTGCTGACTTATCTTCTGATCTTGAATAGCAAAGAACTCCTCTATCCTTCAGGGCCCTTTTTCTTCGTTAACAGAACGCTCTTGCTCTCCCATTGGTTTAAGAAGAGGTGGCCTTTTTCTGCTGTCTCTGTGTTTTTGAAGCAATAGTGAGGCACCACTCACAAGGCTCTTGTGAACTAAGAGGGGAAAGATAGGATGTAGGAAATGAAATAATTGCAAAAAGAAAGGTGGCTAAAATTACAGTTCTGCATGGGGAGAAAACTCTGTTGGCGTTGTCTATGAGGACTCAAACAGTCTATGGCAAATGGAGATGATACTGCAAATCTTTGTGTCACCTCCAGACCTACACCATGAGAAAACTCTTGCTCGCTGGTGACAGACTGGAGTCTCACAAGTATGCAGAGGTATCCTGTCTTAGGTATGCCTGGCTTTCTTAATGTACATGTTTACATATGTAAGTAAATCTTGATTTTACTGTGGGACCTCTCTAAATTGACTTTTGCCCAATTAGGTATATCAGGCTCTATTTAATTGAAAATTGGTTTTGATAGCCATGTTCAAATACAGTATGAAAATATCTCTTTTCTTGTGATACAGTGTATGCATCATTAAACCAGTAACCTTCGTGTAAGCATTTAGTAATAGAGTTCTCCAATGTGTGGAAACTCCAAATATATCAGCTTGGGCCTTGACTTCAGAAATCACTGCTGCCTGGGACGTAGGCTTTTTAAAAATGCCCAATTAATTGCTAAGAATTTTTAAAAAGGTTGGCCATGATATGGTAGGATATTTAGTAGTTTGATAGTTTTTCGTGTAAGTAAAGAAAACGATTGAAAAAATGGCTGAAATGATGGAAATATTTTCAACATTAAAAAGTCATTTAGAACAGAGAAGCAGAGGTTGAATTTAAATTAAAAAGTCATTTTTTAACCACAGAGGAAGATCAACTGATGCTCCTATTTTCCTCTATGGTGATCCAGTTTCTAATGTCTCACATGCAAAGCATTTTTCCAAGTATTTTTACTCTTAGAAAAAATGCTGAGTGAGGTAGTGTAGGTTGACTCTTGGTACAACTGGTCATAATCAGAAGAAAGGACAGGCTGACCTCACCTCTGACTCCTATCTAGGATTCTCCTACAGTATATATGTGGCCACACTTCTGAGTTTTTTGTAAGGCAGACTTGATGGTTTTAGTCAGCTGCTTAACCCTTTGGATTAAGGGATTTCTGACACCTGTAATAAAGTCACAAACAAAGGTTAATTTGCAGAAGCATGGGAAAAAGAAGTGAGAACTCCTGGTGAAGTCAAGGAAAGCAGTCTTTGCACTTACTGAGACAGGTGGTTGTGTTCCACTGTGTAGTAGAGCAGGGTACACCCCTGGTGTACCCCATGGCAGGGATGTTCCTCAAATGGCAGCGCTGAGTGACCTTAGAAAAAGCTCTGGGCATGGCTCCAGGTTTCATGCTGACTTGTCTGCATCTAACTTTGAGGTGAGATCAGATCACTCGGGGTCTTGACCAGGTGGCTTGTGAATATCTTCAAAGTTGGAAATCTCTCTGTATCTCTGGGCAACCTGTTCCTGTGTTTAATCAACCTTGTTGACTTCAACCAGTGTCTAGGTCTGTATGTGCAGAACACAAAGAAAACATGAAGATGGGGTTGTGAGGGGCTGGATGGTGTTTGTACATTTGCTTTTTAAAAAAAAATCAGATTCAGAACTTACTATTTTGATGACTTCTTGATTCTTGCATCTTAGTTATGCCATCTCCCAAATATGAAGTAATTAACAATTGACCTTGTGCCTCACAAATATATTTTGCTACAGCTTCAGCTCTGGGCTGGACTCTCTCTTCTGCTGGGGCCTATCATTTGAATCAGGTGGAGATATCTCAGAATATTGACTACCGGGCAGATCATATAGTGAATACAATGATGTGTGGTTGAATGTTTGCATGAATAGGTAAGCCTTCTAGCATGCACATCCTCGGGTCCAAGACAGCTCCACTGTGACTTTGCAGGCTATCAAGATAATGTGATATAAATACTTTTGGTCATATCCAGTTGTATAAAAGACTTGAATTTAGAAAACAATAATTATACTATCCTATCAGTTTCTTTTTGTGTATCACTCTCACTAATGTGATAAGCATTTCTATCTCTGGAATTTTACTGATTGTTTTCTCTTAACGATAGCAATTGTGTGGAGTGCAGTCACAGATAATTTGCATTTGATTTTTTCAATGTGCATTCTTCAGAGTCCCAGGGCAATAGTGGGATGCAAAGTCTTGTTAGACTATTGGCTTTATTATCCAGCCCATGATTCACAGGAAAATGTTGTAATGACCTCTTGCACCAGCAACTAATTCTTTTAAAAGATGAAAGTTATTTGTTCTCCTGGCACAGATATCAGAATCTGCCTTCAAAGAATGATATGGCATTAATAGTACAAGCTGCCCAACACTTCTAAAGGAGTAAAAAAGGCAAGACCATTTTTTTCAAGTGTATACACAAGCCAGCTGTTTCTTTTTTTTTTTATCCTGTGCTTCAGAGGCAGAACTGTTTCCTCCTGCTACTCAGACACAGCACATGTTAGCAATAAGTGAATCATATTTAAGATGGAGAAGAAAAACAACTCTGACCAGAAGATTGACCCAACTCCCAAATCAAAATTAACCTCTGAAGTTTGGATTCATTGAGTCAACCTTTCACAACTATGCTGGCTGCCCTTAGTACTAAAGTGCACAGGTTCTTATTCCAATCTGAAGTGTGTACCCTGAATGACCACCTAGATAAAGAGGTCCAGTTTTTGCTGCCATGAGCATTCATGTCACTTATCTCTTTTCTGAACTATACTACTGAGATTTGTTGACCTGGCTGTTTTTGACCTGCTCCAGAACATCACTTTTCTTGTGTTTGACCTTTTTCAAATTTCCGGTCAAAATTTATTGATGATCTGCTTGAGTTCATTGGGTGATGTTGTCCCTTAGCTTAAATGAGTCTTCTACTTCCCTAGTGTTTTACTTCATCAGGACAGACGACGATAATTTCATCTTAGCAGGCCTAGTGAATCACTCTCTTCTACAGATTTTCTGGTTGGTGTGCTAGTGGTTTACAGCTGTGTTTTGTTTTGGATGAATTTACTCATGATTCAGGTGTCTCTTAGCTCCAGGGAAGAGCTTACCAGTGTTTCATACTTTCCCATTTCTGTGGAAAATGTAGCCTGATATATCACATTTGTACTTTCACAGTGATACATCACTGGTGGATTCACCATTCTATAGAGCAACTGTATCTTTCTTCTTCTCAGTCTATTTTGATTCATGAGTTTTCATCCATACCATTTATTCAGTACATCATTGCATTTTTATGCCACCAGCTTTAATCAAATATTTAGCACCATGTTTGTGGAGTTTCACTCGTAACTTTCGTCCAGGCCACTAGTTTCCCTGTCAGCAAATGCCATTCTCATTTTTCCCTTAGCCAGTTCTTAATCTGCTTTACAATTTTTCTACTAGTTACTAGACTTACCATTTTAATAAATGGTAGGGATAATAAATGCATGTTGTGCATGTTAGACTGGATCAAATGTGCTAAGCATATTCTGGATTAAAGCAACCCCTTCGCTGGGGAAACTGTTATCTTAATAAAAAAAGAAGTGGCTTATCTAAGATATCTTCAGTGAATGCATGCTGCATTTTTCTTCCTTTTTCCTGTTTTTGTCTGTTTCCAATTATCTCCTCCAAAACCTGTTCACAGCTCTTGGATATTATTGAACGCAGGTTTATGTGTATCTCTTCTCTCCTTTTTATGTACAGGTATTATAGGTCCTGGCTATTCTTCAGCTACCTTAGTTTGACATCTGTTAAAGCAAAAAAAAAACCAACAAACCCAAAAAACCCAAACCAAACCCAAAACCAACTAATGCTTTAACCCTTTTTATAGGACCTGTGGTTTCAAGTGGAAAATCTGTCAGCATTCTGGGAAAGAAAAGGCCCAATTCTTCTGATTTGAATGTACGGCCTGTAAATTTTTGACACTGTGCTTCTATACTACATGTAATGACTCATCTCATTAGCTACTTATCCCCCATTCTGCATTCAAAATTACTTTCTTGAAAATGGAGGCAGAATATTAATCTAGCCTTAGAATTTGAGTGGATTAATTTTTATCTTAAACTCACCTGTTCTACATGATAAACCAACTTCTATTCTTTTTATGATGGAGCTTTTTTCCCAGTGTATGCCTACTGAAACATTCATTATTTCGATTAATTTGCTTCATAAGTTCTGACTCCACATCTAGCAATGCTTGTGTTGCTCCCATGCTTGATGACTGATAACATGAAGCTCTCCCTAGTGATTAGTCCCTTTGCCAGTCTTTGTAACTATGTCTTTATTTCTACCATCTTAATCCTTTTCTCTTTTTGGACTTAAGTATGTTTGATTCTGTATTATCTTCATATGAGGATGTGGCAATATCACTGATCTCCTGCCTCAGGGTATACTATCTCTGTCTTGGTTAAATTCCGATACAGATGTTTGAGTTTTCAGTCCAGGTGAATTACGTGACTTTCTAGATTTGCCTTTTTGAAATCATAAACTTGATTTGCAGATTTCTTATCTTAAAAACCTGTGATAGCTCTGTTCAGGGCCATTTTTATGATCAGTTTTCCTCTAAGGTTCATGCTACCTTTTAAAATTGTGTCTAAAATAGCATTAACTTAACCTAAATCATTGTTGCCTCAGTGAATGTCCAAAGATAACTCTCTGTTACGTTCAAGTATTTCTGAGCGTTTTATTACTTACTTTCACTCTCTGCTCTACATAGAGGAGGCTAATGTCTTTTAAGAACAGAATCTTAATTATTCTCTCTGAAGTTCATCTATTTATTGGTGAAGTCTGTGATAGACCCTTACCTATATTGTCTTAGATGTCTAATGCCTTTCTGACCTAGCGTAAGGGATCCATACTTTTCTGATTTTTTGTTCCCAGAGTGGCTCAGTGTAGCAAAATAAAATTGCTAAAACCCTTCTGTATCTGAAGACTTAATTAGCTGATCATAAGGGGAGAAGTAAGGAAAAGTGACAACGTTTCTTTATAAATCATGTATTCTTTACCTGTAATAATTGTTGAACCTCTTTATGATAAATCCATTATTTTAAGTGTGATATTGAAAACTATGTATTCCAACACAGGCTTTACCAGTTCAGAATAAAATGGAAGGATTGCGGTATGAGACTAATAGGCTTCCTGTTTACACATCACAGGGTTTGGTTGTGTTGTTTTGGTTTGGTTTTGGGGTTGTTTTGTTTTGGTCTATTAGGTAATCTGCTCTAATTCCAGGGCATCTTCAGCAAAGTTGCTTCCTGACCAGTTCCCCGTCCTGTTTTGTGCACTTGCTTATCCTTGCCCAAACACAAACCCCTGTGCTTGTCATTTGAAGGAATTTTTGCACTGTATCTTGAAGCATTTTATTTTCCAGACTGCTTCGTAGTGTTACTTGTGTCTTTTTGCATTTGAAGTCCTTGCCAGGGTGATAACATCTCCAAAATGACTAAGGACACTGTCCCACCTCATTCAGGTCTCTATAGAAAACTTGTAACTGTACCAAATCCAAAACAGTTCCCTGCACAACCCTCCCACTTTTTCTTCCATTTAGAAAACAAATCACTCTTTAAGTGATTTTTTTAATTGCTAATTTTTTTAATGTACAATTTATTTTTTTATGAACAATTTTGAACCTGCCATGCAGCCCTCCTTCCTAATATGAATGTGACTCGGGACACCACCGTGTCTTGCCAACATCAAGATACAAAGTTTACTTCTCTCACAGTCCCAAGGCTTGTTACCCTGTCTGAGAGGGAAATTAGATGGGTTGATGTGGTTTGTTCCGTACCGATCCAAGGAGAACCTGGACCAAGGAGAGGTCGGAGGAGCCAGGAGAACTTCGGATGAGGCCATCGCTCCTCTGCTGAGCACAGGCGAATTTATAGCCTCTCTGCTGTGGTGAAGTACTAAAATTGCATGCTTTTAAAGTTAATGGCAAAGCAAAACAATTTACCCTTTAGTACTCGATTCTGATGTAAGTGAAGAAAATCTTAAGAAGACAACATTTTCATTCTGTTTTTGAAAAATAAGTTAATATTTCATGACCTTTCTCCTCTTTGGAACTGAATTCATCCTACTGGTGTCCTTAGGAGTCAAAAGCAGTATAGCGTGAGTCTGAGCTCTTGCCTTCCTAAGGATCCTCAGTAAATCCATGAAAGAGGAAAAACCTCAAGATCCTTACATTTACAGAAGTGATGGGTTTGTCTTTGGTTAGGATCAAAGGCCCGCGCTGTAAGCAGTCAGTAAATGGCAAACACATCTTTGTGCATTGCTCCGTAACTGTGAATCTGGCACTTCCAGTGCTTCATAGCAGCACTCGTCGAAGTAGTGCTAATGAGAGAATTAAATCCATGTGATTAGAAGCAAAGTACGAATGATGTAATAAAATGCTGGAGAGCATCTGATGTTCTGAAGATGGGGGTGGGCTAGGGAAGGAAATAGTCACATCTTGTGCTCTGGATGGGAGACTTGCCACCATCTCTGGCTCCCCTAGCTTGCTTTTTTTTTGCTCTCCCACGTGCTCAGCACAGAGTTTTCTCTCTGTTTGTGAAATATTCACAGAGTTGAGGAATGGCGAAGATGTGCGGGTGCTCTGCTTTGGTTAGAGTTGTGCCTCCTGCCTTCACAACCTTGTCACACCCAGTGCCTCTGCCCAGGTATGCATATATGATGACCCTGACCCAGGATTTCTCCCGATCCTAGTATAAAGTGTCAATACTGAATGAGATAAAGTCTGATTTCAGGGCTGTTGTGCCCACTGCTGCCTTGAGGTTGTGAAAGTTGCATTTTGCCTTCTGGCTTTCTGTTGTTCTATGGAGAAAACTGACTTTCTGCAGTCACTTATATTGGTATAGTGTCTAACACTGCATGCCATTTTATAGCCATTCTGCAATGACAGATATGACTCTTCATTTAACAAGCTAGTGGAGGATTCAGCCAGCTTGGGAAACTACATGAGAGAGCACGCAGATCAGCCAGAAAAGCCCTGAGGTCTTCCCCACAAAATCTTATGTTTCTGCAGAAAATGCTTTCCTCTCCCCTCTCCCCCCCCACCAAAATGAAAAAGTGGCGGGAAAGTTTGAGAAAATGTAGTGCAGATTAACTCTCTGCTGCACTTAGAACTGTCATTTAACTTGGGTGAAAGTTCCTAATCCCTAAGATACCACCATCTAAGAAGTTTCCTATTAGCTAATCACACATGAATCTACAGCAGAGCTCTGCCACAGGCTGCCCGTGGCATGGTTTGATCTGCTATCGCAGAAGCTTGGTACTTGCTAAGGTTTTTTGCTTCCTTAACTGCTTACTGCATGTTGGGGGTAGCTATTTTCTGTGCTGCATGTAACAAAAGAGAACTTGTTTACTTCGTGCCTCTTCTCCAGACATAACTTGCATACTGTGGTAGTTGTGCTTCTAGAAACAAAAAATTATCACTTAAACATCTGAATAAGTAAGGGTATTAGGCATTCTTACCCCAGGCTGTCCATTTATATTAATTACCAACTTATGAAAAAGACTTTTCTGGATATTTTTTCTCAAGGCTGGTATTTTGGATAAATTTGTATAATTTCTCTAAATTTATTTTGTGTTTTACAGAAGCAAAATTAAGTGAATACCATTTCATAATTGCTACAAAGCCAAAAAACTTTGATTCATTTTAATTAAAGGCTGGTGCCTAACCAATATGTAATTCCCGAGAGACTGATCCTTTTTCCTGTGCACAGTGGTTGTGAAAGAAAAGGAAAATATATTGAGTGACAAAGAGAGTTTGAAATAATTAAAAGAGGATGAACAAAGCACCAATTCTAGGAAATATGGGCAGAGGCTGATTTTTTCATTACTCATTCTTTTTATTTTTAACTCAAATTAGGGACTGACTTTTTCTGTACAAAATCTAGTATTGTGGCCTGGGCTCTCTTGTTGTTGCAATATGATAAATATGAAAGTACTAATGAGATTTCTCAGTGAAAATATTTGGTGTTCCAATGTTCCAGTTACAAAGTGTGAACATCAGTGATGGATCAGTGGTTTTCAGTTGGGTCACTGTTTTTTTTTTTTGGGGTGGTTTTTTTTTTTTTTTGTGTCGCTGGATTACTTTAAATTGTTGCCTTTTGGATACATTGAGTATTGCAAAATTACTTTCTATAAAGTGAAGCTGAAATGAAGTTGGAATAAAAATGAAATTGGACTCTAGATATTAATTACAGTGCTGAAATGCTGTTGCAGATCAGATTTCCTTAAAAATGGAGTGTGTTTATAACCGCACATATTACATATGCATAGACATTAGATCCAAAAAACAGCCATTCAGTGAGAGGCTTTTCTATTTTTTCAGTAACCCATGCGTGATCCAGACTTTGTCACCTTTACTTACGGTAACTCTTGTGCTCCCCAGCTCATAATGGATCTATTAATTAGCGGAAGCGGTTTCTGCCCCTGCATTACAACTTGACACTAAGGGACTAATGAAGCTTTAGTTAACTTCTCCTGCCACCTCGTGGACAACATTATAAATAGAGTGGGAAAAGCTACAGTCGTAAAACCTGAAGTGCAGCGCTCACACGTATCAGCCACTGACTTGTGAAATTATCTTAGCCTCCCTGCTAACAACGTTTCAACATATACTAAAATGTAGGACGCCATAAATTTCTTCCCCAGGAAGCTTCTCTCAAACTCCAGAAATAAATACCAAAAAGTTAAATGAAAAGTTTTCACTCCTGTGAAAGCAAAACCCCTCAGCACAAAGCTTTCGAGTCCTAAATGGCAAGTTACCTAGCTGAGACAGCGCTGTCTCTCACTGATACCAGAGTAAGAGAACAGTAACACAGACCTGGAATAGCCTTTGTAATAAAAATCTTTAATGTGTGGATGCTTAGATTCTGAAACACATCATGGGACGTCCTTGTCCTAGCATTAAGCATAGCTGTTTTAATGGCTAGGTTTTATGGGAAATTGCCCTGAAGTAAACAGAAAATGTTGCAGAGGGGTGGATGGCAGTGTGGATTTAATGGCAGTCATTACAGACTGAGTCTTGCAGTCTGTGGCACTCCTGTGCACTTAGATGCAGAGATGCTTTCTGTTCTGAATCTGACCACCATGTTTGAATGGTGGTCCCTGAAGCATTCAAGAAGAATGTTTGTAGTACTCTGCCGGTGGTAAAAAGCAACTTAATTTTGCTCTTAAGCATCCTGAGTAGCTGTAAACACTTCTGCTGACATTATTTGCAACCAACATCACCAGAGATGCTCTATGTTCTAAAGTCACAACAGTAAATAAATAAGCACTAGACCACATGCCTTCTGAGTGCATCAATCTTATTGTTGTTGTGAATCTACTCTAATGAATTTATCTCACTGGATTACTATATATATTTTAAAATTTTAAATTCCTTAGCATGATGGTCTAGTTTGATTGAACTCGCTTGGTGTGTGTCTCTAGTGCTATTTTATTCCAGAAAGACAATGTATTGGTTCATATTTGCTAAAGGGTTTTCATATTTGCCAGTATGTTGCTGTGTAGTTTAAAAATCATACTTTCTAGTACTTGCCTCCCACTAGCTAGTGAAATGACAACAGTGGCTTTCTTATCATCTTCTAGAATATTTCCCCAGCATGGATATTCTTCATTTTGATTGGTTATGGCATTGCCTTTTGTAAAAGACTCAATTAACACAAACTTTGAGACGGAAACACTCAAAGGAACCAATATAATTGTGCTTTATCTCCTGTATAACTCAGGCCATAACATCTTATCTTGTAATTCCTTCATCAAGCTTGTAATTTATATTTGAACCGTACTCTATCTGAGAGAAAAATAGCCAGATATCAGTGTGTAGCTTTCCTTGGTTCAGTGACTGATTAGCTGTGCTTCAGAGCTACTGATAGTTAACTCTGTTAACTCACTTTTAAGCCAATGTATCCACTGCTGACATGGAAATGGAATGGTAGAAACTGACGTACATAGAAATGGTAGATTTACTTCATAAAATTACTGCTCTTGGAGGAATTAAGTACCGTGTCATCTCAATTAAACTTGGTAAACAGTTTAATGCTAAAGAAAAGTTAGAACTTACCTTTATGTGTTATTGCCAAAGTGAAATGTTACAACTCCTCTTCTCAAAGACTTTTAAAGAGCTAGAACAAAACTGTGTCCGATTTTTGAATTAACCTAAAATTTTAATTTCTCTTTCAGTAAGCAGAGAAGGGAAATAACCTGTTTTTCATCTATTTCTCTTTAGGGATGTGGCTTCACAGTTTTCAAGCTTCTGTAGCACGTAGGAATTGTACATGTGCAACAACAGTCACCTGTATGATCTTCCAACTGGGAGGTATTTTGCAGTTTCAGAAATACTACTTTAGGTAACATTCTGCTTCTTATGCCTCAATGGATTGGTTAACAAGCTTTGGTGTTCAATGACTCTCTTAAAAGATAGAATTTGGCCCGTAGTTTTATAGCTCACGTTATGAAAATACACTTGGTGAAACACACGTGAGGAGGTGTGCTAAACAGAAACTACCACCCTTATAAAGCACTTCTGAAAGAAAAACAATTTGGAAGCACAAAATGGAAGTATCGAGTCTGTTTTTCTCGTCAGGCAACAGCGATGGGTAGTGTGACAGAAAAAAGGCATAGAATAACTACTAGCTGTTGCAAAATCAGAAAGGATTCTGAGATGAAAATCAGTCTCAGATCTTGATTTCTGGCCTCGTGGTTCAGCATCAGAATCATCCTATCTGTTGTGAGAAAGCTCAAATACAGTATTATAGCACGTACTTTGCTGCAACATTCATTAATGAGCTTTTCTTCTTCCTGAAGTTAGTATTTGTGTGAACCAAGCCTTGACATAAACAAGAGAAAAGGTCCTTTTCTAGCTTGATATGGCTTTTAGCTTGCAAGTACACTGCTGAGATATCTTCAATTCTGTAAATAAAGACTTGAATTGTAGATTCAAAATCTATAATTCTCTCTACACTGGGGTTAAGAGTTGTAATATTGTAAGGGATTAAAAGCAAATGAATCTGAGGACTTAACAGTATGTTGGAATCGAGCATCTTAGGAGCCCTTGTCAGACTGGGGTTACGGGGCCAGAACTGCACCTGAGGGGCTGAGAGATACCTTGAATTCTTTGCAGTTTCTTTTGTCCTCTGTAAGATATAATAATTGTATTACTGTAAGAAAGTGGTATTACATTGTGCAGAAGAGTTATTTTTGGTTTATGTTGTTTATGTTAAGTCTTTTGTAGCAGTAATACAGAAATAAAAAGACCAGATATTTTAAACATGCTGGGCTACTGGATGTTTTTGGGTGACAAAAACTTGGGGCAAGAAGGAAATGAACTAGAGAGTTCTCAGTTTGAGGGTTGTTAAAATTTTTATCAAGTGGAAGTTGCTTTTCTCTTTGGTAAAAATCATTTTTTGCTGTCTCTGTGTCAATCTGCAGAGATGTGATGTGAAAATGGCACATATCACTGTTGTGCCTCGCTCTTCATCTGAGTCTGCAGTCCTTATATCTGCAAACTTCATGCTCAGAACTTAAGTTATTGAGCTGCTTTTAAGAAATCTGGATTTGAAAACTGGTTCCAGTTTCCACTGAGGCCGGCATCCTTGCTCACTTTCATCTTCCAGAATTTCAGTTTTCTCACCTCAGATGAAATGTATTGCTTTGGAGGTTTACATCCCAAAAGCCTACAGGTGCAGTGCTCAATCCTCGCGAGAGAGCACATGCAGTCTTTTAGCATGTGGCATAATGCCATAGTGTTTGTGGCATTATTTTGTCACTACATAAAGCTTGTATTAGTCAGTAAAGAGGGAAATAGCAAAAACATTGTGTCTAGTCAAATATTTCAAATATTTTATTGGACAGGTTTAGAAGCCTTGTTTCCTAGTAAGAGCCACTTGACATTAATGTTATGAGAAGAGAGATTTGCAGCTCTTCATTGATATTGAAAGCATAGAAACCAAGATGTATTTCTTTAAAAACATTCTGATATGTGAACTGAAAAAAGCACTAAATGTTCAAATGACACAGCATTCCCGATTAGGTCTTACTTTGTGAATATTAGGTTGCTATCTACAGTTGCTTAAAGCAATTCTTTTAAAAGAAAATACTGTGGATTTCCATTTAAATATATGACTAGTATTGTCCACATCTACTTCTTTCTTCTTTTTTGCAAATATATTTTTAATGTTCTGTGTGTGTCACTAGGAAGAAAATACATGGAAATCTTTCCATAGCTCAGCAAACAGTATATTTGCACATTTCCTGTGCTAATATGATGTGTTGTATTGGTTACCATAGTGTATAGCTTTGTTTAGAAGAATTTCAAAGGAGTTTGTGTATGGATTAGTGCTGTCAGTCAGTTACTGGGTTTTTTGCTAATACAGCTAAACCAGTGCAATGTCAAAGGGATATTCAATTATACCAGTCTAGAAATGCCTTACATCACTGTTGTTGTTGCTTTCCTGTAGGAGACAAAGACGTATTGATAGAAAGACACATTCATATCAGGATAACAACATTACAGGGTCTCTATTGCTTTAGTTTAGTTAATATTGTATAAATTTTATGTGGGAATAAGCTCTAAGATATCTTGACTCTCGAACCCCTCTGGATGCATGTGACATATGCAAATCTCCTACATTCCTTTGTACACCTTTGCCTGAAGTTCATTAGAAGAGTAGCTACAATGAAGCTGAACCTTTTCTGCGTGAAGAGGATCAGTGGATGGCAAAGAGAAAAAGCATCTCATTTGGAAGGAAAGAAGAGTCCTAGGTCAAACCATGTGAAACCTTTCCTCCCTCTGTATTAGTAGGTGTATAAGCTACAGTTAAGGAGATAGCTTGAAAAGAAACCCTTTTGCCTTAGGAAGCTTTTAGGGAAGTACACGTATGAGTGCACAAAAACTCCCTGTTCAAAAGGCTCCTCTGATATGTATAGAAGGAAGAGATTCATGAAAGCCAAAAATAGTAAGTTTGTTTCTATTGTTCTTAACATACTGGCTGTATTTTCCTGCTTCTTTTCCAGAGGTCATCCAGATCAGGTGTTACCAAACATAATTTATCTGGGTACCACCAAAGCGGTCAGGTACCCACCACAGCTTCAGGATCAGCTTAGTCGCAGCCCGCATCTAGGAGTGCGAGACAAGGCTTTTTTCCCTTTTCCCTCCCCTGCCTTCAGGTTCACCTCGCTGCCCTCGCCAGCCATGCCAAAGCAACAGCCCTTGTCCTGGCAGAAGACTGGCAAAGGTAGCTTCAAATCCTAGTTATAAACGTATGTCTCTGGTGGATGTTTCTGAGGGAAATAAAAATAGCGGTGTTGAACGAGAGGTAGTAAAAAGAGTTAAGTTTGGCTTTGAAACGCTGGTCTAGCGTGGTGTGCGGTGAAATGCTGCTCTTCAGCCATGGGGCCCATGGCTGCTCTCCCCGAGGCGCTCAGGCCGGCCCTCTGGGGCCGCAGCCGTGCAGGCTGCTGCGTTCTCCATGGCCTGCGGACATGGCAGCGTGGGTGGAGAAGGAAAGACCTGGTCCGTGGTTCTTCCAGGCAGGCACCATGAAAACCAAAGCACGTTCACAGGGGTGGGAGGAGATTGCAAGAAGGGCGTTAACTGCTTTTAAGATGGACCCCTGGGCCCTGCCCTGGCCCAGGGGCTGCCTTGCCGGCAAGGCCCGGGGCCTGCGGTGGTAGCATGGACCCTGGTGACCAGCCCTGGCCTGACCTGGCTCCACACTGCAGCCTCTGCCTGCGCTCTGATGGTCATTGTATCAATTCTTGTTGCATAATAACTTATCTTTTATTAAAAGTGTGAGCTTTTTTCTAGCGTCTGTAAGCATAAAAAACAGTGGGGCTTGATTTGCCATGGATGGTGGAAAAGCAAAATCCATTTTTGTTTCTTTTTCATCATTTGATTAAATGTTTCTTTTTCTAAGTCTACTTGCTGCAAATTTAAAGTGTCATATACCTCCAACTTCCTTTTTTTTTTTTCCTCCCTTCCTCTCCCCCACCCCCCCTTAAGGGCAAAAAGGGTTTCTCTTTATCGTTACTAACAATAACATCTATAATAGAAATTATCAAGTTGTTGAGCGCATAGCCCCCAGCTTCATTTATTCTTTCATCCCCACCTGAGCCTGAGCAATACAAATATCCTGCCTTTTCAGTGCTGTTTAATGAAAAATAATCTCGGTGTATTATGGATAGAACCAAGAAACAAAACTTACAGGAGCAGAAGAGGGACGGAAGGATAAATAAATGCAGAGAAGCAGGAAAAGGGAGAGAAAAGCCAGAGGATAAGAGTCGCCTACATCTAACTCCTGTGTTTCTCCTTGATGGCCAGACAAAGCGATACAGCTGGCAGAAGCAAAGACACAGCAAAACTGTGCCCCCTTAGCAGTTGCAGCTTAAATAGCCATATGCTTTTGCACAGATCCTGTGCTTCATTTTTTGGCTATGGAGTGGTCCAACAACTACTTGCTCTTCCATTGCTGACTCCAAAACAGGCCTAGTAGCAGGGAAGCCTTCCTCACTGTTGCCACCTCTTTTTGCAGCAGGTTGACTTTATGCCTACATTTCTGAAGTCCCCTTAAAGTAGGTGCCTCCCTTTCTGGGACAATGTTTGTATAGTGACCAGCAGAGTGAGAGGTCAGATTGCTACGTCCTTTTACGTGTGAGCTTGGTTAGTGATCCCCCATTTGAATGGGCTGTAGCACAGATGCCTTGATTGCCAACTAAAATGATCTTGGAAGCACCCTTCCTGTTTAGTGAACTTCTAAGTCAGTACATGCAGCACGCAGCTTCATTTTATTCATGTTTATGCCTCATAGAATCAAACAGAGAAAGACAGATTTTCTAATTAAAAGAGAGACTGTATGTTTATCTGTTGCCAGAATGTTAGATAAATGTGTTCTGGATGCAGTTAGTCTCTTGTATCAGCAGAATTTGATGAATCCCAGTTTTCATTAGCTATCTTGAGTGAGGATAGATTATTGCACATTTCCTGTAAGCAGCTTAATTTTATTGCTATATGACATTTCTTACTTAGCATAAAAAGTGAATAACTGAACAGCATTAAAAAAGCTGAGAGCTCTCATCAGTAGCTGCGGGGGAGTATTTTTCGATCCTAACATGACAAAGATGCCATGTATATGAAATCATGTGTAAACTTTCAGATTTTTTTCCATAAAGCAAACTTTCTTCTAACCACCAGCTTCAAGAGCCACTATACTTCATTAAGGGAAAAAAATCCTGAAGGCATAGTGATTTCAGAGACAGACAATGCACAACTTCTCTACTAATATAATGAGCCATTTACAAAAACCAAATCATCAACAGCTTGCTGTTCTGCAGCAAAACGAGGCATAACATAACCTTTGTGGTATTGATTTGCTGTTCTGGATCAGCCTAGAAGGGAAAATAATTCCTGTTAAAGCTGTTAGAAGTGTCTGTCCCTGTCTTTAAAAGTTGATCTAAGATTACAGATGTCCCAGAAGTTTTCTAATTTGTAGCTAAACATTAAGCAAATAATTTACTTTGTGTGAAGTGTAATTATTAGCTAAAGAAAAACATCTGTAAATAATTTCATCTGCTGAAATAGTTTTAGATGTGACCAAATAATTTAGGATGAGTAATGACTAATTTTGGCTCTTATTTTTCTGCTTGTCGAATGCAAATGGCCAGATCACAGCTTAATTTATTTTTGTTATTAGCAGCATTTGATGAAGTTAATGAATTATTTTTAACTGCCCTGAGTTTGCTGATTTTCTAAAGACAATTCAGGGGAAGGGTCCCTCTGTATGTTATCTGTAGATATCTCCTACTTGTTGCTTTCAGAAACTGCATGTTGAGCGGATGGATCTTTGATCTGTCCTGGTGTGACTGTTCTGTTCTTGTATGGCTGCGAGCACTGTGCATTATACAGTAGTTAGATAAATGTGCTGGTATTTCTGATTCAAATACTAGTGCATAAGGCTTTACAGTTTGTCTGAAGGAATTCTTCTGCATGGGATGTTGAAAGTTGCATTTTGTGAATTCCAATAGTAAAATTAAATGCAGAGGTTTTTCTTGCTTTAAATTTCCTTTCTTTTAGTAGCCAGCTCCATAGATCAAATACACACAGCAGAAGAATTACCATTCTTAAGGAAGCTTTAACTGTAAGATACCCCTTCCCCTTCTTCTATTTCTAAACATTCTGGCCAAAAAAAAAAAAAAAAAAGATGGATATGACAGTTTACGCTTGTCTCAGTATGGTAATCCTCATGCCAAGTGAGCTGGATCTGTGAATTTTCCCCCTCAAAGAAAATCCATTTTCAGATGAGGTAAATTTTCTCGCTCTTCTTTGCAGGGAATGTCTGTGAAGCTATTAAATAAGGTGTCCAATAGCAACTTGTCACCAGGGAGAAAAGATGAATAAGAAATATGTTTGTCTTTAAAATATCTCTGTTCTTGGAAGAGCAGAATATGGAGATTCCGCCTTTTAATGAGCAATCCCTTGTACTCATGTTGATTTTACTGATGTTAATAAAGTTCTGTTTCGCATTTAAAAAAAAATAATCCATTTGCACATATCCCTTTCCAAAGAATCTGTTTTAGAGCTGATTATTTCAGTAGAAAAGCAAGGAGGGAGAAAGAGTTATTGGCGGCTTTTGGACCAGACCTGCTGTTCAGATAGTATCAAATTCACAAAGTCTAATTTGAACTGAAGTTGTCTGGCTAGGGGTGTGAAGAAATCCTGTCAATTACAAATTACAATTTTTCCACGAGTCTCATCTCTTTCCCCCCTGCTTTGTCAGGCAAGTACTCCAAGGGCCATACATTAACACATTACCCTACTAACTCTCACAGTCCCATTACTGGGGCATGTGGAGTAAGTCACTCTGCCATATGCAACCTTACAGATTAACATGTAATGAAATTCCTCTACTGTAATTCACAACTGAAGACGGTTAAACAACATTGGATAGAAGTGTCCTTGGAGGCTCTATGTTGCAAGCAGTGTGTCAAGAATGACTATCACTATCTGTACTCCTCTGCTGGCATAGGCAATCTCTTACTGACTTAAATTAGCACTGAATTAAAGGCTGTAATTGTGATGGCGATAAACAACAAGTACCCCCAAATTATAGTCTGAGTTCCTAGAAATACCTTCTTTTTTTTTTTTTTTGGTGCCATTGAAAAGCAATTAGTGTGTGTCTGTTGCACACTTGCCTTGGTCTGTGAATTGTACCTGAGAAAATAATTTAGATGATAGTCAAAATATGCAAAAGAAATGCCCGAGTTCCACTCCTAGTTTCGGCCCTCGACCTGTCACATTGGCGCAGATCCAGTGAGTGTGAGAGTAGTTATGCTGAGCATCACTACACTTAAATTTTAGGCAGCTGCTTCCAGGAGTGGAATTCCCAAACCTCAGCTGGGTGCAGAAGCTGCCTGTGCAGTGCACGGGGGGAGGTACGTATGCCAAAAGCTAACTGGGGGATGCTTCAGACAGCCCCCGGGAGATGCAGGAGGGTCCAACTGTGTAGTTTGTGACTACAGGAAACATGACTGTTGTGTAATATCAGCTTATGGATTTATTTTCATTAGAGTCCCAGGATGCATTGCCTAAACAGCATTTTGGGCAGGTGGCCGGAGGGTGCCAATGCTGGGGAATCCTGGGGTTTTGTTTCTAATGCCAAGGAGGCTAATATCTCCTGCTGCGTGATCCATATGAAGTTACCTCCAGGCAGAGAGCCGAGCCTCTCCTTGGGGAAGTGCCTTTACCACTTGGCTACTGCATAATACTCCTGGCTATCCACTCAGTGAATATTTTAGCTCCTCAAAACACTAGTGCTTCAGGAGGACTTGTGGCTAAGCCCTTCTCCAGGGAAGCAGCTGGCGTGGCTGTGAATATGCCTTGGGCTGAGGATGGCAGAGAATTCAGGATTGCAATAGGTGAGGCCTCCAGTGCTTCTAAACATTTCTTTTTAACAGGGAGATGCCTGTGGCTACCCACGTAGTTGGGTTTTAGGGGGTCTCAGCACATTGTAGCCCAAGAGGAGTAGATTTGCAGAACAAAACCGTCAGTGCAGAGGAGCCAGCAGTCACACAGCAGGTGTTTGAGGGGTTTTCCTCTGGACTAGCACTAGTCTGGGCCTGCGTGCAGAGAGCTCATTAGCAGCTGGAGAGCATCAGATGCACACCTGGTCTTAATGTTTTGGGACCGATTCACCTAAAGGCCATCATGCGCGTGCATGCATGTGCGTGCGCTGTGACCAGCCCACAATGTGAACTAAAGTACTGTAAGTGGGGATCATTTCAAAGGTCATTCCTGGTCTGGACTGAAACATTGATATTAACACAGCTAGAAGCAAAGTGTGCCCATCAGACAGTATTCCCTAGGTAGGAGATAAGATGGCTGCATGACTCCACCAGTGCATGAAGATGTTTATAGTATCCTAGGTCCTTGCACTTTTAAACTGCACACCTGGGTTTCACACTCAAATTGCTTGGCATAAGCAGCATCTTCAGAAATCTTCTAGGACATAGTCTTTACTTTCTTCATGCTTTGGTTCACTTGTCTATAAAGCGTACGTACAATGGTATTCTCTTGTTCTCCTCTCCAGGATCTGTCTGCGAGGGATATTGAGATTATTTAGAAGAACATTTTTTTATTTCTTGCTCATCTCTCCCACTCGTAAAAATACTAGGCTTAAAGTTGTTATGCTTTTCTTAAGGTTCAATATAGGACATGAGCATCCTTCCAGCAAGAAAATCTGAACAACTGGTGTAACCAAATGGTTTTCAGCTGTGCAGTTTCTCTTGTGGCAGATTGCCAGAAAGTGATGACATTGGGTTGGCATGGTACTACTGGCTCTGGCCTTTTCCCAGACCTGAATGCATGCCGGGAATCCTGTTTCTTTGCTGAGAACTCAACAATTAGGAAAGTATATTCTGCTTCACTCCAACAGCTCAAAAAAAGGATGAAGGAACACCATCAATATTTCTTCCATCACAGACTCCCTCTCCCGCATTGCAAACCAAAGGTTTAAATCTAATTCCTACACAGCTAAAACAGAAAAATCTTAATCCAGCAATTCAGGAAAGTAGGAGAAAAGGAACTCAGTTTTCTTGCTACTGCAGTGGATACTGAAGGCAACTGCTCTGTGCTGTACTGCCTATAAATGTAGGAGGAGGAATCCCTCTATTGCCTCATCCCCAGCTGTCCTACAGTACATTCCCCTCTGCATTGACCTACCTGAGTGGGATTTAAACCCTGTGGCTCTTCAGCTTCACAGTCCAAGGCTTCCTCTACCCGGATAAGTCCTAAAGCTTCAGCATCACGCCCCATCTGCCACCCTCACATCTGCAGTAGCTGCTGTTTACCAGCCCTATGCTCCCTTGTTCCTGATTCAATGTCTGGATTAGGAAGTGTGGGGTCAACATCATCGGCTAGCTGAGATGTTGGTCCTATGGCTCAAGTAGCCTCCCCGTAGGAACTGTCTGGATAGAAGCATGCAGCTGAGCTGTGAAGGTAAGTGCTTGAAGACAAATATCTCCCGTAACAGCAACAGCTGTCATTTAAGTAAGCATTTCCAAACAGTCAGGATTAAGACCTGTCACTATGACTTCGTATCACTCTGAAATCATGTATGCACCAGTCTGTCCATCACACATTAAATAAACATAGCTAGGGTAGAGTTGTGTGACACCTCTAAAGCAGTGAATTAAAATAAATACAAGGGTTGATGAAAACACAAAGGAAAAAATTCATAACATTTTCAAAGTTTGAGTTATCATTCCTTTAAAATAGACCTAGTCCTCCTTTATAATTTAAGCAATTGCTTAATTTAAGGATTTTAAGTTGGCCCTCCTTAATTTCTCCTCAGCTGCCGTAACTCAGAATCTGAGAGACAATTACATCGCTCATATGAGGAAGATGCAACTGCAGATACTTTATCCGATGAACACAAGTGCAGGTACCTCCTCCCCTCATGTTCATTTTGGCTCTGGTGCGGTGAAAAGCTTGGCACAAGGACTGTGCTTTTTGATGGGGTGGATGTCAATATCTTTCTCAGAAGCTGACATGTGCACTGTTCTGTGGATTATTGCTCATGAGCTGCTGCAAAACTCAGTTGGTCTGCACTCTGAGCAAATAACTCCTTTTATTTGGCAGACTTTAAAAAAGAGAGAGAGAAAGAGAGAGAGGGAGAAATAGAGGCCATCAGGCTGTTCCCAAACAAGAACATCCAGAATGGTAACGAAAAATGTTGCTGCTGTGTTACACAACCATTAGAATCGCTTACCATCAAAGGTCAAAAGCATTAACCACATGTTGGCAACATTTATAAATAGACTCTCTATGGAGCTTTACCTAAAGTGGAATGGATAAAACACTTTGACTCAGGAAGACCAATTAGAACCAGTAGGATCTTTTAATTTAATAGCTGCATTAGGCAAGATGCATGAATATTGGTACACACAGACACAGAAAACCAGACAGTTTCACTGCTTATGGAGTCTAAAATAGAATACACTTTCAACTTGACTCACAGAAGGCCCAGTACAGCTGGCCCTGCTGTGGCTGTTTAAAAGAAGGAAAGCATAGAAAGTTTTTTCTAGCCTCAGTAGGGCCATGCAACAAGTAATGCACCTCTTGCCATCATTAATGTGTGGAGGCATGCTCTATCCGCAGGGATAAAGTGACCCCAAAAGTGACTGGGAGCTTAGATCCCCTGCAGAAATGGCAGCCACCTGTGGACTTCAGACGGCCTTCTCTCAGGAGTTTAGCATGCAGGTGTTTCTAACATCCCATTTGTAATTTTTACCATTGCACACTGGTTAAAGATGTTTGCCAAATATTCAAGAAACTAGGAGATACTAGAATTAAGTGTGCTAGATTTAAGTTCCACTTTGTCCCTGCCTGGCATGCATTAATTATATGAGTATATGCAATCTTTTTCACAAGCACATAGGATGGTCTGGGTTTGAACTGGCTGTTGCCTAGTGGAAAAAGTCTAACAGGTAAAAGCTGGTCACTGGGATTAATTGCTTTTGAATCCAGATAGTGCAAGTCTCTCTTGACTGTCCAGACTGATTTGCTGTCATGGGAGCGGAGCTGACACCTCTTTCAGGAAATCAGATGCTGGTATCTCCTTATTCAGAGCAGGCAGGAGGCGAATGGCTCTGTTCTGTGCTAGGAGGACCAGCCACTGGCTTACTGGGTTGTCAGGTGGAAGTTCTGCTCAGTCTCTATAAAAGCATCATAACTTTGGTTGCAGTTTCTTCATTGTGGCGAGGAAAATTAGTATGTTTCTATGCTCCTAAATGTTCCTATCCTCAGTTCTCCTCCTTAAGATTTTCAGTGAGAAACTCTGTGATGAAGATGCACAATCATTCCTGGTTCTGCATTCTCCCCACCACTAGTAAATGCTGAAGTGGTAGGAGGAATTACTTGAGATTTTTAGCAGTGTGGAGAACAGGAAGTATGTTCTAAACACAAAGATAAAATGTGTAACAATTCAAATACTTTGAGTCAGATACTTTTAAAGAACAAGAAACTGGTTCAGAAATCATTGTTACTCTACTTTTTCAGGTTTGGGGGAGGCTACGGGTTCCTCTTTTCAACTCTTTTGCTGGACAGAAGGCAAATTCCGGAGTAAGCCATAGCTGAGATACTGTGCGTGTGGGCATTAAAAGTGTCCTAGTACTGGACACTTTGAAATTTTCATTTTTTTTTCCTTGGTTCCTCTAATTCCAGTAACATGGGTCAAGTCAGTAGAAAGGATCAGAAATTAGGAGACGATAGTAGAATGCAGACACTGACTTGATGGCAGCAGTTGATTTGCTTTAATTTGCTTAAACATTCCTCTTATAGACAAGCAATTGCAAATAGAATTTAAAAATAATCCTAATCACGTGGGAGCATAGTGATTACCTTTTGATTACTGGAGAGGAAGCACAGTGGGTTATCAGGTGCAATACCTTTCAAGCTTATTCATGAAGCAGGTGTTTTCTAGCCTATTTGTAGACACGGCAGCGTCTCCTCTTAGGGACTTTGTTTTGATTTACTCATAGCCATCAGGTGTCTCTCTACTGACTCCTCCCTTTCTGTCCTTCGTTGTCTCTCTCGCCCTCCCACCCCAAAACAAGAGACCCCACACCAACATGTTGTAGACTGCCAGTTATATTTCCCACCTTCTAAGATATGTGTGAGACTAGACGCTATGGCTGTGCTGGACTGCATGTTCATCTGAAGTCTGCCTGCTGGCAGTGCACCCTCTTAGTTTTATCTCTTTTCACTGTGTTCCCCTAATGTTAGGTAACCTTATCAATGAAATAAAGGCAAGAGTAAATGTCTGGAGAAACAAAAGTTACAGGTAAATAAATACAAACTGTTTTAAGCAACAATGTGGTCTCTTAGTCATCCTAATAGAATCTCATATACAGGACAGTCTTTCAGATGCTAAACGGTCTTCAGATCCGGCGATCAGTTTGTAAAAATGTGCCTGAAACTTCAAAATCTACTTCAGCTCAGGATAGCTTTACTGTGTTTTTGCTTCTACTTTGTATGATATTCCATTTCACCTGTCACTTTGATGGATGGTGTTTTTGCTATTCAGAATGTTTTCTGTTTTTCACTCCCTTTCTAGCCACTTCTCCCTTGTAGTTTCACTTAATTGCTCTCAACTCCTTTCTGCCCAGATGGCCTAATCCATTTTTTTGGTATTATTAAAACTACCTCAGATTTATAGGATTTTGCTTTTCTCACAATAATATAGGAGAGAAAGTTCCCATTCCCTTGCACTCCTTTGAAGGTTCCTGAGTCACTGCAGTGCCATAGTCTTGTAGCCAAATTATGTTTAATGCACATTCATCCATCTGTTTTGATGCAATTGCAAAATTAAAATAGACAGGACACAACCAATTTGCTCTATTTATTTTTTCAGCCGTAGGTTGTAGACAGACTTTAAACGTAGATTATAGAGTACAGCCTAGAGCCAGTACTTGTAAGTATGTAAGTCATTTTAAGAAGGATAATAAGTTCTGAGAATTTCTGTTTTAATTACTTTTTAGCCTAAGCTTTCAAAACAGCTAATTATTTCAGCTGTCAGACTTGAGAAACGGAAGAGGACTGTGATTTTCTGGAAAACATGAAGCACCTCTGTTCTGAAAATGAGGCTTGTTTACATGTGTCTTAAGGCAGGTGTTTCAAAAATTGAATTGGTATTTGGATGACCAGTCACTTTTAAAAAAACTGGCCCCACCACAGCATCCTGCAGTTGTCCTTATTCAAATTTCAGAATTGACTCACTAAGAGTTACTTGGTTACTTACATAGCTAAGACAGGCGACAAAATAGTCAACCCAAATTGATGAGCCCAAACTTGTCTCCTAAACAACTAGGAGAATGAATTAGGGAGTGACATAATCTTCTAAATTACATCTATTATGATATAATAATGCAACATGCCAGAAGGAGCATGAAACTCTCATAAAGGCTCTTAATTTAAATTTGTTTTGAATTGGCAAAACACACACAAAAACAACATACTCGATTTAACTCATTTAAACAATGTCAGCATTTAATTAGAATACGAGGATAAAGTGATGGGATGTAACAGTCCAGATTTCCATGAAATTTTACTAATCTAGGGGCAAGAACTCATAGCACTCTGTACATAAAATAAGGTACTAAATTTAAAATATAACCCTATGCATATTAGCATAATTAAAATGCCAAACTTTAAAATGCAATTATCAAGTAATAGAAGTGCCATGCATCCGTAATGCTAGAATTTCCTTAGAGCACATTAAGGACATGCCACACTCAGCAGATTCCTAACTACTACTTAATTACCCTTGCCACTTATTGCTGCAGAGATGAAGAGTACGGAACAGATACACATTTGCCTAACCTAGAGAATCATTAAGAGATTTTCTTTTGTAGTTCTAGTACAGATAGCCTTTTAAAATCTACTGTATACCTTGCTCAGTGAGCAATTAATGAAATCGTGTGTAAATCTAAATTTTGAAACTGTCATTTGAATACTTCAGTTAGCATCAAGTGCACCCTATTGTGTGATTCTCTGTTGCCCTTGTAGGAAGCTCAGTGGTGTGAGAGTTTCAGAGTGCTCCTTAAAAACTCCTTTGTCTTTGTAGTCACCAACCTGCTGCCTTTCAAAAGAAAGACTTACCTTTAATACATTTGCCCTTTTGACAGGATCTCCTTTGTAATCAATTCTGCAACTCTTAAGAAGACAGTTCAGGTTTCTGGAACACTCTAGTCGCTTTCATGTACCTGTTGTAGGGCTTTGAGTTTATTTAGAGGCTGACTCCCTTTCTCTTATGTAAAGCTTTTAAAAGCAATTGTAGGTTTAAGACTCCTGTGTTGGTTTTTTTTCTCTCTGACTTCAGTGAAAAGAAATGGAAATGTGATGCTTTAATCCTTTAAGATTACCAATAGCTACCTAAGCTGAGCACAGTTTAAGCTGTCTCTCTGCTTTGAGATACTTTCCGCTGTCAAATACTTATTTCACAGAGTGGCTGTGCCGCACTGCTCTGGTGGGGGCAGGGGCAGAAAAGGTGTCCTGAACAACAGCATCTGCAAATATTTCATGCAGTGCCTTCCCCCTTTGGTCTTCTTCGACAGTTTATAGCCTACCTGTGGAGAGCTTGCTTGAGTGTGCCTGGTGGTGTTATGTTACCCGGTTAGGAGATTTGGGATGTATGGGTCTCATAGGCGGCACAGGGAGCATCCTGGTTGAATTCATGTGTGAGCTTTCAGGGTCCCCTGGTGATGGTAGCTGAGTCTTGTCTTGAGGGAAGCCTTTTTAGCAATCACTGAAGACATAACTTGGTTTCAGATTCTCTTATTCTCAATTTGGATGTCTTCACATCTGTGCTGTTTATAAGTTAAACAAGGCCAATCTT
Source organism: Anarhynchus alexandrinus (assembly GCA_008711295.1). Classification (NCBI taxonomy): domain Eukaryota; kingdom Metazoa; phylum Chordata; class Aves; order Charadriiformes; family Charadriidae; genus Anarhynchus; species Anarhynchus alexandrinus. Next base: position 374,411 of record VUYV01000122.1, read on the forward strand.
GATATGATTAGGAAAAGATTATAAAGTCCTTATTCCAGGAAGATTAAAGAGAAATAAAAAAGGGGAAAAAAAAAAGAAAAAAGAAAAAGAAGGAAAGAAAGCCTTTGCAAAGGAATAACACACCAGAAACAGCAATAGAAGAATATTGCTGAAGGGAAATACTTTTTTGAAGAAAAGGATAATAGCATCTAGGGAATGGTGTTTACCACAAAACCTAACTCCCTCTGAACACTTCTTAAACCAGCTGTGTCTCTCTTCTGTACTGTCTCCACTTTGAATAGAAAGAGGCGAGAGTAGGAGGCTGAATTACTGCATTCAGCACAAGCCCAGAGACTCTCTGAGTTGTGTTGGTCTCAACCCTGGAGCACGTTCTGAGAGAAGGCACGAGGCATTGCTTTTAAGAGGCAGGGGCTTATGTTTTGGTGCTGTATTTCTTCCCTTTATCACAAATCCTGTGGAGAAGAAGTGTTGAAAAGCTTATGCAGGTCCAAGAAGTAGTGACAGTATTAATGGCTCAGAGCCTGCAACAGGCATGCCATTTCAGTGCAGGCATCGGGAACTGGCACGGTGAATGAGAGTGGAGGAAAAAATTCTCCAAAGAGCGGTCGGTCAGGAGTTCATTTCATTTTCCTCTACGTTCACTAGACTGTTGAGCACAATTAACAGCCGCTTTACTGGAAGGGGTTTTCACTCAGTTATTTCCTTCATCACAGACTTGGACTCATTCAGTACTTATTTTTACATGCTGACTTTCACATCGTCGACAATTATTCCCATCCTTGCACCAAAGTGACAAAGGAATTATACTACAGTCAAGTCACTGTTTTCTACTCTTTCCTTGTCATACACCTATTTTTCTTATAAGGGCAGTAATTCCCCTGCCACCCTGTGGTAGGTTGACCCTGGCTGGACACCATGTGCCCACCGAAGCAACTCTATTGCTCCCCCTCCTCAACTGGACAGGGCAGAGAAAATATAATGAAAGTCTTGTGGGTTGAGATAACTCAACCAGTTGAGATCACTCACCAGTTACTGTCACAGGCAAAGCCAACACAATGTGGCAAAATTAACTTAATTTATTGCTAACCAAATCAGAGTAGCATAATGAGAAATAAAAACAAATCTTAAAACACCTTCCCCCAGCCGTCCCTTCTTCCCGGGCTTAACTTTACTCACAAATTCTCTACCTCCTCCCCTGGGGAACGGGGGTTGCGGTCAGTTCATCACATGTTGTGTCTGCCACTCCTTCCTCCTCACATGCTTACCCTACTCCAGTGTGGGGTTCCTCCCCTGGGAGACAGTCCTCCACGAACTTTTCCAACTTGGGTCCTTTCCATGGCCTGCAGTTCTTCACGAACTGCTCCAGTGTGGGTCCCCCATGGGGTCACAAGTCCTGCCAGCAAACCTGCTCCAGCATGGGTTCCTCTCTTCTTGGGGCCACAGGTCCTGCCAGGAGCCTGCTCCAGTGCAGGCTTCCACGGGGTCAACAGCCTCCTTTGGGCACTTATCTGCACCGGTGTGGGGGATCCTCCACAGGCTGCAGGTGGATATCTGCTCCACCATTAACCTCCATGGGCTGCAGGGAGAGAGCCTGTCTCACCATGGTCTTCACCGCAGGCTGCAGGAGAACCTCTGCTTCTGCACCCTGGAGCACCTCCTCCCCCTCCTTCTTCACTGACCTTGATGTATGCAGAGTTGTTTCTCTCGCATATTCTCACTCCTCTCTCTGACTGCAGTTGAGCAGGTTTTTTTTTAACCCCCCTTTCTAAATGTTATCACAGAGGCATTACTGCCATCATTAATCGGTTCAGCCTTGGCCAGCAGCAGGTCCCTCTCAGATCTGGCTGGCGTTGGCCCTATTGGACATGGGAGAAGCTTCTATCTGCTTCTCACAAAAGCCACCCCTGTATCCCTCCTGCTTCCAAAACCTTTCTATGCAAACCCAATACACATGCTGAGTTGTGTACTATATCCTTCTTAGGACAATGTGTGTATCTGCTCAAATACATCAGCCAGGTAAGCCAGATGGCACATCTACTGCTGTTCAGAAAATTGATTCTACCTTGAATCAACTGCTAGAAAAACAAACCTCCATTATTTCAAAGAGCAGTAAGATTGTTCTCAATACTAATTTCCTATCAGTATACGATAGATAAAACATTGAAGTGGAAGTCAGAAATCTATCAAGTGTCTCATTGACGTTGGTCAACTTGGATTGTTTCTCCTTGTGCTTCTTAACTGTGTGCTTATTTCTGTACCATATCACCTCTGTGGAGGAGAAACCATTTCTGTACTTGTTTGTACAACGTCTGTTTTGCTTGGAGTCTCCAGGTAACTTAAAATATGTCTCATTTAAGCACAAAGCTGTGGAGCAGTGCAGCTCCCACCTATTTCCTTCCAAATTCCACAGGATTAAATAGCTTCACCCGATAGTAAGTGCAGTCCTGCAGTTTGGATTAAGATGATGTGCAGTTCCAGTAGTCATATCATGTGGCCTCAGGGGCTATTTCCTTGGGAACTACTGCTCTGAGCCTTCTAAAGCAAAAAGATGCTTCAGTTCAGCCTATGGGCTGGAAGTCATCAAAAGTGAATGTTTATTAGTCCAGTCAAAATGGGCTAACTGAATGTGGTGATATCAAGGTGGGTAAATGACTGGCACATGGATAAAAATTAATGCATGCTGGTCATTCACTTAAATAGTAACCAGAATCATGAAAGATTAAGCTGTTCTGTCCATCATCACTTCTTCATGTCCAGAAAGCAACAGTGCTTTTGGAGAGTGCCAGGGGACAGTGAGCTCTTACATCACAAATACGGCGCCACCAGGGACAACATCCTCCTCTTGAACCATGTACTTATTGCACTGGACAGCTGGAAGGGACCCATGTGTCACCACCATCTCTATTAACTTAAACAAAATCCTAGTCAGTGCCAGATTATGAGACCTGAAGTCCTGCTCTTACTTTGCCCTATTTTTTTTTCTCCTATTTTCCAGTATATTGTGTATTTCTTCCCTTCTCTCCCCCTCCTTTTGCTTTTGTTTGAGAGTTGGGGTTTGGTAGCTAGGATTGTTTTGTCAGGGAGCTTGTGATCACAAAGGCTGCTCAAGCAAAGTTTTAAATAGCCTGACTTGCAGATGTTTCTCAGTTCTAAGCACGACAGGTAAAGCCTTGTGTTGGGGACTTGCCACTCTCTGATAGCAAGTGAGAGACAACCTCAGAAAAAGAAGCTGCGTTTTTATTTTCTGCCCTTTGCAAGTTTGCTTTGTCTTTGAGGAAAGAGGATCAAGCTACAACAGAAACAGCAGTAGCAACAATAATTCCAGCTCACTTCAGCATCTATTTTTCTTTGCCATCAAAAGGCCTGTTATTTCCCTTGTTAGCACCCTCTGATAGATTTGCCAAAAAGCATGCTTTGTGTGTTAAAACTCTGGTGGCAAAAGAGAAAGGAATTAACAGAGGCTGACAAAAAAATGAAAATTTTATTTAATTCTGTAACTTCTTTTCTTTTTTGTCCTGCCCTTGTAATAATCAGTTATGAAAATTATTATTCTATGATTGTTTTCCATGTGATTAAGGAGGCTAAAGTCTTTGCTCTTGGAACCACAGATCAATGCAAGAATTTAATGTTACCCAAAACCGAGATCACACAAACACTTTTGACTGTCTTGGCCTATTTCTCTAGCCAAACATAGCAAAGCAGAGGTCAGATGCAGGTCTCATAAAAAAGTATGTCCAAGACAGTGCTAGACAAATGGTAGAGAATAAGCTTGTATAGTTGTTACAGAAACATGGCCCACCTTCCCTCAGCAGGATTGTCATTACAAATCATATAAAAATAAAAAATATAGCTCTATTCGGCCTTTGGCAGGAGTTTGATGAGGGACAGATAATTCTGGGGCCCATTTAAATCATGCAGATAATTTCATAATTTTTAGACTCCATCTCATGGTGTGGGTCTAGATCTATCAAGGCTTCTAAATGCATTTAAAAAGAGCTTAAAATGTCTCCTAAGCCTGTGGGAAAGGAATAAAAGGGAGACTGTGGGCTTTATAACCACTGCAAGTTTTCTGACAAACCAAGATCACCTCAGCTTTGATGTTTCTGAGTAAGCCAGTGTCTTTTGCTAAAAGGCTACTTCAAGAGGGCCTACATGAAAGACAAGGAGGGACTTTTTATCAGGGACTGTAGTTATAGGATGAGGGGCAACTGTTTTAAACTGAAAGGGGGTAGGTTTAGATTAGGCATTAGGAAGAAATTCTTTACTCTGAGGGCGGTGAGGTGCTGGAACAGGTTGCCCAGGGAAGTTGTGGATGCCCCATCCCTGGAGGTGTTCAAGGTCCGGTTGGATGGTACTTTGAGCAACCTGGTCTAGTGGGAGGTGTCCCTGCCCATGGCAGGGGGGGTCAAACTAGATGATCTTTAAGGTCGCTTCCAATCCAAACCATTCTATGGTTCTATGAAGGTGAGGTGAATTGGCCCAAAAGTATCATTCATTGTATGCTTGAAGAGTTGTGACACAGTGGAGCCCACCTGACCTTGTGTGTCTAGTTACAGCAACAGTGTCTGCCTTTGAGATGCAGCTTCCTGTGACTGTCTTATCAAATGTAGGAGGAGGCTTTCCTCACAAGCTGAAAGGGCCTGTTTTCTTATGGACCTTTCAGCCCATTCCAGAGTGACAGTGAGCTCATCCTTTCACAAAGGCTCTTTATGCAAATTATATAGCAAGTTTAATTTGCATGTAAGGAGTAATTTGCGCAGAATAGTAGATAAATATTTTTAGCATTCCTTCTTCTGAGCACTAGGGTTGAATATGGAGCTGAGCAGAATTTGTTGCATGTCTTTGCAGTATATATTTGAAAATGTCACTGTTGATGATTAGAGAAAGAGATGATAAAGGTTTATGGCTTCCTCAGACATAAAGGATTCCTTTGGGATTTGAGGAAATAAGTGCGCTGTCAATATATACTGAACGTGTGAATTCATGAGGGATGCTGGTCACATCAGCGAAGATACAAATCTAGTGGGAGATGGGACAGCAAAGTATCCCTGAAATAATTTAAGAACCAAATATATCATAAAAATGTTATAGTCCTCTTTCTGAATGAAAATGATCTAAACCAGTAACAAGCAGGTCTGTGAAGCTGTTTTCTCTCCATATGCAATGTTTCCAGTGTTACAATACTGGAAAGTTTTAGTACCCATATTTTGAAAAGGCTGTTTAGAAGCCAGAGGGAATATGGAAAAAAACAACAAAATCATTTGAAAGCCAGAGAAAAAAATCTTTGTTTAGTTTTCCAAGGAAATCCAACTGCATCGTGATGTGATTACAGTACCTGAAAGCCATACAAGAACAAATGCCTGGAAGTGGGAGGTAAAGAATGTCCAGGTAGACACACACCATTGCAAGCAGCATAACAGAGACTCCATCCATCCCGGTAAATGGATGTTTTTGGGGGGATGTGAATTTAAAACATCTCTTAATGGCAAAAACCCAGAGGGCATGAACATATAAGCTAGAAAACAACTTCACTGAAGATCAATGTCATTAGGCATCATGCAGATCAAAATGTTGAACAGTGCATTCACGGTCCAGAGGCACAATCACCCATTAGCATCAAGTCCATCACCTCTTTTTTTTTTTCTTTTAAAGAAGCAGACTTATTAAAGAAATACGTAACTTCCAGATGGCAATCAGGGCTTCTAAAGGGGATCAGCATATAAGCTTAAAGTTCTAATTTTTGAAGTGATGATGACAACCTTTCAGACATCACATCCTAACTTTACACAGTGACTATCTGAATTTTTGAAAGAACATAATTCTGAGTCTAAAGAAATAAAACAAATCAACATAGAATTTGTTGCCATTTTTATGTTTTGGGTTTGTTTTTTTTTTTTTTNTTGTATTTGTGTCAATGCTGGGAATTATTATGACTATTGAGTGACATCTAGTGGATATGATGCTGCATACCAACATCTCAAAAGCAACCTTCTGAAATAAGTCAGCGTTGTAGTGCTGGTAGAGTAACCACGTAATTAAAATATTATAAATTGTAGCAACATGTTGGTAACAAGCCAGGGAGATAGACTCCAACTCTTCAAGAAAACTGAAACTCTAGAAAATTTAAATGTGTCAGATTTTTCTTTTTTAGATCCCTCTAATTCTCAGGTAAAAAAAATGCTACTTGCTGCACATTTTGGATCACCTATGGTACTTTCATGTAATCTACATTTTAACCTACATACATATACTCTTAACCAGACCACTCACTGCGAATGGCAATCTGTCACATAGTAGTGCTTCTATGCTGAAGAAGGGTTTCTGATGTGTTTTGGGTGGATGTTTTTCCTTTTTCATTTCCATTAATTTTTCACAATCCAATATGAACTTATACTTGAGGCTTATTGGCTACAATAAGTCTGGTGTTGACATTCCAGGTTGATTTACAGCAAGTTGATGATAGAAAAATTGTAGTTTTTTGAGAAGAGATTGTTGAAGAAGAATACCTGAAATGCTTGCTTGGCTTAATTCTCTTTTTGGGAAAATGTGTTTCTGGGAAGACCACATTTCAGAAATTGAGATACAAAGACTTCAATTTTTGAAGCTGAAGGGGAAAAAAAAAATGTCAAAAGAAAGCTTTTATATCCTAAGGGCATGATTCATCAGGCGCTTTACCGCTTGCTTACCTTTACTGATCACTAAGCATGTAATTGTGAACTCTGCATTTTTCACCTTGGCCACAGAACCCTCACAGGGCTCTGTGGTGTCTTTTAAGATCCCACTTATTAATTTTATTTTATCCAAGTTTTTCAACGTAAATTTAATTTTTTACACATTTATCATACACAAATTAAACAGTCTCTGGATATGACAAAACACTGCTATTCCATTGATAGGCTAAATCCAAAAGTTGCTAACATGGGATTTAAGGGGGGAGTAGTAGAGAGTAATGTGATTTCATTACTCCTGGATTATTATAAAGAAATATGAATTATATGTATTCAGAATATTGAGATAAATGATTTCATTTATCATATCCATTCTACAGATAAGATAAATGAAATCTAGATTAGACAGATATGGTCAGTAAAGAACACACTAAATGCAGAGAACAGAGTGCAGTGAGGTCAGTGATTTTATACTAATTTTTGTACTTGGGAGTGGGGTTTCTTACTAATAAATTAGTTTTTAGAGATACATTGCTTTGGCATATCTGTCATTTTGAGGATTGGCACACTGTAACTTCATCTGCACCCAGTTAGCTCACCTTCCCCCGCCCTCCACGTCCAGTAAGATGCTGGCTGCACAGACAGCAGATATTCCAAGATACGTCCCTACTGGAGATGCTGCTCCTCCACCCTCCCATCTCTATCTGCAATCTCACGCTCTCCTGGTGCAGTCAGGGGGGAAGCTGGAGCTGCAGCAGTTGCTGCTCCTGCTCAAACCAGAGCCAGAATGGCTCAGTCTTGTGGCAGGTGGTTTGCAAAGCTGCAGCCATCTGGTAGGAAAATTTCAAATAACTGTTCACAAGCCACTGCACATTCCTACCAGTGAGAATGTCAGAGTGCAGCAGTGCTTCATCCATAATGGTCTATTAAGACTGGGAAATCAATACCAGATACTCATAAGAGGTGGAGGAGTGGACTGTAGGCTGCAAGGAAGGACTTAAAGGTTGTTCAGATTTTAACTCTCTTTCCGCCTCATTCCCCACCCCCCCTTCCCAGATGGAATGCAGTGACACCTTATCTTTAAAAGGGATTTTATTTGATTTATTCTCGTTTTTTTTCTGTATTTGCACGCAGATATACCACTTCACAGTAACTGCTTGTCTTTCTGTGACATCTTGTGCTTGTGTGTAGGCTGGGGCTAAGCTTCTATTTTAGAAGAAATAGCATCTTTAAGACACGAGGCTGCTTTCTCTTTCATTGTATATTATGTTCAGGCTCACTACATAAATGAACTGGGTAGCCTAATCTCTATAAAAGTTATGTGTTACAGATAAACTAATCCCATCAATACCAAATTTACTTTTGTAACACAGGATCAAAGTTAAAAAACTAATAATAGTAAAAAAATAAATCCTGATTCAGTGGATCTTGATTGTAAATCAAAGTTTTATTTTCCGTGTCAAGCTATAAGGAGGATTTATGACCCAAAAGTGAGATGCTTCCTTGTTGGGAGATATATTAGTGACATACTCTATTTTATTCAAAATATGCACCAAAATCATATTTCAATGCAGCCAACACTTAAAATTTTATCTTCTGTTTTGTGATGCCTTGTGTTTATATTCAACCCACTTGTAAAGATAACATTTTCTCAGGCTTTTAATTTATTTATTTTTTTTAAGAGGGAACTTGTGATCATTTTCCAGGCAAGCTTGAAAAATATGTGAATCTCCTGACATTCCTAAACAAGAAAGCAAGCTAGCAGGACCCAAACTTCTGACCCAGCCTGAGGAGAGCTGGTCAGACAGCGTATGCGACTTATGAGTTAGGAGGTGCTTTTTCTGACACCACTGAAAATTAGCGGAGACCCAGAGCTGCAGCAAGAGCCGCCACCCCCTCCCAGGAATCCAGGCTGAACATTTTGTGCTGTTGCACCGCTGGTACCGGACAGCAGAGGGCTTTGCGGGAGCCGATGCACGAAAAGCCGAGTTCCCATCCTGCGCTTGCTGGTGCTGTGGCTGAAGTACTCCTGCAGCCTTTTAGTGACATAAACTTGGCAGAATTAACTTAGCCTTTTGACTCAGCTACTCAATATGTCCATTTCAGATTACTGAGCATTACATGCCGTTTCTTTCTCTCTCTCTCTCTTTTTTTTTTTTTTTTAATCCCAGCCCTCAACTCTGCTCTGAAAACTGGCACGTATCTGGAGCCGCTCCTACAGAGGTGCTTGGAGTTTGCAGAGCTCTCCAGGGGAGGTAGGAAGTGATACTCTGCTTTGCAGAGCTGGGCTGAGCTATGACCTACAGGATTGTTGGCTCATGGGTTTCAAATCAGTGCTGCTCCTGATTTCAAATCACTGCTCAGCTGCAAGCAGCGCTAACGCGCACAAGCAGGGTGGCCTCCGCATGAACAGTAGGGCCTTACTCAGGAATAATAAAGAATGCTAGTACAAATGGTTCTGCCACAAGCCAGGGCAGCTGGATACTAATGGCTTCTTTTGAGCCTCACAGCCCGAGAAAGTGGAACTTGATAGAAGATACAAAGTGCGGCTGAAAGGCAAGGTACACTGGTTTAGGGCTTGGAGCCATGTTGATGTGGCTTGAAGACTGGAGCTGATTCACACCTGGAGAACTGGAAATGTGCAGCACTGTTTAGACCTGTTATTAGTCTGAAGACATTTCCATGTGGCTCTGGGGAAGTGTATGCTACCAAATTAACAATATTCAGTTCACAGGAACAGCCCAGGGAAAAAGATGGAGCTCCAAACCGGAATGAGGTTTGCTGGAGGGTTGGGATTTTTTTGCTGTTTTTGATATTTAATAGCTAGTCTGGGCATTGACTGTATTTTTTTTAATGTTTTTGTTTATCAAATTGGACTAGCCTGGACCACAAAGCCCACTCCTGAGCACTTTTACTCCTGCCATGTGGAAATACAGGCATGCTGTTATCCTCGGAAAGGAAAGGCAAGAGAAGACCTGTTTCATGGCAATTTTATAGAAAGGGATTCTTTTTTATCAGTTTTCTGAATGTGAGGTTGTTAACTTTGCAGATACTTGAAGTTTAAAAGGTTTGGGCATTTGTATTTATTTATTTATTTTGGGGATCAATATCTCATCTACTTCAAATACTGTTAGACTCATACTTGCCAAAAAAGTTTCCACTCTAAATCTATTTTTTCTCTGCACGTACATAAAGAATTTCTACTTTCAGCTATTTAGCTATTGATGATTCAGTGTAAAAATAAAAAAATGGATTTTTTTCTTTTTACTGCTGCTAAGCCTGCAATACCTGTGGTTTTAAGCGTTGTCTCAGCGAGTGTACTTGAAACATTAGTTGGATACTCAGTCACAGAGTGTAAATTTGTGAAGGTAAAAGACTCTCAATGTCACAAGCTCCTGTTTTCAGAATGGGAATAACTGACATCTTTCTTTTCTTGTTAGCACAGTTTGGGAGACAAAAACAGGTGATAAACTAATTCCTCTAATGTTTTTGGTTTGGTTTGGTTTGGTTTGTTTTTTTTTCTTTTCAGGAAGCTCTGATCCTGAAAATTATCCCTTGCAGGAGAATTCCTGTTGCTGTGCCAGCTTCTGCTATCATAACAGCCAGACAGTCATCAAGATGTTGGTCATCCATTTCCGATTTCAGCAAACCTACCTTTTGCTGAAAATGTCTTGTTAAAAGCAACTGCGCTAAAGCTCAGGAACACCGTGGCATTGCTTTGCAGTGCATTGCTATGCTTTGATTTGCTGATGGCCAGCCACACACACAAAAAAAACTTCATTGAGAAAAATGTTTCACACCAAAAAATGCACCAGGGGTAGATGATGCAGTGCTGAAATTGGGTTGCAGTGCCACTTTCTTTATTAGCATCACCTTGGCCCACAACCGCGATTCCAACAAATCACCTGGAGGAAGGGGCCATTCTTGAAAAGTAAGAAACCTGACTAATCCACTGTTTGGGGGGTCACAGAAGGTCAACCCCCTCCTCCCTTTCACTCTCAGTGGCTGGGTAAGTTTGCTTTTGTACAGGATGCAGAGTTCCAGCAAAAGTTTGATACCAAAAGTAACATGAAAGCTATTCACCAGCACAAGGGAATATTAAAAAGCCTAAATATAATTCTCCTTGTGAAGGTCAGAAATATTTTTCTTATTAGTTAGTAAATGGTACCTTCTAGAGCATATATATATGTTTTATGGTGCATTTTGTCTTTCAGCAGTTGCCAGAGTGAAATCTTCCCCTTTTAGCTATGTTTTACAACAATATAATGATCATTTTTATTTAGTGAAGGTGCGAGTGAAACAAGACAGGCCTATAAGACCTGAAAGTGAGACAGAGGTAGAAGTTAGCAGTGCTTATTTTATTTTGTAGAAAAAAACTTAGCCGCAAGCTTCTTTCTTTCATTTCAATATACCTCATAAGGTAAGCATTCAAATACCCCAAAAACAAAGCTGGATTTTTTGTTTGTTTGTTGTAAAGAAGGCTTGCTGTATCTCAGGGCTATACTAGAACTACAATTCAGCCAGGCTCAGACCCTCAGCTTTCACAATTATTAATCTAAACGGTTTGGAAGTCTTTAAAAATGTATGCCATAAAGAAAAGAAGAGTAAGAAGCTTTCCAGGCGAACTGTATCTAAGTGCCACAGTCCTGGGCAGCACAGTCTTGTGCACGTGAATTATCCCAGTGACTACACTGGGATTTACTTGTATGGGCAGAGCTGCTCACAAAGAAAGAGTGTTTGCACTTCTGGAGCAATAGTTACTTCTTCCCTGCAGAGAGAAATAGAAAAAGGTTGGTAACCTTAGCTGTGGCTGTACAACGTGCCAAAAGCAAAAAATGTGTTATTCGCAGACTGATCAATGGTAATAAATCATAACAAGAAAATCAATTGTTTCTTTGAATCAGGATTAAGAACAGCTAGAATCACTTGCAAAAATGCCACAAGCAGGCAAGAAATGCCAACAGCATAAGCAGATGAACAAATTAACATCAAGCGCTGTAATGTCCTTCCCGTTTTCTGATGGGCAGCAAATAAAAATACAGAAATAACACAACAACTAGTTTTTCTGTGTCAAGTCTCTCCAACTTTTAAATTAGGTTCATAAATTAAATTAGACATGTTTTTCTATACCAGTTGCTGTTAAAATCGAATACTCTTTACTGCTCGTATCAATATATTATCCAATTCCATTTGTGGCTTCACCAGTGCTCATTAGTTTGCCTTTGGCATACCCTGTGGGATTTTTACACAAAAGCTATTTAAAACATGTACCTTTCCCTATAAAGTCCAACCATTGAAAGTATAACCTGCCAGAATCATTTTTAAGAATAGTGTCCTGAAAATTTACAAGCTGTCAAGGTCAAATTACGAAGTTGCAATCAATGAATATGAGACTAGACTAGACGTTATTTTGTGGAGGGGGAATATTTGTACATCTAAATCCTGTCAATAGATAGTGTTCTGGTATTCACTCCAGCTCTCTGTCTCTGCTTTGTCTAGATGGCAGTTGGATCCCACTGTGATCTCCAGAAGACTCTGTAAGAATTTATTGCAACAGTGCAAGATGAACGTGTGAAAAATCCCTGGACAAACCTCTGGTTGCTGTCATAGCTTCTTCCTCCATATGTTGGCAATTTTCAGGATGACTGGAAAAGTTTTATTATTTATCTATAATCAGGATTTTAAAAAATAAAATCACACCAGTGTTTTGCTTGTTTGGTTGTGTTTACCTTTCCTCCTTTTCCTTCCCTTTTCCCCCTTTTCCCTCCTTTTCCCCCCCTTCNTTTCTCTTCCCCTTTCCCTTTCCCTTTCCCTTTCCCTTTCCGTTTCCCTTTCCCTTTCCCTTTCCCTTTCTCTTTTTTTGACTTTCTTGTGCGTTTTGGGTTTTTTTTCCTTTTACCACAGCAAAGGACAAATTGAGTTTTGGGGGAGGGGTTGTGGGGGTCTTTTTGGCTCTTGTGGCAATGATCACCATGGAGGCTCAGGGAATGTTTACTGAATGAACTCGTGCTGTAATTGATGGTGGTTGTTGACCTATTGGTAAAGACAATCTTTACCTTCAGCATTCCTTATTCAGTGAAGTTAAACGTGTTTTAACAGTGTCAAGCAAAAGGCTCTGTCTGAGGTTAGAAACAGTGGGCAAGGCATATTAAGGCCAAGGGAGTCCACCTTCACAAACCCTCAACTAACCACAAACACTTTCTTAGTCCAGACAAAACATGCAGTTTTAAACAACTAACAACTATTTTATCCTGTTTTGTTCATGTTCTTGTAACATCTTCATCAGCATTGTTTGTAGAGTGCAATAAGTCACTGCACATCTATTGCATCTATTGCTGTGATTTTTTGCACAGAGTACTTCCCCAGGGAAAACACAATATTTATTCAAATACTTTTTTTTTTTTTTTTTTTTNAGGTTCTGTCTGTATTTGTTTTAAAACATATATCTGTTTGTGCGTTTATGTGAGAGAAGGCAGAAAATTGTGGCTTGCATAAGTAGCACTAGATGGTGCTGTGAAGAAAAATATCTGAGCTAGCTCCCAGCAGTCTAACTTGGGTGCTGAAATTTGGGTAGTCACATTTGTAAGCTGTACAAAGCAGGTATACGTTGCTGTTTAGGATTGCACTCGATTGCTTCCTTTAGGATTGAAAAGTGGTGAGAACCATCATCTGGCCAGTACCCGGGAGAGGGCGGGTCCCCCAGCCAAATGACAGAAAAATGTAGATGTCATGTATGACCTTCACCTCAGAGTCACAGATGGCCACTAAGGCTTGTGCTCAGACATGAACCTTAAGGTGGGACAGGACTTGAAAATCTATGGAAAACCACCATAGAGAGTGAAACAAAGGTCTTATGGGTCTGTTGCAGCCAAAGAGATGCAGAGCACCATTCTGAACTAAACAAGGCATCGAGGTTTTCCTAGCTTCCTAGGAAAGGAAGGTTTTCCTGTGCTTCCTTGCCTCTTATAGAGACAGCTTCACATCAGGAGAAAAAATACTCCTCCATCAGCTTTCTTGGCGGATATGTTCACCTGCTCAGATGTGCTGAAAGACTTGTCCAGCCTCCAGGCTTTGTCTCCTTTTGGGATTTTTCCTTTGTTCCAGCTCTCAGCATGGAGCGTAAGCAGAGGAAAAAGTCTGAAAATGCAACTGCAGTTTGTACTACCGTATAGGCTGATCTGCCTCTGCAGGTAGTGGTGCTCAGTACATGCCTTCCCGACTGGAGCAGTGTGGCAAAGTGCTGTAACTTACAGCTTAAAGCCATCTGTCTTGAAAACGGTCTGGTCCAGTGCTCATGATGAGATGTCTATACGCCCCATTGAGCCGCTTTCAGCTTTGCAACTAGCTGAGTCCTGAACTGACACCAAAAAAATAGTTTTCCCCAGGACAAATAGTGTACTCTCTTATCACCTGAGATGCAAGGCCAGCCCCACAAGGTACGTATGCTCAACCCCTCTGCAACCTCTCTGCAACCACGTTAGACATTTTCAGTGGCATCATTAGCTCCCACGTCCCCACCGGTTCGTTCAGAACAAGCTCCTTCTACACTTTTTCTTCCTAGCTGCTCGGGTCTACCGCTGGAGTCTGGATCTATGAAAAATGTATTCATGCCATTTTATTTTATGTTGGTGTTATTCCTAAACTTCAAGAGGCATAATTTATTTTGCCATCTTTATGGTGTTCCCACTTATTCTTAAAACACTTCTAAACACAGAAGATATACAGAAAGGCACTTAAATGTCTGGTGAGTGGGGTTTTTAACTTAAAATTATAGTATTTTAATACTTCACATGCAATGATCTCTTTGTAAAGTTTTCATAATGTCAGAGAAGTTTATAGAGTAAATTAGTTTGACTTCACTCAGAGTGCTAACATTTATAAATCTACAGCACTGCCTTTCTGAATATATTTACTACTGCAGAGAGGAAGGGGGGATCAAAGGGCTCTAACACTTATTTCTGCCATCATTTCTCATCTTCAGCACAGTTTGAGTTTTGTATACATAGCGGTTTCCTGCTCCAGAGATGTCAGAAATTATCTGGAAGCTGTTTACAGGACATTAGAATAGGATATGGACAAACCTGCAAAAGAGTAGGTACTGCAGATGTTAAATATTAATGGCCCACATAAGTCACGAATCCAGATTCACTTGCAGATTTATTGTATGCTGTATTTTGCAGTGTGGGCGTGGGAATGAAACTATAATCTGTCTTTTCTGAGTGCATTTCTCCCCCACATATTATTTTAGCCTTGACAGTAATAAAAGGAGAGAAATAAACAGTGCAATATTAGTGATCAAAAGCATCAAAACACCAGGAAAACGCCTAATTGTAAAAGATCACCAAAGTAACAGCAACAGTTATTTCTGGTTCTGCATGGGCTTGATGCCTTGAGATGTTGAATCCCCAGAGCCTGGGAGGAGTTTTGAGTTCTTAGTGTATCACACCTATGAAATGCCAAAACACCCAACAACATGCCCTTTTCCCCTCAACAAGAAGAGAATCTATTTTTTTAATTCGTCAGCAGCATTGCCCACTCTAGGATACTGGTATATGAAAAGCTCCACCAGACTGAGTCATACAATCTCGGGAGAACTTCACGGTTTTAACAAAAAAGTTGAAGTGACCCTTAGAAGTTCAACCCACCCACCCCCCTCCAAACAAATAAAGAGAACCAACAATTTCTCAACCATTGTTTCTTGGCATGGAGTTCATAATTTTTGAGTATTTGGGGATGTTAATACCATAAGGACCACATCCTGCCCTTATTGTCTCAGTAATTTCCCGTGTGATTGAATAAAGCACCACCACAGCAATTTGAAGAATCACAGATGCTGTATTTCTGGGTGAGAGGGTGGGAGAGTGAAGAATTTGGCCCCCCATTATGTCTGGTTTTGGGCAAGATTAAATACATTTGTAGATAAACAATGCAGAAACAAATGCTGTGACATATTCCATGAAATCAGAATTGTTGGGGATCATTGCAGCCACTGGGCTTGACATTTTCTGTAGCACAGACCAAAAATCTACCCACTTGTCTCTTCTTGGAGCCCAGCATACGTGAAGCACAGCATTCCTTCTGAAAGGTATCTGGTCTTGGCTTAAGTACTTCCAGTGTTTGCAGAAAAAGGACAAGTCTGTTAGTACAAATATCACTGAACACTCTTAATCATATTAGAAATCTAAGGATCACAGAATCATAGAAGAATCATAGAATGGTTTAGGTTGGAAAGGACCTTGAAGATCATCGAGTTCCAACCCCCCTGCCATGGGCAGGGACACCTCCCACTAGACCAGGTTGCCCAAGGCCACGTCCAGCCTGGCCTTGAACATCTCCAGGGATGGGGCCTCAACAACCTCTCTGGGCAACCTGTTCCAGTGCCTTACAACCCTCAAAGTGAAAAACTTCTTCCTAATGTTCAATGGGATGATGGGAGTGATTGATGGAATGATGGGAGTGAGACCTCGTGAGGTGACTGACCTTTGGGCCATTGCCTTGACTAACAGCAAGCTTAGCTGCACCTTGCCTACATCACTCCAGACAGCACTGTCTAACCTATTTTTTTAAAGACTTTCAGTGCTGGAAGCTCCACAGCCTCCCTAGGAAGGCAGCACACAGGGGACAGTTGGGCCATGGGGACCGTACCAAGGCCAGTGCTACGAAACAAACCTTCCTTTTCTTTTTTAAAACATTTTTCACCTGGCAAATATTTGACAGCTGCTNGTTTTTTAAAACATGAGAAGACAGTTTTCACCTGGCAAATATTTGACAGCTGCTTTTGCAACATGTGTTGTCCATTTCTATGTTTTACAACCTTGCCACTGTTGAAATTCCCAGGCTCCACCAAATTGCCTGGTTGGCCATAATTTGAGGACTTTTTAGGAAGCACATTCAGGGGCTGTGGACTTTTATGGGAATCAGAACTTCTCCATCATCTACCATGCAGAATTTGCTGTTGTTTCAAAACCAGGAAAAGGGTGTTATAAAGGCTCTATCTTCTTTTGTAAAAGTTACGGAATAGAAGTGATGTAGCCACTTACCCACTTATCAGCTCAAATTTTCCTACTACAGTTAGGTGTTAAATAAATGTTACGTGCTTTCTTCTCATCTTCTTCTACCCTTATAGTTCTGGACTGCCAGTTTCATGCCTTCAGTGTAAAAGAGAGTATTTATAAAGCAAATGAACAAACAGTGGATACGTGTTATGAAAACCAGTTATGTTTCAGAAAGTCACTGCGCATATATTTAGGAAGGTGGGAATTTCATTTTTGAACACAGCTCCCTTGGCAGCTTCCTGCACAATCTGGCATTGTTGGAGGGCAAAAAGAGATTTTTAGGGGCTGTCTCACACAACTGCTACATTTCTTTTGTCACAGAGGTATCCACAAATCAACAAAACCATGGCATTTACAAGCATCCTACCACCTTCTGTAGCTCTGCCGATGTTAGCGTAGAAGGTAGAAGTGGACTTGTTAATCCCCATAAAATTGGAAAGGAATGGCTCTGTAACAGAAATTTGCAACATGTGAGGAAATAAGCAGATACACTTTTAAAACTACAGCACAGTGGGGTTTTGTTCCTTCCTCTTTTTAATTATCCTTTTTATTGTCTGAATTAAATTTTAACAAGTAATTTAGTAGAGCACTGTGGTATTTTATTCATTACTGAATTATGATCCTATCAACAGTGTTACATTTGTTATTATTGTTATTACTGTTATTATTATTCTATTCCTTTATCTTCATGACCACACAACACAGCTTCTGGAAAATAAGTGAATGCTGGCACTGCACCACCAGCAAAATATATACACGGAAGTGTGACTAATATTTAAACATATTCACCTCTGTTCCATGCAACACTTCAATATCATTTGCTTTTCTACTTTATGTGGTAATTTTATTTCTGTCCAGTGATAATTTAGAATTGCTTTCTACTTACATCATTAAACTCATCCAGAATTATGCAGCTGGTGTCTGAGATCACCTGCATTCAAACTTTATGGTTTCACTGACTCTTCTTACATCAACACATTTCCATGGAAGGGGTGTAAAATATTTACTTATAAACTCACTTGGCATCGTCTAGGAAAGGAAAGAAAGTAAAAAATGTGCATGCCACAGAAGATGTTACCAAGAATATTGCTGTAGCTGGACAGCAAAACAGACTGAAACCACTAAAATGCAAAACATAATACCAGAATTGGAATTTACTTTTGAAAGTGTTTTTCAGTCTCCTGGTATCAGAAAATAGTTACCAAGCAACACTGTAGATATTGGTAATGCAGGCAGATCTATTCAAATAAAAAATATTCAAACCATTGTCATTATCAGGGGAGCTATGTTATTGCTGGATTCATAACATTTGGTATCTGGACATTTTCATATTTTGCTCTTTGAGCAAAAACGTGCTTTTCCTGAAGAAGGTGCCCTTAATATTACTTCTGTTAGATTAAGCTTGCAGAGATATGCCACCATCTGCTGTAGTTCCACCTGTATTTTGCTGAGCTGATACAGTAATGGATGCAAACCATTGAAGGGCAAATAGATGGTGAGTACATACACAGTATGTGTGAGAAGAAGCAAAGGAATAGCTTTTCCCAGAGAACACTTTTGCAATGATTGACATGGGATTTCAGCAAGAGCCGTTGCGTTGACTTGTTCAGTTACTCCTCAGAAAAATAGCAAATAAGTGGGTTAGATCCAGAATTATCTCCTTCTTACCTAGAATCAGTCTATGGTTTAGAAGAAGCAGAGTAGACAGCAAAATTGCTAAGAGCGTGTCTTGCAGGCTGGCTGCAGGCTGGAAAAGCATCATGTCACAGAGCCAGGGATTACTATTCCATTGCCATGTGGCTTTGGGTAGATGCACCTAGGAGGTTGTTGCAGATTGGGTCAAACTGTTGGGTAAAATCATGGTCCTTCAGGTTGGCTGCAAGAAGTTCTAGAGCTCCTGAAAGCAGACAGCTGAATTAATGGTCATCTCCAAACCCCAGAAAATAGTCCGTCTCCCTGTTCCGTGCAAAGATGTGTGCAAATGAAACCCCGCTGGTCAGAACAATGGACTTTCATTTCAATACCATATTGGGTTGGAGTATGTAGGTGACACACAAGCACATGCTGTAGGCTGCACCCAAGTACAACCCACGTATATAAGGTAAGTCTAGCCCAAGAAAGTGCCCTGGGAGACCCCTTCAGGAGAAGATTTGATTCTGACAGCAATGGAATGAGTACGTGTTTTTCAGTTCCTCACAAAGTGGTAAAAAGGGAGACTTTGCCTGTTCTTGAGAAGGAGCACAATTATCTACATGTTATCTGGTGTCCTCATCAAGTTCTCCCGCTGGATGAAACAGACATTAAGACCCTGTAACTTTTGCTTGGCTGCTTGGGCCAAGTGGGGAAATGGTTCTGAGACCTGTGATAGAGGGAAGTTAAAGTGGCAAGAATTCAGGGAAGAGCTAGAAAAAAATGACAGCTGTTTGGAAGGTCTGATTTACAGCAATAACACCCAATCATCTCAGCCTGTGTGTTGAACAAGTTGCTCTAAAGATGCCCTGAGCTGCTCTCTGCACTTCAAACGAGAATCTCTTGTGCTGTGCTTTTTGCTGTAGGAAACAGCACAAGGAGAACGTTTACTTGTGGGGTCTGGGGCATCCTATTTCCAGCTGGCATCTGACTCTGTAAAATAGTCAATATCTGGAGCAAGTTAAAAAAGCTTGAGCTTGGGCTGAATCAGCAAGTTGTAACTGTCAGATTCTGCGAACAGTTCTGGGGCTGGCAGTCGTGAAAGGCTGGGGGAGACAGGAGAGGAGTCCACTTTTCCTCTTAGCAGTCTCCTGACCCAAGCAAAACAAATGAAGCCACCAGGGCTGCTGCACTCACCTCAGTAGCCCAAAAAGCAGAAAACAGCAACAGCCAGCAGGGAAGGGATATTTGCTTTCTAGCTTCCCTCTCCTGTGCAGGTGAAGGAAGCTGGGGAAACCAGCAACCTCTCTGTTCCCCTTTAAATTTGGGCTGAAGGAGATGCATCCGTTTTAATATATGACTCTGACAACATCTATTTGAATGATAAAAATACCTTTTTTTCTTAATACAAATGCTTGTGAGGGACAGAATTTAGATCCTCAAGGGACACACGCTGTGGGCAATTAAAAGGTTCTGATAAACATAAAGGTGATATTTTATCACAGCCATCTCTCTTCATAGGCAGTGGTAAGAGTATTCCTCTTAGAGGATGATAAACATGCTAAGCTGATGATTACAATTTTTAAAGGCAAACCCTGCGACAGAAAGCCACACTGCTGATCTTATCTCATAAAGATGCTACATGCTGTATGTGTCTGAGCTTCTGTCTATGCCTATCTTATAGTGTAGAGAGAAAATTATTTGTTACAGTATTTGTACCCAATTTAATTTAAGATGAAAAGTCAGTGAGTAGGAGGAGAGGGTGGAAGGAGGGGGGGAAGGACCTGCTCCATTTACAGCTCTTAGAAATAGCATGAGAAGCCAGAAACTCATACAAAACCGAACTAGCCATCATCCACACGCAATGCATTTCCAAACAGAGGATATCTACAGTACTTCCCAATTATGTTCAGTTCACTGCAGCAGGTGACCCCAATTTCTTTGAAAAATCTTTATAACAGTTCTTTTCAGAAAACCTGCATGGGGTGCTAAGAATAAAAGCCAAGGCCATAGAGTTTCACTTACTTTGGCTTTCTTCAAATAAAAGTGTGTGTATTACATGACCAGGGAGAGAGCTGGAGGACAAAGATGTGACACCTGCACCCGAGCATTTAAAGCCAGTGGCAAGACGAGTTGAAGATTATCAAAATGAAATTTTGAGACGTCCGTTGTATTCACCACCTGGAGGGCCTATGCCCTGCCTCTATTTCTTCCTCTTATTGCTCCCATATGCCCTGTGGCTGCTGTGGGTTGGCCCTGCTCTTGGCGGCCTGGTGGGGCTGATGCTGCCCTGGAGGCCCTGGTGGTGGTGATGTTGCCCTGGTAGCTGCTGCACGTGAGGGTACGTCATGGCCCCCGTGCTGGGGGGAACTCAGCAGTCCTGGTGCAGCAAGGAGGCACGTGATCACCCCAGTGACACGCAGCCATGTGTTATGGATATTCTCCTCAATATTTTGGCTCCTGCCTGGCATGTCCATACAGGGGGTTGCATGATGTATAACTCTCTTGGAATGTGCCTCCAAAGCAGCTCTATGGTGAGGTCCTTAAGGCGGATGGAGCTGTGGACCATGGGGTGGCAGGGGGGAGGGCACTTATAGGGAAGCTGTACATCTGTGTCCTTGTTAAAAGAATGGTCTCACTTCAGTTTCATGGGTGTTTCAGAGTATTGCGACAGAGAACATGACTGTTTTTACTTAATATTTATTTTAGCAGTGTTGGCATACAAATGACACAGTGTAACACAAAAAGCACAAATGAAATTTGCTGATGGCACCATGAGGAGGCACCAGTGTAAAGAGCATCAGGCTGTCATGGGAGGAGAACTGGCTGACCTCAGGGGAAAAAGTAATAGAAGTGGAATTAAATTTTATAGTAGAGAGTGTAAATGGGTTTGGACTTGGTGACTATTATCACTTTTTTGCTTTATACTGGGAGCTCATTAGCTAGGGATGACTGACGCTGAGAAGGATCTGGGTGTATTGGCCATGGGACAACTGAGAGCCACCAGTGCTGTGAAAAGGCAATGGCAATCCAAAAGTGCTTCTGACAGGATATTTTCAGTAGAGATGAGGGAGAGTTCATGCCATTTTACAAGGTACTGCTGAGACTTCATCTGCAACGCTGTCTCCAGTTTTAATCAGCCATATCTAAGAAAGATGAATTCAAATGGGAGCCGTTTGCAATGAAAGGCTAGGAGGTGTCTGAAAATGGAGAAAAAAAAGGTTGAAAATCATCATGCTGGAGGAAAATGTCAAACTGAGTTGGAATTTGTCTTATTCATTACTTCAGCTCTTTTTTTTTTGTATTGCTTTATCACTGGACATTTAAATGCTAGATAAACAAAATACAATTCGTTTTACAACAGAGAATGTCTCCTCTATCAATTTGCAATAAAAAAATGTATGTAGCTTTGTGCTAAAATGGCCAATTTAAATTGGATTCCAAAGTTATAGTTCAGCCATCAGCTTGAAGTTTGTTGCAACATGGGCCTGAATATCTAAAATAATTTCCAGTCACCCATAAATCACCTTATGGAATTTGGAAGTGTGTACAGGAATGGCTCCCAAGCCAGCAGAAGTTNGAATTTATATATTTTCATAGCAGTCTTAATTCATGGTTATACCTACTGGAACATATACTATTCTTATGCAACCAGGATTGCACTTCATCATCCTTGTTACACCACCACACACTTTCTGGCTAATTTATCCTCTTTTCACTGCTTTCCTCACAGATGCCATCTGCATGGTATGGCAGGCTTGTGCTCTGTGACCTGAAGCTGGAACAGGACATCTTGGTCATAAACTGAAAACAAGCGGGAGCCAAAACGTCACAGCTGTATCCTCTCTTGCCCTTTGCCCTGGGTCTCTCTGGAGGTCTGGAGCTGAGGGGTGGCAGGGTGCAGGGGTTCAGCAGTGCCCAAATCTCTCCCTGCTACCCTGTGGTCAGTGCGAGACCAGGCAGCTCATGACAGTGCCATCCATCCTCAGCCTGATGGTGCTCAGGTCCCACAGAGCCAGTCTGGAGATATGTATCAGTGGGTGACTCGCAGCTTCGGCTCTGTTGTATGCAGAGGGCTGGAGGGACTTGAACTGTTGCTGTTGACTGAGCACTGTTATCTGAAATTTCTGTCCATTTTCCATGGACTGGTTGAGGAGGGAAAGTCTCTGAGGATGGTGTCACTAGTTTTCTTTTCCACAGCTTTTCACAGGAAGAGTGAATTTTACTTTTTGCACAGAGATCTTATTCTTAATTGTGAAAACGGTTGTACTTCCTCATTTTGGGGATTGGGCCATCTGTTTACAGTGAAAAACGTAATGGATATTAAAGTCAAGTAAACTGTGATTTTTTCTCGGAAGCTGCTTGGTTTCCCCAGCCTTGCGGCCACCCTCTCTCCACACAAGCCATGAACATGAGTGATGGTTCCTTTGAGATGCATCACAGTTATCTGCTCTTTTCACTTACTGCCAAAATACTCTGTGTTTAAAGGAATTCCAGGGAATTTTGATCGAAAGCTTAAATGAATGAAAAGTCTGAAGCACTCTTTTATTAAATAAACAATGGGTGAGAAAACATTTTCTTAAAGGCATCTTAGGGCAGGGAGCAGGCTGCAGCCTGCTTGAGTAACCCTGTGTCCTGCTCTGCCCTTTTCCTGAGGTACCCTCACAGCCTCTCCCTTCTGTGGTGAGTTGACCCCGGCAGGACACTGGGTGCCCACCAAAGCCGCTCTGTCACTCCCCTCCTCAGCTGGACTGGGGGGAGAAAATATAACAAAAGGCTTATGGGTCGAGATAAGGACAGGGAGAGATCACTCACCAATTACTGTCGTGAGCAAAACCAGCTCAGCTCAGGCAAATTAATTTAATTTATTGACAATCACATCAGAGTAGGGTAATGAGAAATAAAACCAAATTTTAAAACACCTTCTTCCCACCCCTCTCTTCTTCCCTGGCTCAACTTTACTCCCAATTTCTTTCTCTCCTCCCCCTGCAGCAGTGCAGGGGGACAGGGAATGGGGGTTGCAGTCAATTCATCACACAGTTGTCTCTGCCACTCCTTCCTCTTCATACTCTTCCCCTACTCCAGCGTGGGGTCCTCCCATGGGAAACAGTTCCTCACGAACTGCTCCAGCATGGGTCTCCTGCAAGGTCACTAGTCCTGCCAGCAAACCTGCTCCAGCATGGGCTCCTCTCTTCTTGGGGCCACAGGTCCTGCCAGGAGCCTTCTGCAGTGTGGGCTTCTCATGGGTTCACAGTCTCCTTTGGGCACTTACCTGCTGCAACACAGGGTCCTCCACAGGCTGCAGGTGGATATCTGCTCCACCGTTAACCTCTATGGGCTGCAGCGAGAGAGCCTGTCTCACCACGGTCTTTACCATAGGCTGCAGGGGAATCTCTTCTCTGGCACTTGGAGCACCTCCTCCCCCTCCTTCTTCACTGACCTTGGTGTCTGCAGAGTTTTTTCTCTCGCATATTCTCACTCTTCTCTCCACGTGCAGTTGCTGCTACCCAGTAACTTTTTCCCCCTTCTTAAATATGCTATCACAGCGGTGCTGCCACTGTGGCTGATGGGCTCGGCCTTGGCCAGTGGTGGCTCTGTCTTGGAGCCATCTGGCACTGGCTCTATTGGGCATGGCTTCTATCAGCTTCTCACAGAAGTCACCCCTGTAGTCCCCCTGCTACCAAAACCTTGCAGCGCAAACCCAACACATAACCTGACGTGCATCTGCTGCTTGACTAAAATTTGGGTATTCCAGTTGTGTGACAGGTGCGAGTGTGGTCATATTTAGGGAGTACCTGTATACTTGATACCATGTAACAGTGAGTTCCTACCCTGTGTTGTCAGCTGTCCAGATGCCTTTCCCAAAATTACTGGATACTTTCGGGGTGTAGGAATACCTGCATTTTGACCAGCTAGCAGATGATGTCCTGTCTTATAGAGGATGCGACTGGTCAGAAAACCTTCCCCTACCTTCACATGGGGTGCAAGCCATGTCTCAGTCAAAAGGTTGGACTCCACTGGGCAATCTCAACAGCACTATTTTTTTAAGACAGAAAAAAGTTTCAAGGCATTAGTTAGGTGATGCAGGGACATATTTGCATTGAGCATTACTGTGCACAGTCTAGAAACCACCTGCTGCAACATTTTGTAAAATATGTTTTGAGACTGAAATGCCAAATGGTATACAGATGCTAATCAGTTAAAACCATCAATATCTGTTTTCTGAGCATGGATCAGAGAACAGTATCTTGGATACAGCACAACCCGACAGACAATATTATTGTCAAGCAGAGAAACTATCAGGTCATACTTAAATTCTTCTCAGCCGTCCAGGGAGTTTATTTAATCTCCAGCGCAAAGGGAGGATTCACAGATATATCTAGCTGAGGCGGAAGGGATGTTGTAAAGGCATATTTAATGGCATGTTGTTAAGATTTTATCATGCCCACATGTGAGTCTGGAAATGTGGAAGGTGCAACCGTTCCTTTGCCATAGCAAAGTAGATACTTTTTTTAACACAGTTTGTGATCTGCAATACATAATCTTTACTGCAGATAGCATCCTGAAGATTACAGGTTTTATCTGTTTCTTGGTCAATTTGAACTCTTATTTTATAGCCTGTGAAAATACCTGTATGTAGTTTTGTACGTGTCAGCCAAGGGTGTGCAAGAGTACTCTTTTTTTTGCCCCATTGCTTCAGGAGCATCAGGGACCTTTCTGTACTACAAAATGAGCCTAAAATGGTTCTAGTCTGAAGCATCCCTGTATAATGCAGCCACAAATCGACTCCTGATACATGTTTTTCTTCCTCAGAGGTGTCAAGAGCCGATTTGGATTGAGAACGATTTAGTTTTCTTCTCCAGCTTTGTGAAGTTAAGACGTTATCCTGGAGATGAGCTGTGATATTTCGCAAGGTTCAGCCTCAAACTGCAAAACTTGGCTGTTGGCATAAAGAAAAATGAAGGTTCTTTTGGGGGCCAGCACTGACTACTCAAAAGCCAGTTAATTTTTACTATCAAGTTTTGTAAAAAGCCCCTGCAGGCATGCCACCAGTTCCTTTTCCTTAAGAAGTTACTCCCAGTATTGAAAACAGACGCCCCTTTTGCTCACATCTGTTCTTCTGAAANAAAAAAAAAAAAACAAAGAAAAAAAAAAGAGGGTTATCTGGTGCAATTTCAAACTACTTGGAAGCTGGCTTTTTGTTGTTGTTCTGTGTTATCCTGGTCCATGACTGAAGCTCATGGGCATTGCTGCACTAAAACTAAGCTAGTAACAGACGTAAAAAAATCCTTTGAAAACCTGCTTCTGCAGTGTTGTATGCTGGCTCGACTGTTTCTGCTTCCTCAAATATCTTTCAGTCCTGTCACAATGCTAAAAAGAGGTTGTTGGTTTTCTTTTTAGCTACAAGCTGTTTCAAATTCTTCTGTTATAGCAGGCACAGAGTTTTACCATCTCCTTCACAGTGAAAATAGTGATAATTTGGCAGGAACAAAAGAGATACCAGGGTCTCTCGTTTTTTGGACAACATGATGCATCAATCATGCAAGTTGCCAGCAATTTGATTCAGCTATGAGCTGTGGGTGAAACCTGATGTTCAAACATGTGTTATCGATCTTCCATGGTTTCCCTTCTGATTAAATGCCAATCATATCCTACTAGAGCTGGACAAATCCAGCGTGTCTTTGTTGTACTGCCTATTGCTCTTCCTATATGTCATCAACCCGATTAAGACTGAGATATTCAGTGTTGCACATTCCACTTCTGTCTTGCAAAAAAAACCCCTCTAATGACAACCGACCAAAATAAAACCCTCTGAAGACATAGGTGCATTGCACATTTTCCTTTTGGGTAAGCTAGGCAATGTCGGTATAAGCTCTCCTCTGAATGAATGTGATGCATTAGGGCTCGATCTTTCTAGCACCTCTCTGCCTGAGAAACTTCCTGCATGTAAAAAGGCTCGTTCATTTTAATGGGACAGCTGACGTTTGTAGGACTGAGGCCTTGAAGCGCATGGGTAACTTCCGATGACAGTGATTGCAGTTATTTATCTAAATCCTTTGGGCAATGGTAGACAAAGGAAAAACAGCAGTACATTGAAAAAATGAATATTGAATATGTTTCTGATTAAAGTGACAGCTAATACAATATGAAACAATAAAAAACACATAGAACCCAAGCAGTTACTTTAAATTCAAATAGGCTTCGTCTGACCATGAAATAATATCATTAATATCAATTGACATACACCACTGCTGACTTTATGACCACAAGACTTTCCACAGTGAAGAAAGTTTCCATCTAACTTTAAAAGACAGACTGAGTTTTGAGTTTTTTGAGAGAATTTGGCAGAACAAGAAAGCCAGAGTTAATATTACTGCTTGGTTAATTATTTCAGGTACTGTTAAATGATACATTTTGAGTGAATCTCTTATTTTCTTGGGGATTTTTCTCTCTGATAGCTGTAAGTTCAGACGCTCACACCAAAAGGAGAAGAATTTAAAGTGTGGCCTTTCAGATGTCAGTCTGATTTGGGCTTCTCACTGTACCACCATCCAAACTATGGCAGGTGTAGCAAAAATCACAGTTCTAAAGGTGATGAAGTAGCAAGTTTAATTTCAAAAATTCTAAAGGGCAAACCTTGCTAGGTATTTGTTTGTTGATCTTATCTTGTGTGCATGTTTGTTTAGGCCTTTAATATAGCACTAAAGGTGGGACAGGCAAGCTGCTGTCACTGCTCCTCACCCACATGAGTACAATGCCATTAAAAATATTTCCTTATTATATTTACATCTCCTTCCAAGTCACTATTCCATTCACACACCTGCATCAAGTCCTATTTATTGCAGCACTTCTTAACTCAGTAGCACAGTTACCACTGTTACTGCAGCTTAACCTTGCCAGTAGCTAGCCAAAATTTCAACTACTAAACCCAGATGTATCTAAGAAACAAGTTACCCCATCTCATATTCTGTTGCACAAATATCACAGTTTCTTCTTGGTTAAAATAAAAGACAAAAAAAATAATCAAACCATATTCACAACTATTCTATCCATGTCCAGTCATCATCTGAGGCATAAATTCCTTTGTTTCTCTGAAAAGTCACAAATCTCAAGATTTAATATGCTAACCAAGTGAAAATTCAGTATCTGTAGACAGCACACTTGTGGGGAAGCCGAGCCCAACAAAAGCCATGCATACTTGAGGACTCCTCTCAGACTATCAGAAGAAACAGCATTAAAGCTGGGTGGGCCAACACTGTCTCTGTTTCTGCTTTTTTTAAGGTATCTACTGTGTAGAGAAAAAAAATAAGACCACAACTGACAGTGCTCTCATGCTGGCTTGTTTCTCAAATCCTTGTGCTCGGGGGAAGAAGAAAGCACAGAGAATATTGTTGACAGTTCTGTTGCATAATACTGCAAATGTTGTCCCTGGCTTTTCTGTAATCGCTTTTGCCTTTAAACATATGATTTAGCTATAAATTATCACCCTAGCCACGAGCACTCCCTTCATAAACTCACTGAAAAGCAAATTAACCTTTTCTCTCTAGAATGAACTCTCCTATTAATATGAAAATCAATTCAGTCCTGTTTGTTTTGGTTACCCCGGCCTGTCTGCACTTCCCAAGCTGAATAGCGACTGTCTAGTTAGTCACTTAAGCAGAATTAATTTTAAGAACCAATTAAAAAAAAAACACCCAATAATAAAGTAAGTGATGTTCTGGAAAGCTTTTCATTACTTCATCTGTGGTTTCTAATTGCAAAACAGAATGTCTAATTATTGCCCTGATTCTTCCAGCGTGACCTTGGACCAGATCCACAGGTGGTGAACACCAGTGCGTTTTAACAGAAGTCCACGTTACTTACGCATTTTTCAGCTGGCTGAAGATCTAGCCCGTACATATTCCTGGGCATATCTTTAAGGTCATTTTTCCAATTCATGCCTTTATCAGTATCAAACTTCCCCTTTCAGGTTATAGACATTATTTAGCATCTGCTCTCAAGTGGCATGCATGAAATCTTACTCTCAGAAACACATGGACCTTTTATTACCCAAGAGAAAATTACGTCCAAAGAAAAGAAGTCCACCGAGATCAAAGGAACCAAGTCTGCATGCACTGAAGAAAGAACAGTAATAGGATCCAAGTGTTGTATGGGTATGGGCACACAGTGTAATGGGAAAGGTTATAGAGAATTTTCCTTTGTTCTCACTTTCTTGCAGTCATAGCAGATGCTAAGGAGTATTTTCTCCTCTGCTTGTCAGGCCTTGTATCCTTATACAAAAAATTTCATCACCCTCCTTCATGCTACCGTCTCACTCACAGACAGGCAAATACGGTTAGTAGAAAGCCATTTCTTCTTTCTATGCTCTCACCTTTTTTTCTAGACTAAGCGATATAGCTTTAGTTCTTCTACCCCCACTGCAATCATTGAATTCCTCTTTTGTGAGGAAGAATGCAGAGCAAGATGCAGCTATACCCAGTCTCACTAAGGAACAGGCCCTAAAAAATTAAAATATGTGTAGACTTCTGATAGCAGCAAAATAATTAAATCCGCAGTAAAACACTGACTCATGTGGTACCTTAGCAAAATGTCAAATTTCATGGTGGCACAGCATCAAGTCTGTCCCCAGGCTCTCAGGAGTGTTGTTTTGCTCTCTTTGGTGACTCAAATGAGATTGAAGGCATATGTTTTTAGGATACGTTCAGATACATATAAAAGAAACAAAGAAAGCTGAGATTCTGTGCCAAAGGCTGAAGGTTCCTGCAGTGAGAAATGCTGAGGAGAGCTCTGTCACACAATTCCTGCCTACCTGCAGGCTTAGGGGCAGGATCCAAAGCCACATTCAAGGCCACCAGTGCAACCCTGGAACACCCCCACTGATTAGCATCCTAATTTTGGAGTTGCCCAAACACCACGTGCAACTTTCTCATGTACCTGGAGGTATATGAAGAACTGTTACATTCCCCAATGGCTCATAGCAAAGCTTATGTCAGATGGGACCTAGAAAAAAAACCTTACTCCAAACGAGGGTTGATGTGTAGGGTTTTAGTATCCTCCCGTAGAGGATACAGAGAAAACAGCTGTTTTCTTTTAAAATGTGGCCAAAGGAGAAGGACGACCCACTTTTCACACAACAGCCCTGTTGTCTGGGCACTCACCCAACAGACAAGAAAATGAGAGTTGCTCCCAGGACTGTTTCAGTGTTTTATATACTTTGGAATAAGTCGGCATTGGATGAACATCCTTGGAAGTGAGGGACTTTCTCTTTCTTTTCTGGCCCAGTGCATCTTGGGTTCATTTCTGCAGCACACTCATTTTCTCTCTGTGACCCAGCAGATATTTAACTATTTCTCAGAAAGGCAAATGTGAGATCTCTCCCATTTTCCTGACAATAATCGCCACATTGTAAACCCTGCAAAATCTCGCACACGGCAAAAAAGGGAATTTTAAGATCCCTCCCAGTTCCCAGGGGGAAATCGTACGCCACAGCGCGTGCGTGGGGTTATGCTGGCTGCCAGCACAAGCTTCTGCTGCCAGGGTCATACAAAATTTGTAAGGAGAATCAAGTATACACGTAGGTCTGGATCAATTTACTTGGTGGCTGGGAAAAGGAGGGGGAACCCGGGTACATACATAACCCTGGAAAGTTAACAAAGAGGCAGAGGGAGGGAAGAGGTAAAGATGTGTCTTCCTCCTATCTCTAATAATTGTACACCTGCACGCGGCTGAATTTCTGGCACAAATGCTACTAAAAAAAGTCCTTTTTATTACAGTTGTCTCCTGAAAAAAAACAGCCCATCAATTTACTGCTTTAAAAGAAATCATTACCTTTTTGCCAATGTGTACATTTACGAAGGGAACACATCATTCTTTCCAGAAGTATAATTTTAGTATCTGTAAATATATCGCTGGCCTCTTTATCTTCTTGTTCTACCACTTGTCATGTGCCCTGGGCCAATGTTGCTCTAACAGCCATATTGAGTAGTACAAGCTGAGCATGAGCTTTGAGGTATTTTTATGTCTGTTCACTTGCTAAACGTGTACTCTGTTTTTCCTAATGGTGTTAAGCTGAACTCCCTAGATTAAGCAGTTATAGGTCAAAATTAGTCCTTCAGGGATGGGCCAGGTTCTACACGCTAGTCCCATTACCTGCAGGGTTAAGCTGCGGTATTTGTCTCCTTATTTAAATTCTGTGGTGTTGTTGGGTACTTTCCAGTATTTTCAAATACCACAGATGGGTCTGCTAAAATCGGCTCTATCTAAATCTCCTTTTTAATATGCTGCTGCTTCATTTCTAACTTTTTTACGCTGATTCAGACCCATGTTATTAAGGAATGCCTACACATCACCTTTGCCCTCATAAATAGAAAGACCTCCTTAAAGCTTTCAAAGTACTTCGCTGCCCTGCATAGTGCGGTAAAGAGGGTGAAATGGAATATATTATGAAATGTCATACCCAGTCCAAATTGGATGAGCAATTAGTGAACTAATAGTAAGGTTGCAGCACTGTTTCTTCAGAAACCTTTAATTTTGACATCAATAGGCATCATATGTATCTCAGTGTGAAATAACTTTATAGCTTTGGTTGGTCTTATGACAGCAATGCTTAGAAAACAAAATAAAGGCATCAATGGCACTGTTAATGGAACGATTAAAGCTGCAGACGAAAATGCACAGAAGTCAAGATAAGAAATGTAACATTAGCTAATTTACTTTGCACTTTTATACTGTCTACTATGGGAGACTGTTGAAATCTAGGTCTGGTTACACAAGTGTCGAATGGCTACTAGCTTGACACTAGTCGAATTAATCTCCCTAGGCTGCCTCTACAGTCCGTGAAGAAGCAGAAGCCTTGTTTTGCCACTCCAGATTGCCCTGTCTCACTGGGCAAAAGTTAGCCTTTGTGAATTAACCCTTCTGCCTCCCTGCATATTAGTTTAGTGGATAGGTTAATGTTGTTACAACTAATCCTCACTATTTCAATTCCTGATATTTGCACGTGGAAACTGAAAAGACTTGTTTTGCACTAACATGAGCTCTTGCGTATAACTTCCTAGGCTAACTTTTTTAAAAGAAAAAGAAAGGGGGTGTAGTCCAAGTTTAGTGGCAGTTTAGTTTTATAGGCCTCAGTACAGGATCCATCATTAAAATTAAGCATGTGCTTAATTGGTTTTCTGAATATGGATGGATTTAAGCACATGCTTAGATGCCTTGCTCACTTGAGGCCCTAATGGACCATGCAAACTTAAAAGTTCACATTTCATGGAGATAAATTGAGTGGATTGTCATAAATTTATCAGAACAGAAGCTGTTGCTCACTGTATATGTAGACAGCACCTTGTAGTATTGTCCTCTCTCTCCAGCTGGGACATACAGATCTTGACGAAATAAGACAGTATCAGCAGAATAAGAACTGTCATTTCTCACTCAGTTCTGTTCAGCAGCACATTATCCAGTATTTGATAGTATGATGTCTGTGCATTTGCCACAGAGAAAAGGAATATTTTTCTATGAAATATTGTAATTTACAAAATTAATAGAAATTAGGTGGAAGCAAAAAAAACCCCAAGAAAACAGAAGGGATACTTAGAAACAAAGAATCCACCAGCTACTTCATCGCTGTATACTTTCTTTCCTAGGTATGAATTTAAGATGGGCTTTTCTAATATTTCAAAGAGACAACTGCTCTCTTTCACAAGACTTGTCTGTACTAAAGGACTTTGCAAAAATATCATATG
The DNA here is from genome assembly GCA_008711295.1 of Anarhynchus alexandrinus. Lineage (NCBI taxonomy): Eukaryota > Metazoa > Chordata > Aves > Charadriiformes > Charadriidae > Anarhynchus > Anarhynchus alexandrinus. The sequence goes on from VUYV01000122.1 coordinate 406,502, forward strand.
CTTGATAACAACAGCAAAGCCCTAAAGATACTGTTACTGTAGACTGGGTTGGTGGCAATGCTAGCATTTTCAGCACTTGTGCTTTGTGCTCTGGTCTGATTGCTAAGTGTTATAAAACTCCATTTCTATTTCTATTCATGGTTCTGTTGTTTGCAACTATCTCCACAGTTGTTGATCTGTAATAAAGTATTGCCACGGCTAGTAACATGCCATAAGCTTTGCACTGAGTTTGCAAGGTGTCAGGACTTGCTCTGTCTGAACTTTCCTTGACCTGCCTGCAGCCTTGTTTGAGTTGGTTTGGTTGTGACGGCAATTTCTCTAACTCTTTAGGACTTTATGGTTGATTCCTTTTACTTTTGTTTGTCTTTGTGTGGTATGACCACGGTTTTACAGACAAATATAGGCCAGGCGGGATAAGAGACACACTGGGTGCAGTGTGGAGGGGTACAGACTTGGGATGATAAGATATGGGGCAGAGGCTCAACACTGGAGACCCAACAGCTAAAGAAATGCAGACCTAGAGCTGGGCAAAAATGGTTTTTAGGATAAGAAAGCGAACAAAGAGATAGTATCAACATATGTAAATCCACCATAAAAAATTGGCTATAATGCGGAGGTGCAGATTAGTGAAATAAAGGCTAGGTGTCTATAGATGTTAGCAGACATATAAAAGTGATCCTGAGTGAATCCATGTCAGAGAAAGAGGAAAACATCAATGTGAACATTATATTCCTTCTGGCAAAGGACTTTGGATGCTGACAACTTGTTGTTAACACCATCAACATCAAAATGAAACCCCCCAAACTTAGGACTAAGAGGAACGCCAGGAGGGTGAGAATAACACCAGGAAAAGGGGTAGAAGCTAAGTGCGCATGTACAAATTTAACTGTATTACTATTATTACGAAAACATTTTCTGCATAGACATGTTCTTTCTTTTTCCATAATAATTATATCTGGACTAATAATTATTCTTGGATTAGACTGTTAGGATTTCAATTGTACTAATGATAAATTTGTACTTTATGTATAAGGCATGTTTCCTCTTTGCCTGTAAACAAGATTTTTAACTACCTAAGGAAGAAATACATGTACGAACACATACAGCTCTTTTACACTGGTAGAAAATAGTTTAATAAGATCCAGTGGTCAGAAATCAATGTGGATCGAAAACAATTAAATGATATTTGTTATACACTACCGGCAATAATAAAAAGCAAACTGTGCAAAATAGGAAGACGGTCTTAATAGGGAAATGTTAATCAGGAATGTGCATTTTACCACAAGCATTTGTTTTGGCTTTGTCTTTTTGCCAATGGCAAGCTTTAGGCAAGAGGGAAATAATGTACTACTATAGCTTATGGAAATAGTCTGCCCTCCCTTCTGCATTTGCTGGGGCGTTGTTGTTGTCCTGGCTGTTAGCGCTGTCAGGCTCCCTGTTATTGCTCCCACAAGCTCTTCGAAAGAAGCGACACTTGTTTAGGCTCATGGAGGTTTTCCATTAGGAGAGCGGCGAGGGAGATCATCTACATGCTTCTTCACTCTCACTTGAGCTTAGAAAAAAATGCTCTGTGCAACGTACACTGAAAGACCTTGGCTTTTCAGGGGCTGCGAAAGCTGTACATAAAATGAATTTTTACTGCCAAAATGGATCTTATTATTTGGAGTGTTTTAGGCTACATTTGTACAAAGCAGCAAGTAACTGTTCTTTGGAGAGCTACGGCGAGGCTTTATAAGAACATGGAATGGAAGCAAAGAGGTCGCATTAATTTACGCTTTCATAATATCAAGACTGTAAGGAAATATATTTTAAATAAGAATTGACATAGGAGACCTCCATGATAACAGCTTATATTGAAGGGAATCATTCTTATACAATATATTTCTCAAGGCTCATAAAAGATTGCAATAACAAACAACATTATGCAGTATCTGGGAAATTCTATTTACTTAAAACGCTTTTCTGCTTTTATTATTATCCAGGTTCATTCCTTCAGTGGAAGTTCTGATTGCAGCCCGAGCAATGTGTATGATCTCATTACAACAGGGTTGTATTAGAAAATCTGATACTGAGAGTTCCAACAATGGCACCTTTCTCTTATTATCTGTCACTTGGCTACAACAGGAGCTGTGCAAATTTCCTGCCATCATATTCTGGCAGGTGGCTGGAAACCAATCTAATATGCTGTACATATCCCACATATACCCTATTGCACTGGGAAAAAAAGCATGTTCAATATCCTGACTGTGGCTGGTTTGGAGCACAGGCAGTGTTGGGTAGTGGACAGGTTTATGCTTTGCTGGTGAGTGTACAAAAGGGTCATCATGTAGGCCATAATACAGATACCCATCAACACAAATCTTTTGACCGTACACCCTCAAGTAAGTCACAGGCAGCTTTCAGGGCAGTCATTCATTGATTTCTAGCAACCAGTTCCTTATTTCCTCATCATCACTTTTCTACTGCAAGTTCATGTCCAAGGCCAGCTAGATTTTGCCTTCGAAAAGTCCAAGAGGCTGGGTAGTGTCACTTAGCTCCAAGGGATTCCAAATACTCAAGATACGTGCTCCCAGATTTTGGTGCTGCAGTGAGGGAGGGAAGGAGGAAGAGCTACCTCCCTTTGTCCCTGTGCAGCTCTCCTACAGTATTTCAACATTATACCTCTAGCTATCCTCTACTTTTGTAGGGTTTGTCAGTACTGACAGCTACAACTGGTGGTGTAAGGTTACCTGCTCACAAGCCCTGCACCAGAACGGCCGTGAAACAGAAAGCAAATCCTTCCTGTCCATCCAAAGTTAATGGTTTTGTAGCCTTTTAAATTAAGATTTATTAGGAAAGAAGGAAAAACAAATCTCAACATCTCACATACAATAAAACAAGATAACCATCTAAGCAGGGAAAAGTCAAAACCTACAAAGAGAGAAATAAAACCTATGAAAAGCTGGAAAACCAATATTCCTCTTGAGAAGGATGGGTCCTTTTCTCCAGACTTTCTTTCAAATTTAGTAACTTTCAGTGTTTCTGTGGTTGAGAGAGTGCCCTCTCCACTAACTTCTATTTGGAGTCTTCAAGAAGGTCACTTTCTGTCATTTCTGAGGCTTGGTGTAGGTCTACTCTCCACTGCAGAATAGCCTCTTGCTCCCTTCAGAAGTCCACCAGTCCCCACTCCTTCAGGCTTTTCCCTACTTTCCTCTTCTCTCGCCACTTGTCCCGCCCTGCCCTTCAGAGGGATTAGCAGTTTGGCTTGTTTGAATGCTCTTACGGAAGGTGTGGTTTCCTTTCCTCCCTGCTTTCTAGGCCATTCCCCTGCCGACCACAATACAGTCACCAGGACCAGCCTTCCTCTCTGCTGTCCCTCTTCACAGCATTCCTGTAATGATATAACATGATATAAATACAATATGCCATCTTGTAAGTACCTGCTCTAAAATCTCTTTTTGGCAAGGCCACAGCACAAAGCCCTGGCTGAAGGGAGCACACCAACAGCTCCCCTGCTCCTTTCTTGCCTTTTTCTGATTCCATAATGTGGGAGTTTTTTGTTGCTCAGTTGTTGATAAGTCTTGGTGGAAGCCTCATGCTGGCCATTTTGAAGACATTTTCTGACAATCTGGTAGACAGACCTGCTGAAATAGAAAATTTCCATTTTAAGCATGTTACAGAGTGAGGGTTTTTTTTTAAAGAATAAAGATATCAGAGCAAAGTTGCTAAAGAAAAGCTAGTGCCTTTCATTTGTTTATGAATGCACATCTTGATGAAATCCTGTGACTAGTTAGCTGCTGAAAAGATTTAACATTATGCATTAATATAACCAAGTATATAAGATGTTTTCTGGAAGGTCTTTCATGTTGCTGATTGCCATCTTTCTTAGTGGAATAAATCCTCCTACTTGGGGTTGTTTCAGTCTTCACAGCTGACATCTCAAAGTAGCTCATTTATTCGTGGAGTAAAACAGATTTAATGAACCATGGGAAACACATGATTTTTCAGAAGTGACCATAATGACAATGGTTCATAGATAATAACAGGCTATTTACCTGTGCCTAAATTGCTTCAAATTTATTTCCTTCAGACAATTTCCTAACCTCAGCTACAGTGACAATATGATAGAGCTATAGGTCTACAAGCAATTTGTTAATTAAAATTAATGTTGCATATTAAGCTGTTGCATTAAGCACATAGGTCTTCTCAAAGAAAACACGGTCAGCTAACCAAACAGATCTTTGGGTCTGAGCAGTTTAAGAGATGAAGGATTTCTCTCTTCAGCTGCCTACAACCTTCCTGTTGGTTGTATACGCTTATAATCAGCATATCCTTAGGATTATTGATTCTCCGCTGTAAAGCGTAAAGCCTGTTTCTGTTGCTGTCTAGGTTATTGGACTGATGGGCTTACCAAAGGAAGCAAGAAACTCTTTTACATTCTTATGTGAGCTAATCAGATTTACATATGATCTGGTCAAGTATGATGGATTAGATGGATGGGTGATCACTAGAGACAGAATCAACACTAGAGCTTTTCCTGCATGTCAAATGTTTCCTATCTGTGAAGAGAAAACAGAGAGGAATTTGGTTTCACCTGTGCCAAAATTTAAACTGATATGTAACACGGCAGCAGTTGCAGGGTTAACATGCATGCATATATAAGAAATATATATGTACAAGTAACCAGGAAAAAGAAAAAAGGGAAACAACATTGATTCAGCAGAGGCAATTAGATATCCTGAGTAGGTTTGCTGTGAGATTTAAACACTTGAATCCAAGAATGCAACTCACAAACCCCTTGCTTACCCTCCCTGGCATTCAGGAGGCTAAGGATACTTGGGTTTTCACCAGAAAGTTCCTTGGTGCAACATGTCTTGCACCTGATCCTGCTCAGAAGTGACAAAAAGCAGCATCTCTCTCCTGATATCCCCTTCTCTATAAGGAGGAGCCAAGGCTTCTCCTTCTTGCTTTGAGGACTGTTCTGTAATTTCCTTTAACACCCACCAATTCAAGACATCACCCTCACTGGGCTACAGGACTATGCTTCATCTTCTGTCTCTCCACTTTGGCCCCAAAATCATATGTCTTTGTAAAAGAAGAGAGAGAAATTGTCCATCCTCAGATGGTACGTTTAGATACCTAAATCTGTAAGACCACTTGGGTGCTAAGATTGCTAGAGAATCTAAGAGTTGGAGGATCCCAGTATCATTGGCTTTCATTGGGCAGGCAGGATTTGGTCTTGGGGATCATTCAAGTGAGCTTGGATTTACTTTATGTTAATATTTTTATGTAACATAAATACCAAAATATATGATATATCTTTCACAAACAAGCTTGCATTTCAAAATAAACTCCAGGTTCTACATGATGGAATATGAATTTTAAACATTTTTAAGAGACAGTTTTGGCATTTGTGTAAAGAAAAAAGTAAGTAGAGAAAAGAGCTGCAGTGATAATTTCGACGAGCCAAGTTATTCTGATACCTTTTTTCACATGCATCCCACATCTTTGAAAGGATATATACTGCATCTTCTATAAGTGGAGAGTTTTGAGATGTGCAATATTTCCTGTGTAACAACATATCAGTTTCAGGTTGTGATGAGAAAAAATTGGTTTCAAATATCACAGGTTCAAAAGTGCAGCTGAAATTTTAAAGTATTAGTTTCGCATTCCGCTTAAGAAAAACTGTGAAAAGAGAAGCAGAGAGGAGACTGAGGATAAAATTCCAATAAAAATAAGATATCTATATCTAGCCAGACAGTCGGTATTATATATATCTATATAATACTGTGTGCATGACGAATATGGTAACAGAGCATTAAGGCTGCATGGTTAGGCAGTCAAAAGTTTGGAAACAGCCTAGTTAAGGTTGCTCACTGTGCTGTTCTGCTCCCTCACATTGTGAACACATTATGCCTTTTTTTAACTGCAATACTTCTCTGCATACTCTTTCTCAGACAGAATAAATATTTCTTTTATATAACCTCAGGAAACTTGAAATGTTGTTTATTCCTCTAAGCATTTGTGGATTTTCATTATCATAGTTGTGCAGACAGTAACACAGATGCTCAAGCTGGTTTTTAGCCTTTTGTACCATTCAGATGGCACAGAAGGGCCATAAACCAGACAACACCAACCCACCTCTCCACCCTCCTCCCATATTTCCTTCTGCTGTGTCTGATGTGGATGCTTTTCTCCTGCCTCCCTCCTTCTGCCATTTGTGTATGGCTAAGTGAAACGAAACACAGCAGTACAGCTTTTCAAATGAGGAAAAAGAGCTGGCAAGACCCCTCCTCCATCATCGCTCCTATGCATAACAAAAGGTGCAAGGCAGCACCTCCTGCAAGTCTTCATGTGGTTTGCCCTGTCTCTAAGGCCAGGGCGAAGACCCTCCAAGCCTAGGGGATCTAGGCCTAAGTTTTATTTTATACCAGTCATGGTCATGTTTTACCTCTCCCACCCTCTCCCACAGGCACATGACATCTCGAAGTCCTCTGTTTGGAAGGACTGCTGAGCCTGTAGAGAGCAATCTTTTCCCACCTGACTTCTGAGGTGACCTTCTCGGCCCAGTGTTGTCAGCCAACAGAAAAAGTTCCCAGCTACCGTGTAGCTAGGACTCAGTTCACCTACAAACTCAACTGCCTGATAAATAAGCAAGCTTTAACTGCTACTCTCTGGAGTTTCTTTTTGACATGGAATAGGTTCTTTAAATACGATTCCTTTAATTTTCATGCTGGTGACTTGCATGGCTTCTAACCTGTCGTTCTTGAAACAGTGCACAGCATTGCAAATCCTGTACCCAAAGGGGGCAGCCTTTTGCCTATTTAAGAAAAACCCCAAATGTACATAATTAAAACTACAGCATCTACTCCAATCCCTTTGACGCTCCTCCAGACCCACTGACATCGACGGCCTCACAACAGAGTTGTCTTGATGCAGACCTGGACAATGACTTCTAATGGCAATTTAACTCAGAAGGTCCAAATAATTGCTGAAGCGTCTTATGGAGAGAGGAAAATATTTGTAATAAATTTAAAGATGTCCAGTACATGCATGTTCTATGTTGTCAAACAGTCTAGAGGGCAAAATCACAGCTGCATGCATATCCCTTCCCTTTCCTGTTAGGGAGTGAGCAAACACCCTGTTTTGGATGTGGTTAATAACTTTACTGGCTCCAGATGATTATCAGCACTCACCTGCTAGATATCACTGCCCTCATTTCTGAAACTGCAGAACATGGGTGCTCTTTCATTCATTTTCATGTTAAACCTGCAAGGTTATCTTATGTCATCTTCATCAGCAGTTTAAGCTAAACTGGAAGCCTTGCCACTGAGGCAAATGAGGAGCAGTCACAGGTAGATTTCTACCAGGACTTCTGTATGTGCGTAACCCCCACTGGAGAAGAAGGGACAAATGGGGAGGGGTGCATACGCTTGCAAAGCAAAGGCATTTGTATGCCTTTATTGTATCTGCTGGAAGCTTCTTATTCCCATATTTTTTTTCTCAGAGGTGAGGCTTCAGCATTAGCTTGATTCTTACATGGTCTCCGTAAAGGGCGTGCAGGGGATTCAAACCCACTTTACTGCATGGCTGAGTAAGAGACTTAGGTAAAAGGGGCAAAATATAGACTGTTAGTATGAGGTGGAAGCAACATAGAAAAATTTCTCATCTTATATCTTTCCGGCTTCTATTTCATTTTGGAGGATAGCATAAAATTCTTACCTGGAGTGATGGTTTTAAAGCTTAAGGAACGCAACATGATTCTGTAATGCGACTCCATGATAATTTTCTTCTTTTATAAACCTGAGCTTAGCTTAATAGATTTCTATTCTAAAGTTACATTAGGACAAAGAAGAAAACATGGTGTGTTAAAAATTCAGAGCAAGATCAGCAGGCTGTATGAGAAAAAGAAAAAAGGTTTAACTGGGAAGGTCAGCAACTCTTTAGCAATTTTATTATAAATAACTCAATTATATTGTATAATTCCCATGATTACCAGAGACCTCATTGATTACTCACAATGGTACTGCATTAGGATGCTGATAATGAGATGTTTATTTTAATAACTATTCTCTATGCAGATGTACTAGTTTGCAGAAGCACTAGGTTAAGGATACTTCAGTTAAGTGACTCCTGAATGAATTTAACATAATAAGGAGGACAGATGGGCTTTCAACTCCGTAGCAACAGTAAAGAAAACAAGACATCACTGTAGTATAGATCCTTTCACGCTGTTCTTTTTGCAAATACAATGTACTGCCTTTCAGCACATTAGCTATTTCTGCTTAGGATGGTTATATTGTATAAAGAACTCAGAATTTGAATCAATAAAGGCTAGACACTTCTGACACTTATGTTAAGCAGCAGCTTACCCTGGGAAGAACAATTTTCCATGTTTCTTTGATACATACTGTAATAAACGGAATTGCGCTGGAAACAAGGTAATGGGTACCTTCAGCAACGGTTGCAGATCCTCGCCTAAAATTAGTGATGAAAATAATGGGGTTTGATTTTTGCCAGAACTTCCATGAGAAATTAGATTCTTTCTGCATGTTCCTGTTTCTTATCTCCACTTTGCAGGCAAATCTTGGTTCCTTTTACTGCCCCCATAATACCTCTTCGATGAGCACATTTCAATATGTGAGCTATTACCCAGTGTAGAAAGCTCTCCTGAGAATCCAGCTGCAAGTCCATTTCTATGCTCAAAGCCATTATCACTCTGTCTGGATCCAAAGGCATTCGTAACATCTACAAACAATCAAGGAACAACTAAAGATGCAATTCCAGCAACTGGAATTTAAAAATCCATTTCAAATACAGAGGTACTGTAATCTGCACAAAATGATTAGATTTCACAGAACTACTGAACTATTTTGACAATTTAGTCCTTAAAAATCTGTACCAATAACTATATTGCAAAACACAGAGGCATCAGCACAGCATGATGCAAGTCTCTGATCTCAAGTTAATCTTTAAAAATAAAATGACCTAGAAAGAATTTATTTCGTTTCTCATGTAGCTGAGGGTTTTGCGCTACACTCTGCAGACAGGAAAGGCCTGGAGAGGATTTCATTTGCTACTTCTCATTGTCATTTCTGTTGAGCTGTCACTTACCCTTATTAATCTTACAAGAGACTCTGCCCAGCATCTTCCCATGTAAGCGAGACTTCCCTGTTGGGAAGCCTGAGCAGGATGCTTGGTACAACTTCCAACACTTGGGCCAACACATCATATGTGATGTATGAAAATTTTTTGTAGCTGCAGCCACGCTCTCCCACTGAGGCTTTGCAAAAGCCTGATGGAGAGGCCACCCGGTCTCCTGCTATTCTTGCTTAGTCTGTGCTGGAGTTTGAGGAAACCCAAGACTTTCCCTGCCCAACACTTCAAGCTCTGTCAGCATCAGTGCTGCTCCACGGGCCCTCTGCTTTCTATATTTGCTGCAGAGGTGTGTGGGTGAACCCAAAGGGAGGCTCTCAAAGGATGGGCCCATGCATCTCCATCAGCATTAAGCAGTCTCATTCATCACAGCTGCCTTTTAGACAACACAACAACCCCATCCCTACTCTGGATAGATCTGTTTATAATCCAGGTGTACTGTTACTTCCCAGTAGCAAAATGAAACAAACTCATTGGCACAGGTAGAAGGAAAAGGTTGGGCAGGGCCATAGAAAGGACTTTTTGAAGTAAAATGCATGCACATATACATGTAGACCTCTGTGTGTATGGGTATGGATGTATAGAGAAAGGAATTGGAGAAGGTGCTGCTTTTATATACTCTCATGTCTGACAAATAAAGGAACTGTCACAGGTATGCCTGTCCTTTTAATAGAAAAGGGGTTATAAGGGGTCTCTGCTGATTATTACAATCTGTCATGCTTTCACATAAAAAAATTGCACCAAACATGTAATGAAAATATTTTAGTGGATGCTCAGTCACTTTGAACCCAGTTATCCATCATACTTTGAAAATACAAGCTGTAATAGAGGGAAATTTTCTCATCTTTTCTGCAGAATAGAAAAAGAAGTATCAAACCAAAGTTTATGGTAGTTCATCTTCTTACACAAAGACAAAGGAATTAAACTGTACAAGGACCAATTCAGGTTCATGATATCTGTTTTAATAACCATGATCAAGGTTAGATTTTCAGTCATATTTTTTGCTTTGAATCTTAATCTCTAAGAGGTTCCCTGGATTCTCCATATTAACCTGCATTGTAGAATATAAAACATATACATAATGCTCAGTTTTTCTAATTTTAACTAAAAATAATTGTCTGTGTTTAAAATTTTACCTTTCTATTACATTGCATAAAAGCATTAACTCTATTTTTTGTATAATTCTTTTTAATCTCATCTGGTTTTTTACTTTCTAACATTAAGAATCCTGCAGGAAGACTGGAACTCATGTCTGATTTAATCCTACACACAGATTTGTCTTTGACCCTACTCAAATCTCCCTCTTGTTTGCCAGAAGACATTGTGATGATAATTTTCAGGCAAAGGCACTATCTGAAAAATAAGGCCAGTTTTCAGTCAAGTCTAAAGGACAAGATACCACAATAATAGCTGGTCATATGATTTATTAAAAGAAAAACTTTTTTTAAAAAAGATGTGAGACCAAATAAAATTTACAGAAGAAGATCCATATATAAAACACAGCAGAAAGAGTATTTACAGAAAATTCGTCACTATTTTGCTTAATCCCACATTTTTAAATTTGGTGCCTAGCCCTTTCACCATGTTTCTACACAAATTTAAGCTGGTTGGATATCTCTCTCCACCTTCACCTCAATTATTTGGGCTGTAGATTCCCTAACAGTGAAATGAGGACCACAACACTTCTCTGCTTCACCAACCAGTGCAATTTTTAATTACTAAGGTACAGAAAAATACTTTCTACCTTTATGCCCAATATAAGGCTCATTTTTATAATCTGTAAGCATTTCTTCCCTAAGGTTTCCCTTCACCTGAATGGGGCAGTTGGTTCCCTGAATGTTTTCCTCAGCCCTTCTGACCAGTCCTCTTTTTTATGCTCTCTGCAGACAGTATTTAAACAAACACTTTAAGGCAGAAAAATCATCCTCTGCGCCCACAAATATATAAAACAAAAAGGTGAATGAAATCTGTGTTTGCTTCCCATCCTGCTTTCAGTATACCACAGTAATTATGTGACGTGGATGAGTGAGAACAAGGTAAGGCAGAAGGGGAAGCAAAACCGCAAAATAAAGTGGCTCTTGAAAAACAGGAAAAGATGCTCTTGGGTGTTCACAAAATATCAGAAAGCTAAATGCAAATTTACCCTTGAAGAAAGGAAGGGAAAGGGGAAAAACACTGGAAGGAATTCAGGAGGTTGAGTTTAAGTTTTCTTTTAAGTTTCAAGTTTGTCTGAAACAGAGACTGAGTTTGACTCTCAGTGCTGCTGACATTGCAGAAAGTGAACCCACCAGTGAGGTTTAGATGAAACCTAGGTAAACAGCAGCAGATTTCATGCTGTTCTAATACAGACCCCTGTGAAAGCGCAACTGTTCAGAAAAATATGTAATATACTTCAAGTATGTGGGCCTACAAGCCTCAAGAGGCACCACTGCAATGGTTCTAGCCGAATGACTTCTAATTTGACACTGAAGAGGCAACCTACCAAGTAATAACTATGAAAACTGCACAGGGACAATAATTCAGCTTACCGTAGCTGTGTTTTAAGCACAAGGAGATCTGCTATATATTACTGCTAACCTTAACACAAAGCTTACCTTGCTATCAGGTGATTGCTCGGTTTTTTAATGTGTGTGATCCAAACAAAAAACAAATCATAAGACGTGTTGTAGAGTAAACACAGACATGTTTGATGTGCTACATTGCATATATTAAAAGAAAAAGCAGGAGCGTTTGTAGCAGAAGAACTTGCATGAAAACCAAAATAATTCTTCCTCTGAGATCACTGGCAAACCACCCATGATTTCACTGGACAGAGCAGGTAAAGTCTCTTTAGATGTCTCATCCTAGCCCAGGATCATTACTGAAGCCCCGTTCCACTACAAACATAAACCTTCCTTCCCATATAGTACTTTCTTATTCAAAGAACTGCTTAAGCAGTAGCTGATCAAGACAACAGCTCAACGGTAAGTGCAAGTATTATGCCCATTTTCCAGAGGCACAATGGAGTTCAGCAGTACCAATCCAGGCCTGAACAGGAATTAAAAATCAGGAGTTCTGGCCTGGCTCTTGTTCCTTCTAGTTCCCATTAATCTAAAAGCCTACATTAAGGAGGAGAATAGTCATTTATTGATGCTGTTCTGCGCTACTATGCATAAGATGCATACTTAATTCCCAGCCCCTTGCTCTGCAGAGACCATAAGCACTTAAACCAGAACATCTCATCACTTCAGTAATGACATCTCCAGGGATCTCCAGTGTAGGGCAAATGGGCTACAAAATCTGAGAAAGTGACTGATTCTGTCTTTCTTGGTGCAAATGCTGATTCCCTAAAATAAGAACACAAGAAGCTGCTGCAACACAGTTATTAAAATTCCTAAATATATGTTTATTAATGAATACCTGAGTTTTATTAATCAGCTAGGCTCCTCTGGTTTTGAGAAATCCTTTAGAAATAGTGTGACACGGGGGTGAAAAATTAAGATGCAGAAAAATTTTTGTATGCTCTGTGTAAAGAAAGTGCAAGACATAAAGTACAGAAAACCACTGCAGAGACACAGCAGAAACCGTAGGCACCTCGCTACATAATCAGTTTACTAATCCAGTCATCAGTCAGGACTAATAGGAGCTGTACATTTTTATTCCGCAGTGCTTCAAAATCTGGGTCAGCCAAAAAAAACCCCCAGGCTGCCTGCCGGAGCCCTGGCGTTTCCCCGGTAGAGGGAGGCATTGCCAGCGCCGACCGCTCCGAGGAGCCAGAAGGCAGCAAACCGCTGCCTCAAAAAATAAAGTCCAACTGGCAGCGATGTCCATTTTGTTTATAAGATAATCACTTTCAGCACTATGAAACTTTGGAAATGCTTAACACTTTCTGGAAGTCAAGCATGATCATATTTATCACATCTCAGCAGTAAAATGCCTGACCTATCCTAAATGCAGGCAGGAAATTATTATGCTGTTCAGAGAAGGTTAAAAAAATTATTTGAAACATCGGCAAGCTATTTGCAGGCTGTCGTGTGAGCACCCCTTACGGGAGTCACATGCGGGTGGGGAGTGGTGGGAGACCAGCGCCCTTACCCGGCTGGAGCCCAGGACCCCGACCTCGCCTGCACCCTCAGCATAAATTATCTATCGGAAAAACACCCAGAAAGGTGGGGTGCTGCTTCCTCGCAGAACTGAGGGGTGAGAAGACGGCAATAAAAGAGGCAAGGGCCAGCAGGCCAAGGAAGCCTTTCAAACAGGAGGCGGTGCCTGGGGGCTGGGAGCAGTGACCAGCTCTGCCACCTTCCTCCACACCAGGCAGGGCCAGCGGGTTGGGGCCAGAGCTCACCAGCACTGAGGGGCCCTGGGTCAGGCAGTGGGGCCATTCAGCTCGAAGATAAAAGCATATACCTACATACGCACAAGAAACACCCTACCTGTGACTCTAAACCGAGAGCCAGAGACAGCAATGCCTGCCCTCTCCTTGAAGAAATGAGTAGCATGAGGAAGGGAGAAGGTGCAGCTGTAGCATTGCCCTGGGAGCTTGTGCAACCCCTTCAGCAACTCCTGAGTCAAAATCCACACAGCAGTTGTGGGTTTCCTTGAAACAGCCTTCTATCCAAGGAAGTTTTGTCCAGCTTGTATTGAAGACTTTTCCCGGACCTCTGAGATGTTTAGCTGTGCAAAGGCTCTGCCACATGCCTCTTCCTCTCAGATGTGTTACAGCTCTGTTTTGGCCATGTTCCAGGCATGTGCTGAGATGCTCAGGGTTTCCATAGTTGTGCTGTGTAGCTCTGCTCAATGAAGCTGATGTTTCCAGGACGTGTTTGCGAGATCTGCTGAGACTGAGCTCAGTGTATGATACATCCCGGAAACATTATCTTTACTGCTTGTGCACAGAACAAGTGTTTGGCACGTAGGTATATGCTTCCACCTGGGAAATCCCTTGTAGATGTAGAATAGAATCATAGAATGGTTAGAGTTCGAAGGGACCTTAAAGATCATATAGTTTCCATGCCCCTTGCATGGGCAGTGACACCTACCACTAGACGGGGTTGCTGAAAGCCCCATCCAGCCTGGCCTTGAACACACAGGGATGGGGCATCCACAGCCTCTCCGAGCAACCTGTTCCAGTGTCTCACCACCCTCAGAGTAAAGAATTTCTTCCTAATATCTAAGTCTACCCTCTTTCAGTTTAAAACTGTTACCCCTTGTCCTATTGCTCCGTTCCCTGATAAAGAGTCCCTCTCCATCTTTCCTGTAGGCCGCTTTTAGGTACTGGAAGGCTGCTATAAGGTCTCCCCAGAGCCTTCTCTTCTCCAGGTTGAACAAGCCCAGGTCTCTCAGCCTGTCTTCATAGGAGAGGTGCTCCAGCCGTCTGATCATCTTCGTGGCCCTCCTCCGGACTTTCACCAACATTTCTTCACCAAAAGGGTTATCAAACATTGGAACAGGCTGCCCAGGAAAGTGGTGGATTTGCCATCCCTGGAGGTATTTAAGACGAGTAGATGTGGTGCTTAGGGACATGGTTTAGTGGTGGTTTTGGCAGTGTTAGGTTGATGGTTGGACTCAATGATCTTAAAGGTCCTTTCCAACCTAGACAACTCTATGATTCTAAAGACGACATTGGGCATTAGAGTGCAAGCCACTCTCCCACAGACACCTGCATGTCTTTAGCATTGCATTCTCTCTCTTATTTATAAGAGCAACACCTTGCTTTTGTGGCAGAATTGTGAATAAAGTCTCTTATAAAATCAGCCAGCGCTGTGCAGACAGCTTCAGCCCCCTGCAATCAATACTTTATGGATAAGTTGATGCATGCACTCTGAAGAAAATGAAACGAAATGTACCATGTCAGTTTACATAATCCAAGAGCCGATAGCCTTCATTTTCTGCACCACCAAAACAAAGATATAAAATAAAGCGATTCAGAGGCTGGAGTCTAATCTCTGATTATTTAGCATATTCTTTTTTCAAAATATGTCTCAAAATCTTTTTAAGAGGGGTGGGGAGAAACAGCTAAGAGTGTCATAACATTTCAGACATAGGCTGAAAAAACAGTGTAAATTGGGAAAAATGCTGCATAAACACCCCTCTTTCTGTATTATGCTGGCTGCCTGACACATTAGATAAGTCAGTGAAAGGCAAAAGATTTCAGTGTCTGTCATCTGAATGTACCTCAGGACTTCAGATTTCAACTTTATTTAGGTTTCTGTAGCACCCAAAAAGAATACGAAGGGAACACTCCTGGGACTGTGGACAACCAGAGCCAAGCCCATGCTGTAAGACTGTGGTCTCACTGTCCCCTGCTCTCCTTGCATTTGTGTCTTTGTGGCTATTAGACTCATGTGCACGTGCAACTGTAAAAGGTTGCTTCGATGATGAGAGCTCTTCAGGATCCCTTCTTTAAGCACCATGACTTTCACATGCAGGTGACGGCCTCCGTGAGTCCTGTCAGCTTCAGGTTCTGATTATTCATCCAAACATGCACGCAGGCACTCTTTCGTGTGTGGCTGGATGTGCACAAAATTGATGGCTAGGTTGGAAAGTATTGACTTGTATTAAAGATGGAAACACTCTCTGTTCGTGTTCATCCTCTTATTGTTTGAAATAGGCGTCACATAAGAGTCAATTTCTTCCCGTAGAATGATTTCAAGACTTTTACTCTGATAATACGACTTATCAGACATATATATGCAAGACAGATGCTTGGCAGTTACGTGAAAATTAAAAAAATATGTATTGTCTATTATTTTTAACAATATCATGGCAATTGTCATATAAATGAATAAATATTAAAAAATAAACAGAGATACAACCTTGTGCCTGCCAAGTCGGCAATTAGGTGCCTAAATACCCTTACAAATCTGGAACATTATAGTGCTACAGCTGTTCCTACTTCTCCAAGTTATTCTTTCTTTTTTTTTTGCAGGGGGGAAAAAAAGCCAAAACAGCTGAGGACTTTGAGAAAGGAAGAAGAAATAAGTTGCCCTTTATGTAGACACTTACACCTGTACGGGAATATTTAAATATATACCTTTACATTTTGCAGATTTTTACATTTACTTTTCGCATTCCTGCACAGTTCTGTCAATTGACATGATTTACAAGATGAAATAAAAAGTTAAAAAGATAAGGATAAAGCAAACACTACAAAATCCCTTAGCTAGGACACCGATACAACTGATAGATATTATTTGAATCTAGAACTTGGGCAATATTTATGTTCCGTTTAATCAGGTAAGGTCTCAAGAGAGCGAGCAGCTGCTGACTAGTCTCTTTCTAACCCCAGGCATCAACTAGGTTATCCTAAATCCCGTAGCTTTTCTGCAAGGTGCTGTTAGAAACCACTTCATGGTAAGTGACCAAGACGTTTAAGAGATGGACCTCACTATCTAGGGGACCTTGTGGTGAGGGCAGTGGCCCTGCCAGGAAAGAAAATTTAGGGTCTGCATGGAAGGTTCACCTTTCAACTCAGTTGAACCAAGGGCTGAGGAAGAAGAAAGTGTTTTAGTGTAAATGGAGATGTCAAAACTGACAAGCAAAAGTCAAAACAAAGCCATCCACAGCAATCAACGTAGTACCAATTATTCAAGAAGACAATCTGTTGCTAGGTGCTGGCCAGGAAGAAAATACATGCGCTGTCTTCCCTGTTTTCATCTCGCCTGTCAGCTTGCCCCACTGTTATTTCTGTACTACTTTGTCTCCTCACTTTAGTCTTCATTCTTGTGTTTTTCATCACAGTGCCTCCCTAGAGCCTTTTCCTCATCCTGGGCTACTAATCTGTGGGATGATAAACCCAGGAGACGAAGCTTTTTCCTGCTGTTGCAGTCAGCTACTTTTTTCTTTTTGTTCTTGCTCTGCCTGTTCTCTCATTCTTACTGATCTCCTCTGAAACACACAGGGCAGAGGACAGTAAAGAAGCACAGAAAGAGGGGAGAAGTATAAGTGAAGTTATTGCCCAATGCAGAAGAAGGCTCAAGTTACAACATCTTTAGATGGAAAAGCTATCAGAAGTAAGGTTTTAGAAGAAGAAATGTCTTCCCCGCTGACAGCACCGTAAGGGATAGCTTCAGGGCAGAATTTTAAAAACAGAGGTTGTCTTGACCTCTCTCCAGCCTTGCGTGGTGCTCAGCATGATAGAGCAGGGAAAAAAAATTATACCGGGTCAGACACAAAGACACATCACATTGCAGCAGAGATGCAATAGCCCCCCTGGTTTTTCTGTGGCTCTGAATGGCGAGAACTTGGATACTGAATTCAATAGGACCACAAGAATGATTTGAAAACAGAGAGAGTTCAGAAAAGAGCAACAAAATAATTAAGGGGCTGGAGGGATTTACCTATGAGGAAGATTAAAAGAACTAAATAAATATGTATAGTTTGGCTAAGCGATAACTAAGAAGCATGTTAACCATCTACAAATATTTGACTGGCATACACGCTAGGGAGGGAAAGGAATTACTTAGCATGAAACAAGCAGGTATATCAGGGAGTAATGGGATGAAATTAAGAAATGGAAAATTGAGGCAGAATTTAAGGCAAATCCTCCTGACAATGAATTCTAATAGTCTGCGGAAAACATACCAGCATATGTGCTATAGGGAGCAGTTCTGCGCTGATAGGAAGGGGGACTTAAATGACTTGCTGGGTCTTTCCAATCTCAAATATTTATGATTCTATAATTAAGTATTATTAAATTTAATGACATGTGCCTTTTTTTCCCAGCAAATTCTGACTGTTGCCTCAGGTCAGAAGTGTGCAATTATTTCCTAACTAAAGGTCTTATATTTTAACTCATGAATTCTCTGAACATTAAGTAGGTAGGTCTCTTTTTTTTTTAACCTAAATTGAATTTCTGTTAATGCATTTTTCTCTTTTTTTTTTTTTTTTTTCAAATAACAGCTATCTGCCCCTACTAGCGACTCATAAATCCCTCTTTATGCAAGGCAAGCATGCATACTTAAGGCTGCACGGCTGAATGCCTGAACCTGGTCAGCTTCAGGTAGAACCCCTGCTGTGTTCAAGGGAACTGCTGTTCCAAAGCCCAGGTGAGCACAGAGGCTCTGCTTACTCTGAGGATGAACTGCATGTGACAAAGAAAAGAAATGTTACACAGTATTGCCAACTAACAACTGCTTACGGAGCTTTGAACTTAGATCGTGGCCATATGAAGACCTTCGTGTCACCGCTTAACCCTGTGCCACAGCACCATTCCTTACGTGTAAATAGGTGTTTATGTGGTAGTTGCCCAAGTTCTCAGCCAGTATCCCAGCTGGTGGATAGCAAGTTTCCTCTATTTTACATTGGCAGGCTGCATTTTGGTGCACATGCCTGCTTCTGCCAACATACGCTCCAAAGTGTCTCCTGAAAAGCGTGCAAGTCTAGGAAGTGATCAGAGGATTGCGGTCTCATGTGAGCAGTTATTTTGGGGATCCAAGCGGTTTGTTCTATCTGTCTCAGGTAGCATGTGCTGTCTGAGGTAGCTGTAGAAGACAATGTTGTAGTTTTGGCTGATATTCTACTGTTGGATGCGTTACATGCAGAGGCCCCCAAGAGAGTTTATGCAGTCTAGTTCTTTGTGAATTGTTAGAAAAATATGTCTTTTGTCCATGTGACAGTGCTGTTCACCTCCGTCTGTGACACTTAAAGCTTTTGTGATACTTTCTTTTGGTTTGCCCACGTACTGCAGCTGCAGACCGGATAATTTACCAACACTGTATCAACAATTTGTGACATTCATATTCACTTCATTCTTCACTACTTGCTTAAAGCTCCTTTTTATTATACATGCCGGCCTTCAGCCTCACCCAAGGCAGTAAATGACAGCAGAGTTTCATCTCGAATTAGGATGTGGTGACAGCAATGCCTACAAACGTGCTGGTGTAGCACAGCTAGCATGGGCTTCATCACGAAGGATGAACTGCATCTCTCTCCAGCCTCAACACATAGTCCCCTCTTCGTTACCTGCCACAGGAGCGCCTCTGATCCGTGAGCCTGGTGCACTTGCCTGCCTGCATGTCTGATAGCTGGTCCACAGAGGAGATCAGAGAATGTGAGAGGCTGGGTATTTCTTTCTGGTGTGAGTAAATCCTCGGCGAAAGATCCCGGGTGCTAGCATTACAATAATCTAAACACTAATTACCAGAAATCTATTTGCCAAATCTTTGCACTTAGAAGATAACACTGTAGCAATCAAGCTGAAGTAGGATAATTAAACAAACCACTCTCTCCTCTCCCCTCTTCCCCCAATAGCTCTGCAGCCCTGTCTGTCATTTC
This sequence comes from Anarhynchus alexandrinus, assembly GCA_008711295.1. NCBI lineage: Eukaryota > Metazoa > Chordata > Aves > Charadriiformes > Charadriidae > Anarhynchus > Anarhynchus alexandrinus. The sequence goes on from VUYV01000122.1 coordinate 425,894, forward strand.
TCAGCACCGAATTGCTAAGATGCGGGTGGCTGATACGAAAGCTCAATTTGCTGTATGCATTTTACAGGAGGTACGGCTTCCTCACAAGATAGTTTAGCACTGGACTGTGTCCACCAGAAGTACGTGAAAAAAATGTAGGCAAAGGAAGGGAAGAAAGAATGCAAAGATTTGCCCCCTTTCCCAAAGCAAGAACAGGCACAATCTTGCGTTTTTTTGAAAGAAAAGGATTGTGGATCCAATGTTGGCAGCAATGCTAAATGTTCTGAAGGATCTAGACATTTGGGGTGCAAGAACTGGATTGCTGCATGTCAGAACTTGTCTATCTTTCTAATATTCTGTTCAAAACAGTAAGCAATTTAGTGATAACCTGCTACTGACAGCTCTTCATTAACGTGCATCACACTTTAGCCATCAGTTTAGTACACAGTCCTCTCTCTGCCTCCACAGCTTCTATTAAAACAGCTTTTGACACCCTTTATATGTTGCAGTTTTGGTCTTAAACCCAGGAGAAGAGAAATTGTCCTTTCACTTCTAGCCACCAAATACAAAGTCCTTCTCCAGATCTGGATTTTTCAGGAACCTATAGCTTTCCCATTCCGGAAAGTCTTTCAGAGCATGTATTACAGGGAACATCAGTTTAACCTATGTATTACCAAATAAGGGGGAGAAAATATCGTACATTTTTAGATTAAAAAGCATGAAAAAAGACTCATAGCTTTTGAATACATGTTGTTCATGGGTTTGTATAGACTCTGTCTTAGTTTTGTGTCCATTTTTGCCTTCAATAGCTAGGTATTTCTTTACTTCCCTAACAGCCTTCACTGTTAAAAAATGCCTTCCATGAGGTAGTCGACATTTTTGCCTTCTTAACTTTAGACCACAGTTGCTTCTTGCATGTGCCCAGCCCCTGTGAAAATAAAACAAAACAAAACACCCAAACCACATATTTTTATATCATTCTGCTCATCACCCTCAGAAAATAAAAAGAAAAAAAAAATTACCAGCTTCCTTGTATTTTCTGTAGGCTGTTTGCTTAACTTTTTCATCAGTTAGATTTTTCTGAACTTTTCTGTGGTGACTGTTGTTGCTTGTCTCTTCAGTTTATTGATTATTTCCGTAGCCCTCAGCATAGACACTGTTCGGGAAAAAATACTAATATAAAATGAAGAGCCTTGTTTCTCAGGCTTCTGAACTGTAAGTCAGGCACTCTGCATAGTTACCATACAGAGCTAGAAGTAATTTATATATTTCCTTTCACACAGAGCTTCTGTTGAGCGGGAAACAAAATACATACTTCTGGAGATGCACAAAACAAAATAGCAGTTTACTCATGCATAGAGAGCAAATTACTTTTGGGTAGAATAAGAATGTTACAGTCCAGAATTGATGTGGTTTTCATGTTATCTTAAAGAATAATGTCAAATCTTTCCTCGCTGCATTTTTTTAATGAAAATGAGAAATAACTTTGTACCACTGAGGTACTCTTGGATTCAGGACATTTCCTCACTCTACGACTCCTAGCAGAGCTCCTGGCTTACTTCTGTGAAGGTAATTTCGCTGTGACAGCTGTGAGATAGCAACTATAGATTGTTCTGCAAAATGTAACTTTCCATTAGGAGCCGAGGTGACTATTCTCTAGCAATCAGAACTCTTTAATAAACATTTTTTTTTTGTCTTTTTCACCTAGACAAGACTTTGCTACAGTGTTTGGAACATCTGCTGGATCTAGCTATATTTCTTGTAGCTACTGGCAATCTATATAGTGACAGTTACTAGCAGTGATAACAGTGGTCAGACAAGCAACACCATTTTTTAAAGTATCCTATTTACTACATCCCACCTCACAGTGAAGATCTTGTCTCCTTACCACTCAGGCATAGCTGGGAAGGGGCTGGTGAAGGACAAGGGGACACACTGCAACTGCACGGGGAGCTGTGGTTTTTGTATGCCCTTATGCATGTCTGAGCAATTCCTATCCACCATGACTTTCTGATCTCTCTGTGACCTAATGGTGATGGCAGGCCAAAATTTGAGTTTACTTCCTCTACATTCATGCCTCTCCTGTGAGAGGCGAAAGGAGCTGGCTTTATCAGCTCCATCAGTTTCCGATCAGCAAGCAGCTCACCTTGGGAGGGCGAAGTTCTGGAGCAGATATTTGCAACAACTTCATATCCGTACAGCACCACTTGGGCAACTCACAGTCCATGGAAGAGTAAAACTGCTATTTACTTCTTCTAATCAAATCCTTATTTGACATGAATGGATGTGCTTTTGTCATAATCAACTTAACTCTTCTCCTTTCGCAAGAAGGGAACAATCTCATTTCACTGAGCCAGCAGTCAATTTGGTGTTTCGCACAACTTCCTTGTTAATCTTTAGGTTTACAATGACGGCAATGCACTTTTTCAAAATCACATACGGTTGTGGGTTTTCAAACTCCATAATTTCTATTCTTCCTCTGTTGCTTCTTGCAGAGCAGCTAATTTTCATTCCAGGGATGGTGTACAGAGCAGCCCACTAGTTAACACACGAGGCGGCCGTCTGACAAAGACTGGAAAAGGACTTGGGCTTTCTGTTCTAATAATCACAAGTGCCAGTAACAGGACAGGAGGAGACACTCAAACACAAATAAATTAATTAGCGAGGACATTATTTATACACTGGGAATTCCTAGTGTATGTGGTGTCTGCTCTAATAACCCGTGGACAAATCACCTCCCCTTGCTATAACACCTCAGGGAGAGGGCCAACAGAGAAAGACAACTGTAAGTTCCTGTCTGAAGGGAAGAGGATAAGAAGCAGCTTGAAAATCTGCAGGGAAAGACCCTGCATATGCATAAAGAGCAGAGCGATCCATATGGACATCTGCCCCTCACAACAGCTCCTCTTGCTCCTGGCTAGACGTGTTACAGAGTGATCTGCGGTTAGTATCAACAGCATTGTGGTACACGGGGATTTGAGCACTCCAAGCTTGCTTTTCCTAATGCAGTGAAACACGGGTGACTGTGGAGCTTCTAGGAGAAAAGACAGCCTTCCACAAAGGTCAAGAAAAACTAAGAATCTCTTCCTTGCTTATGTATCGTTTGTGAAAACAATCTAGCTTTCACGCACCATATGAAAATGAATTAAAACAAATCTGTGGTAAAGACTCTTTCCCCTTTACAACCTAATGTATTTGGACCAGACAGTTAACTGTTAAGGGGAAAAAGTCAGTGTTGTCAGGGGAGCCCAAATTCTTATTTCTGGCCCATAGTGACCGACCTTTATTTTCGGGCAGTTTAGCTGCGTACTTTATAAAACAATGAAAATGATAAACTCTTTGTTTTCTTGGCTATAAGTCTGTACATGATGGACCATAAGATTCTGACCTTTAGCCCTTGCTTAAGAAAAATACAAAAATAAGGTATCCATTAAACATTTGACTTTTACAGCATCCTTACCTATGAACCATGTCTTCCTCCTGTATTACTGAGTCACTCCAGTGTTCAGTACTGTTCAGAGCTATTCAGAATAGCACCTGAGCTTTTCTTGGGAGGCTAAATTCATCTACTATTTTGTAAAGAAATAAAAATGCTTTTTTATGCAAATTTTTGTTTTCTGTGAAAACAGTAGCTGGGTATTTAGTTACATGATGTAATTTGTCACATTTGTTGCTGCAATAGTGAATGCCCAGGATGGTTTTAAGCTATGATATTTAAGACAGAAAAGGGTCTTGGTATTGAAATCCACAGTACTTTAAAGCATCTGAAGTTTAAAAAAGGAAATAAAATAAAAAAAAGACAAAGAAAAACTTTCCACAACATTTTTTAAAGACAAACATAACCATATAATTTATGGTACATGGTAATTACTTCTCTGTTTGAGATGTTCACTATTTTCTCCATTGTAATTTCACATACTGGATAATGAGTATCCTCTGCACAGAAACAACAGTAATGGTTGTGTGGCAGGAGGACGGTTACTTGATTGTTCTACAATAAAATGTTGTCTCACTTCTTCTCAGTGCATGACTCAAATACAGGTGTGCAGAGGAGTAAAACTGAAAGGCCAGAATATTAAGTTAAAATAAAAAAAAGAAAGATACTTTGTTGAACAGTCCAGCAGAGCAAAGCAAAGTCATAATGTATAAAATGGGTTTGAACATGAACATCGGTTCATGAACTGATATGAACATGAGCATGAAATTCGCATTTTCAAACAATCCCCTGCAGGTGACCCTTAGAATATAGCCATTGACTCCGTATGGAGGTAAAGGTCTGCCTCTTTTTGTTTCTGAAGGATCAGACACACAACTTGAAATAACAAATCTATGTAGGGTTTTGCCTGAAATACAGGTTTTTAAAAACTGTCTAATGATTCAGTGCAAGAATATCACAGTTGTATCGAAATTCCCTTTCAGTTGTATGGGAGCAGAGTATGATCTGCTAGGAAAGAAACATTCAGTTTCCTTTCTAATATAAGTCAATTGATGGAGGATTATATGGTGGAAATTGTAGACTGTGCAGGGAATACCTAGATATTAAGTTAGCGTTGTGTTTGGGTTTTTTTAAAGCATTTGTTAAACTATTCTTTGAATCAGGCTTTAAATATATCTCACCGAACTTTGGACTACAAGCTCTTAAACATATTCTTTAAAACGATTGTATTTTTCAGTTTGAAATGTATTTAGTAATGGATAAGGAGTTTAATTTTATTACTATGTCACTGGATAGCCGTGTTACAGAATTCTTATCAGAGTATCTAATGTAAATGTGACAAATACTGCCAACAGAAGGTAAAACCTAAAGCTTCAACAGTACATGAGCTTACCCTGATAGAGTGATGGATGCCAAGATATACTTAGGGGAAAAAAAAATATTTCCATAACTTTTGAGTGATAAAGTTTGCATTTACAGATCTTCACAAAGATCTTAACAGATACTTCAATCATTTAACAAAGATGCCTTCCACTTAGGTTGTTACAGTGCAGTTCTGAACTTTAAACAGGGACAAATGCTTTTCCTCATGCAGATGACCTGTCTGCTGAAAAATGGAGGGGAAAACAGAAATGAGGATATTACTAAAGAAACATTATTGGTAGGTAAAAGACTACTCTTACAGTCAGCTTTCCAAAGGTAAATATCCAAACCATTCACAGTGAGGCAACAGCCTGGAACATTAACTATGCCTGATCTCAGGCAAACCTGAGAAATGATTTCCTGCATATAGCCAAGAGGCAATAAAAATCCCCCGAATCATGCAAACCAAAAAAGGGTATAATGCAGGCTCGTATGTTGTAGAATCCAAAGAACAATATTTAAATACAATGCCATCATCCTATTTCTAGGAAAGTGTAATTTCTATAATTCATTAGAATGTTATGAATTTGAATACATTGAAAATCAGTTTGAATTTAAACTACAAACTAATTCTCAATACAAAGATAAAACCTAAAGAGGGAAAACAAATCTTAGAGAATCCTCCCAGAATTAATATCGGATTTCTCTGAGTTCAAATTACAATAATACCATCATCAAGTGAGTCCTCAATTAACCTCGTCTGACATTCCAAGCAGAATATTTTAAGGGTTGTGAAGCATGCAAATAGAAACTTCAATTAAAGACCGACTTCATATATTGGACAGCCTGTGACAACAATGTGAAAAATTATGTAACCAGCCCAGTGCTTCAATAAACACCCACAGATGACAGAGACGAGACTGACAAAATTGAGGATCAGCATCCTAATTCCTTTCCCAGGTAGAGCCTAGAAAGATTAAGAACTTGTTTACGTGGGGGAGCCGAGGCTCCCTCCGCCTTCGCTCTGCGCTTGGTTTCTGCACGTTCAGATGACCTGCATTCACCCAGCACAAACCTTATCATGCATTAACGGCCGAGATAAAATACATTCTGCGCTCCTTTTGAAACCGTAGTGGATTCAGAGTGCATTAGCCGAAAGCGTACTACTGTTCAGTGGGTGCAGCTGGACCACACGCTCTCCTGGAGGGCTGCCAAGCGCTCTTGCCGGGGAGAGCCCCTGCCTGCCTTCTCCTGCCCTCGCCACTCGCCATCAGGCGTTGCTGCCTGGTTAAACGCCGGCATGCAGCTGGGGCAAGCCCTTTGCTGGTGGCGAACACCAACCCGGAGGTCCCACCGGCGATACGCCCTAATTGATACAACCACACTCTGGCATAAAAGCATCGCCCGTCTAGAGCGGGACAGGCCTGCTGGAAGGGGAAAGGTGAGGGTTCAGGCTGCTGTGTGATGAAACGGTGGCAACAGGGATATCTCTTCAGGTGGATGAGTTGCAGATGGGTCAGAGTTGGGTTTTTCTGCTGTTCTGGACCGAAATGAGGGACCGGCATGAACCTTTTTTCACCCCTGGTGTAAACACTGTCAGCACTTTGCATAGGCAGCTTGTTAGTACCAAGAAGGTGGCCTGGGCTTGTAATTATACTTTTCCTTGTCTTTTCTGACTTTTACCTTTTCTTTTCCTTCCGGTAGACGTAACCAATATTATATATTTTGATACACCTCCAGGACCTGTTTTTTTCCACGTGTCTGCTGTTAGAACAGCTACAAGTCCCTTGTAGCGGTTTGAATTTTTAACCTTTCCTCATGTGCTGAATGCAGTGACTGTGGCAGGGAAAAAGCTGCTCAGACTCACTGTTTGTTGTGTACATTTAAAATTCCCTGCTCCCAATCTGACTATCAAATACATATTTGCATGTATTTGCACAAGCCCTACTTTTCTTCCTGCATGCTGATAACCCTTTTCTCCTAAACGTTCAGAAGAGTAACTATTTTCCCTGCTGAACCCCAGAAATACTCATTAAAAAAAGTTGTGAGAATGTAGTAGTTCACTGCATCTCAGCTATCTGTTCCTAACTGTTCTCCCTTTCTTTTCTGCCAGCTGATACATACATTTTTTCCTTGCACTCTTCTTTGGCTCCTCCCGGTGGGAAAGCTCCTCTTCCCATAGCACTCTCAAAATGGTGACTGCCAGCTCCTGCCTTTTGATGCAAAGAAAAAAAAAGAAAGATAAACACTGTCCCCCTACCCCCTCCGAAACCCTCTTAACAGAAGTGTACTTACTGTGCACAGTGCAAACTAAGAACAGTGTTAAGTACTATATCCTAATTAACAGGGTACAGTAATGCTCTCATTTTAATCAATGGGTTTTGCAGTTCCAGCTTTCATGGTATGTGATGAAGTACATTTCAAAGTGCTGCATCATAGAGCTCTGTAGCATATTTTATAGGCATTTTCTTCCCCAATTACAAAGGGGAGAATTTCTGTAGCAGAAACATATTTTTGAGGCTTTTTCCCAGGATAAAACTTAGCAGTGCAGCTGTAAATCAGCTCTGCATAAGAAATGCATAGACTTCGTGGGCGGTGAGGCAGGAGGCTGTGGACGTCATTAACCCCTGGTATGCTGGATAGTTGTTTCAAAACACTGTTTCTGCATCCGTGTACTTTGTGCCTGTCCTCAAGAAGCATGGCATGAACTTTATGGCACAGCAAATCTGAGGTGGGAAGCAGCAGGAAAAGAATTTACGACAACACGAGGCTTAAAGGCTGCGAGCTTTTCCCTCTGCCTTCTTGTGAACTACTCATTTCAAACTGTTGCACCCTTATGGCCCTCATTATTTCTTTTAGCTTCAACTTGGCTGGTTTCCTTGAGAAATGAGGCTTGTACGAGAAAGCTTTCCGTGTACCTGTATGTCTGTCTTTCCTCCTTCCCTTTCAATACCTTTTGAACTGACAGGAGCATTTTAGCCACATTTGACAAAGAACATCAGGTTTCAAATATATGGTGCTTCGAGAATCTTTGGGAAAATGCGGGGCTGGACGGAAGGCAGAAACGTGCTGAAGGACAGGCAGGGATGGCTCAGCCCACAGCCTCTCTGCTTGGCTCTCCCAGCAGCCAAGGGCCACGGCTGGCTGGGCAGGCTCCTCATAGAATCATAGAATCATAGAATTAGTGAGGTTGGAAGGGACCTTTAAGATCATCAAGTCCAACCGTTAACCTACCCTGAAGGAAAAAAAACAAACAAACAAACAAAAAAACCAAAAAAACCCAAACCCANGTCAGGGCATCGCTCCAAACCACTGGTGATGGCATACGGTGCTGATGGCATACCTCATGTACCTAGAGGAGAGGGCTCCTTGTAGTCTGGAATACTGGGGACACAGAGGGGAAGTAAGAATATGGTACGTGAGGGATCTAGGGAAGACGGAGGGATATTGTTGTGATGTGGTGTGTGTGTGGGAGGGGTAATTGTAGGAGGAGGGATGGGTTTATTGCAGATGTGGAGGCTGCGACGTGAAGGGATGTAGGGCACAGATCTGTGGGAAACCTAGCTTCATTTCTACCCATGGATACGGAACAACATGTTGGTTGCAACATGTGTAATTTTGCACAGTTTCTTAAGCAGTAGTTAAATAGTTATATCTTCTTACTTGTATTTTGCAAAAATAAAGATTTGCTTTATCCATCTGAGATCTGTTTTTATGAGGTTCATAATACTAGCTACATAAAAGAAAAGTACATTTCTCATACTTAAGATTTTTTCATGGTTCAATAGAGTAAGTTTAAAATAAAATGCAATAACAGTGGGAACATAACCGCACCACACACACAATGAGAGCAGTGTTTCCCCACTTTAAACGGTCTTTGTTCAATACCCCTGCACATTCACGAAATAGTCTGTTAACTCCTTCAGAAATAATCTGCTAAATGTTCATGAAATACACAAGAAAATGCTACACACACAACAAAGGGGGAAATCATATAACCCCTAATCTCTGAATTTTAAACTGTCACTGTTTATCCTCCATATAGAACACAAAAGTCTTCTCTGATTAAGTGTCCAGGGCAAATGGATTTTGGGGAGGGAGTTTCTCTTCATTTCACTGCTCTCTTAGCTGTACAGATTGTAGCATGCAATTATGTGAGAAGAGCAGGTACTGCCCAGCAGCTGGTAGCCTACTTACAGCACAGTGTCTTCTGCCCTCGGTTTCCAAAACCTTCTCTCATCCTCCAGCAGCTCAGCCGATAGTTAAATTGCCCTTTCTTGTAATTTTTATTATTTAGAAAAAGGTCTCCTGGGATAAAAGTTCTGTCATCTCTGCTAATGTGATCAAGTTGATGGGAACAGCGCTATCTGTTTCACTAAAGAAAATAGGTATGGCTGATGGGCAAGCAGTGCATCTTGTGCTTTTGCTAATCATGCTACAGTGATATTGCTAAAATTGCCATAATAACATACAAGGCCAAAAGTGTTACAGAAGCTGTTCTGACTCTGAGCTTGACTTACATAGCCAAAGCCAGCAGACAGCAAGGTGTCAAATCCATCCCCTCCCCCAAACCTGCTACATATTGGTAAAGACCAGCAGTGCAACACTGGGCACTTTTTATTCAAAGCAGTTTGAAAAGGTACCAGACTGTCAAAAGGAACAGATCTAGAAATGGGTATGACTGAATTTGGTCCCAGAATTGCAGTTGCAGAGAGGTAAGGTTCACAGCACACCAAAGGAAAAAAAAATAAATCACAATGCTTATCGCCTACACACACAAAAAATAGAACAGAGTGGGTAGGGAGGAGGAAGCAAACTCACTGAGACGGATATGGTGCAGTACTGAATATGCAACTGCTAAAGGGGTCATGCTTTTGTGCAAACCAAACAGGTCACGTAGGCAGGTCTGGGAGAAGCTATTTCTGCTGATACTCAAAGACAACTGTCCATTTCAGAGCATCATTCCCTTGCTCTTCCTTATACCTGTTTGCAAAGTGACCCTTCTTCCTGTACTCTGTCCTTGTAATTTTTTGTTGTTTGATATCATCATCTGCTCACTAGAAATAATAATAAATAGAATATGTAGATTAAAAAAAACCCCAACTCTTAAACCCGCCAATTTAAATTAGGTTAAGAAGTAGTGTTCAAGATAAGCAAATTAGATGGAAGCCAAGCTCTGCCCAAGAGATTGCCTCTACACACTAGAGAAAGGAGAGCCAACTTGCTTCCCCAAATGAGAAATCAGCTCTTATGCAGTGGCCAATATCACAAAATTTCTTTTTCCTGTCTACTTGTTAGGAAGATCCTCACCGCATCCCACCGGGCACAGATGTAATCAGAGAAATTTTAATCTTTTCTCGTAATCCAGTCCCCTCAGCAATCACTAGCGTTGCATTTCTTTGAATTCCCTTCCAATTGCTCTGCAACATTATGGTAAGATGGTGCCCAGCCCTGTACGCTGCCTTCTAAGGACCAGCTCCCTTCTGCATCACAGGGACCCAAGAGCATTCAGTAGGAAACGTGAGCGTTTGCGGGATCAACCAAGATTTTCCATTTCACCATTCTCAAACAGAATGGGATTATTGTTCCTTCCTGAATAAAGGTATTATGGTTGTTCATCTGCAGACTGAAAAAATGAAAAGAAACTAAAATTCAAAAATGGCTCTTTTGCTCCGATACTGCATTGCAGATTCGCATCTAATTTTCTGCCAATATTATCCACTCAGTCTCTTTCAACATTGCTGTTTTCCAAATTTTTCCTCCCACTGAATCTGTACGTTTGATTAATGTTTTCCCAGATGTCTGAACCTGGGGAAAAAAAGCATTTTCAGTCTCATTTTGTTAAGTGCTAGGAATCTCTTTGATGATCCATAACTAATTTTACTGTACTTGTCACAAAGCAGATGTGTGGCAATAGTCCCCTAAGCAAGCTGCATTCAATCATTACAAACTCCAGAGTTCTCCTTTCTTTTACCCCCTCTTTTGTGTTTATTTATCATTAGTAATTAACCTTCACAGTTTATTATATTCTCTTTCACTGGTTTAATGAACACATTTGACACATGAGTTATACAGTTGGTCCAACCACATTTTATCCCTCTCTTTTTAGTGTCATCCCTTTGTAGAATATCAGATTAGGGTGCAGTTTCAGGAATATAGCAAGTCTTCATTTTGGCTATTTTGTCTCAATCACTTAATGCATTAACTCTCCTTATTTCTAATTTACCTGAAAGATTTTTGCATTCAAAGGATGGAGAGTCTTTAAACATTAAGAAGAGGAACTATTAAAATGAAAGACTAAATAATTTCTACTTAAAGAAGGTGTACTCTGTTATCTCTAACTCAGCATCCATAATTTACAATAGCTTTAAAGCTCACCTTTGTTTCAGCCCTCTCTCCTGGAAAGGTAGAAATCGCCTCTGAATTGTCCCTCTTATTTCTGATAAGCTTCAGCTATTACAAAAACAGAGAGATGACTGATGCTATTGAATCTGACAACAGGAGGAATTCATGGAACTATCTAAAAAGAAACAACCCCTTTGTGACTGTACAGAAAACGTGACTATTTAGAATCACAGAGTAGCTGAGGCTGGAAGGCATCTCTGGAAATCGTCTAGTCCAACCCCTCTGCTCAAAGCAGTGTCACCTACAGTGGGTTGCTCAGGGCCATGCCCAGTCGGGGCTTGAATATCTCCAACGATGGAGATGTGACAGCCTCTCTGGGCAACCTGTGCCAGTGTTTAATCACTCTCACAGTAAAATAAGGTTTTGTATTTTTCCCTTTGTTTAAAAGAATTTTTTATATTTCAATCGGTGCCCATTTACTACTTTTGAAAGTCACATCTCATTACACTGACACAAAAGGTTTCTTGCCAGGGTATTTTCTGCAGGAAAAATAAATCAGCTACAAATGTGCATCTATTTTTTCTGCAGAAGTTGTCAAAGTGCAATTGTAATACCAACCTGGATATTTGTGCTACTAGATATATCAAAGTCCTTATGAAACAAAAATAGTATCTTATTCACTGTAATCCATATGACAAATACACTGGCTATATAGAGAAGCACAGGTATTATTTACCCGTGAATGTTGGAATAGAAGCCATAGAATAAGTTTTATCATAGTAATATCAGTAGGTATTAAGCCAGAAATTATAGTATTGTTCTTGTCCCTTATTCTAAAATTATAGGAGAAATAGCTTGTTTGGCTTTTGCTATTAGATTCCATTTTAATGTATGTGAGAGGTGTGTGTGTGCATGTGTGTGGCTGCATGCATATTAAGTCTCTGAAGAAAACAGTAAGTGCAAACTCAGATGAATTTTGTGTTTGAATCTCGAAACTGGATGTTGGAGAATCCATCAGGACTCTATGGTATAGAGTTTCAGCAGGAGCATCATGGTGACTATCAAAAATATTATCTGGGTGACACTCAAACAATTACAAAACTAAAACTTGATGAGCTTCAGTGTCACAGCCATTGCTTCTGGTCCCTTCCTCAGAAAACCCTTAGTGCCCAGCTGGCCACTTACATAACCTGTATTCATATTAATTTATGTAAAGGGGGGTTCTCCTTTCTTTAAGGGAGATGACATATAGAATATTGACCATCCGTCTGATGAAGTGAATTGAACTTGAATTTTTGCAAAGGGTCATTTGGCTGAACTTCCGCAGGTGGATTGCATTGGGCGGATCTTTTGCAACAAATGCGCAGAGATCCTACCTGGTCAGTACCAGGTAGAGCTGTTTTTCTGTTTAAGGTCCACATGAGCTCACAACTCACTGGCCTCCCTGGGGCTGAATACTAATGATATTCGCTTTCATTGTCTGCAAAATTTTCTTTACTATGGCTTGTAAAGCTATGCCCAGCCTGGGGAGCACTGTAGTCTTTCTAGCCTTTGGTTCTGACAAGTCATAGCCCTGTATTTGGGTAGTCCTACAGCTCCATCCTCTACACAGCAATACTTTGTAGGAAGAGAGCCAAGAACTACTGGTGCGTTCCCCCATGTGGATGACAGGGCAGGAGCTGGACTTTGAAATATGCTGTCACATATACCTGTTACTCAGCCCAGACATGGCAAACAGCTGGAAATGAGTAGCTGGTGCAATGGATGACTTAATTTTGGCAAATAAAGTTGGTGCTCTGACAGGGACCAAGGTATCATCTTCAGTTTGGAGGTTTGACAGGTGCAGGATGAAATTTCTCATCCAAAAAGGAAAGGCAAGCCCAAAAAGGCACAAGTGGCTAGCTAAAAGATGCTACATTTTGCCAGAAAGACACTTGAATTTTAGGTCTCAAATCACAGATAACTTGCTTGACTTGGCTATTTGTAGCTGTGTTTATCCTTTTTTCTGCCCTCGTTAACACCCTTTACCCTCCTGATATAAAATGGGATTCTTCATGATATCTCAGCAAAAAACTTTCCTGCACAGTTGTGCTCTGAACCTTTTTGACAAAAACACTTGAGAGGACATGTTAGAAAGGGAAAGCATTACCACTTTTTGCTGTTTTGCTTTTCTTTTTCTTTTTTTTTAAACAGTGGATTTGACAGTGGGTGGAAAGTGGTGACTTAGACGTTGTCACAATGTTGAAACTCATCAGGCTGGAAGGGTGCTCTGCCATGTGCTCTGGGAGAAGGGAATGGCATGAGGGAGGGAAGAGGAGAGAACAACGTGCCGTTTCTTGGATTAGAGCTTTTGAGAGCTTCCAGAAGAGAAGCAATTCAGATGTTTAGCTGGCAGCAGTTAGTGGTGAGGGAAGAGCCCTGGCTCAGTTCCCTGTTGGGCACAGGGAGCAGTTTCCCTCCATCTGTTAGGAGCTTCTGATTAGATGAGGTAGGTTAAATCTTTTTTCCCTCTGTTCCCCCTTCCCAACGGTTGTGAAATCACTTATTTGTGTTGCTGGGAGCAAAGAGGAGAGAAATGAAACCACAAAGCTAGTGCGGGGCTTTTTATGCTCTTTGCAGGCTGCAGAGGCTGGAAGGAGATGATTAGAGTGATTGAAGATTGATGGAAGTGATAAGATGGATAAAAGGGTACTGAAGGGAGCAAGGAATGATGCATTTACTTAATGGGATATCTTAAGTTTCTCTGTCAGGCTGCCTTGTTTGCAATCTGTTTAATACTTGCTCTTACCGTATAAAGAATAATGGTGGCTTATTGTACATTTTCTAAAATTGTTTTCAGAAAGGACAAATTCATATCTGCAAGTGTGTGAATCAGTACAGGGAAAGAGGAGTTACTACACACTTTCTGCTTGCCAGTATGTCTTGTCTTGAGGCCATGCTGAAGTAAAATCAACCGCATCATGTCATAGTGATGTTTTCCACATATAGGCACTTCTTAGCTGACTGCCATAGTGATTAAACTGAGATTGTAGAGGATTGGAAATAGAGGACGTTACAAGCCTTTCAGGCAGCAACTCACTGACATCAAGCTCTGGCAGGTTTTAGAGCAACAAAACAGACACATGATTACAAAACCAAAAAATTTTAAAAAAGAGGCTCTGGAAAAACCTTCCCGCAACCCCCAAATGCATACAGGCACACAGACCAAATACCAAACAGAAATAAAATAAATAAAAAAAGAGGAATATTAATTCTGAAGGAGAGGAGGAAACTTTCTTCGTTCCTCTTCTAGCCTCTTCTCTCTCTTCACTCTTCACATTCTGTGACTAATCTCTTTGGATTCCTTACCTTTCCCACTGTGATATTGATCCATCTCCTGTGAGGGCATTATGTTGCATAACACACCAATACAAGAGGCTGCTCTATTTGTGTAGCAGCCCCCTGTTAATTCTTCAATAGCTGTCTGGCCTGGCACAAAATAGTAAAAAAAAGACAGCCACAAGCAGCCCACAGCCCAGGGTAGCATCATTTCGCTGGGTGTTGCCTCACCGCCTCCCTCTGCTTTGCCCCTCTGCAGTTTGCGTTGCTGGTTCTGCCAGGCTGCCAGGTGTTATCACAGGAGCTGAAGTGACAGCAGCCTCTTTTCTGCAAGAGGGAAAATGAGTTTTGAGATGTGGATTCTACATCAACCCCTAAACCAGCAGCTTTCCCTTTGGGTGTTGACCAGAAGATCAGGCTGAGATTATACAAGGCCCAGTTAAAGTTGGTTGCTTTTGCTAAATTCAAATCTGTAACGTTATTACAGAAAGTCACAAGTGTGCTTAACCAGAAATCAAAATCTGCATTTTTTTTCCTGTCTTAGTAAGCGGAAAGAGGCACTTCCACAAAGCCAAACACATTTTTCATGCAATCATAAAATTGTATGGGCAGGCATGGACCTTAAAGATCATCTAGTTCCAACCCCCCTGCCATGGGCAGGGACACCTCCCACTAGACCAGGTTGCTCAAAGACTCATCCAGCCTGGCCTTGAACACTTCCAGGGATGGGGCATCCACAACTTCTCTGGGCAACCTGTTCCAGTGCCTCACCACCCTGACTGTAAAGAATTTCTTCCTAATATCTAATCTAAATCTACCCCTTTTCAGTTTAAAACCATTATCCCTTGTCCTATCACTACAGTCCCTGATAAAACATCCCTCCCCATCTTTCCTATAGGCTCCCTTTAAGTACTGGAAGGCCACTATAATGTCTCATAAAGTTTTTGTAGTTAAACATTCCTCTCCCCCCAGGACTGGAAAAGCAAGATGGCCAAGAGAGCTCCCATGAAGCATTTTTCAAACATGCTAATTTATACCCCAAACTAGATAATTTACATCTCAATTTACATATATCCCACAGTACTTTATTCCATTGATTAGACATCAGTACATTTACATTTCCATCACTTCTACATTAACAGCAGCAGTAGGTCACAGTGACCTTACAACTATCTTGTCAAAGCCTTTTGTGTCAAAACAGCCCAACCTCAGAAATGCACTATCAAAACATCCCCATCATCCAATGTCAAAACAGCTTCATCACAGAGTCTAAGCACATTCAGATCCAACAAATTAACATATCAAGGCTTTATTGCTTTAATATCCAAGTAAAAAACAAAAACCTAATGCCTTCCCTGTGAAAAGAAAATTGTTCTTACTCCCATTTCCCATTGCTAATTAACAAAGTTCCTATCTACTGGGGTGTCTCAGGAGTGATCTTTCTTCTGACAGTGCCACTACAGTGACCGACATTTTCATTTAGTCGAATTTGCAAAAGTGGCTGGAAGATGCTTCTGGGGACTTAGTCTCAGTGATGGTCAAGTCAGTAAAATTCCTGGCTAGATACAAGACTATTCAGCAAATTGAACAGCACAACTGAAAAAAAAATTAAGCAAAACCAATACACAGTTCTGGACCATCCCCCATTTCATTTTAATTATCTCATTGTTCAACGTTCAGGCCAAACCTATCTTAGTGCTTGGCTTCACTGCAAGAGACTAAATGAGTGGGGAAGGGGGAAGCACACACTACACTTTTTTTTTTTTTTTTTAATTTAAAGGACTTAAAATAAATAATCCACAAAGAAGAAATCTGTTTATAAATCACGGCCTCAGTGGTTCCTGTGGCCTCCTGCCCATCTGCATAGAAGGCAGAAGAAGTACCTAACTCATGCATAATCGCACAGTTTCACACCAGTGCAACTGAATTCACCTGAATCCCATAATTTGAATTGTAATGCCTCTCCACCTCTGCTTTGTGAGTGAGGTGTTTATAAGGGAGGTTTTCAGGGACAGATCCCATCACACGACAGCTTACCTGAATGTAAACGTACATGACATCCAAATATAAAGGCAGTCAGGACAGCAATGTTTAGAGTATTCTTGAATAAGGACATGCATAAACCATCATCTGAAAATGCAATAATAGAGTAAACTAGTCTGGAATGTCAGCACTGCAAAAATTCATGTTCAGGCAACACTCACAATTTCAGGCAATGACTTTCTTAATAGGTAAAACTTTCAAATATAGAATACATAAATATAAATCAGCCTGTTCCATTCTTTGCATATATTTTTTTTTCCAGGATATTAGCTAACAACCAAAGCAATTAAATTTACAAGGAAGAAGAAGGTTATAGGCACTCGGCTCTTAACTGACCTTGTATTAAAGGCATTGTGTCACACCCATTTGTATTAGGGCAGGATCCGTTGCATTTTGCTCTGTTTCCCACATGAGACATTTCTGTGGCAGCACAGGGTGATACCATGAATTCAGACTGATTATATCAAGGTGGAACAAATCAGAAGCAGCAGTTGCAAATTTGTAGAAATAGACCTGACTAGTGTATTACTGTTATCCCCAGGAAAAGCAAGTGGGGACATGACCACATACCTTGATCTTGTATAAATGCTTTCTATTTCATTTTTCAGATTTGGTTCACTCTGAAAGTCATTCTCTTAAAATTAATTATTTTTTTCTTAAAAGATGTACAGCAGCTCCCATATAAGCTCTCTCCTTTAAAATGGTGTCTCTGTACAGGAGATATTCCCTCTATTTTAAATGAGAAGACTGTTGCAGAATTCATGAATTTCTTAAGTGTGACTGATGTGAAGAGATAGAAAAACAATTCACTCTGGTATAATTGTGGCCTTTAGTTTATACTTAACTATGCTTTAATGGATCGTTACATTTATTCATACTTTTCTTTCATTTTCTAAAAAGTAAAATACTGATTTTCAATCTGTAGTCTGAGAGCTAATCTCAGGATTTCAATGACCAGCTTCACAGTAGTAAAGTCTCTTAATGTTAGCACTTCGTATTTTCATCTGCTTCTCCAAGATCTTCACTGAAAACAAGACGTACAAAACCAATTTAAAGTCAAGGGGGGAAGTACTTTAGAGCTCTCTGGTAGAAACTTCTGCTGCCTGAGAGCTGGAGAGGAACTAGGAGCTGTTTTCATAGGTTGATGTGACCTAGGGGAATTAGACGAAGTGACACACAGATGTGAAACAAAAATATGTGGAGAAAGAAGAGCACTATGGGACACTACAATTATAAAAGGGAATAGAAAAAAAGAAGTGAAGTGGTAGGGTGAAGAGTCAGAAGAGGGACATATGTATGAAGGAATAAAAGGACCTCATGAAATGGAAAGTGGGGCTAATTTCTTCCTACATAACTTTGATTCCACTCGAGTTTTGCTGTCCAAAGCAACAAGGGTGGCTGAGGGACCTGAGCAGGCTTAACGGGAAGGACAAGAGGAGGGGCTGATGCTGCTGTAGGGCTGCATCTGTAGAGGGACTTCCAATGAAAGCAGCTGAATGGCTGCTGATGGTGAAATGGTAACAAGCTGCTGATACTGTGCGACGTCCCAGAGGAGTACTGAGAGAAAGGCTGCCTCAACTGGACAAAAGCTCAATTATTAGTGGGAGTAAGAATATTAGGGACAGTAGAGGAAGAAACCTACTTAAAACTTACTTTATCACCTAAATTCTCCAAAATTTTACAGTAGGGGTGCTAGGAGTGCCCTCTATGGCTGCAGCCCTTGGGCTTAAGATTTCAGCACTGTAGGAGTCATTCTGCAATAGCTCTGAGATTGCTGTAGAAACACCAGCCTCACAGTGAGGTACCAGAGTGGAGAATCAGCCCTTGACATAAGAAACCTTCTTGGCAGCAGGGAGCCTGGCAAATTGAAGAGACATTTCCAGTGTCCTTGCAATTTGTGGTACAGATTACTTCTACCAGAATGTATTCCAAGCAGTTGAGGGGCTCTATACACAGGGCACCTGTGTGTCATCCAACGCGTGTATCAATGCTGGCACAGAACACCTTAAGATTCACTTTCCAACTAGAGGTCAGCTGCCTCCGTGGAGCCCAATAATCACCATGGCCGAGAAAGTGGGAAATGACTCTCAGAATAAATGAGCTTTCAAGATCCAGTTTAGATAAGGCATTGCAAATTACAATTGCTCCTTGATTTGATCATTAAGCTGATAACGTAACTGAGAAACTTAGTGTCATCTTTCTGACCAGTTCCTCTGGATTGCCAAGAAAGTAAAGCAACAGCCAAAAACTTCTCAGCAATATAATCCTGTATGAAAGACTTCTCTGCCATGGGAAACAATTCCAGTGGAATACAAATTTGGGCAGTATTTCAGATGACTAGCCTATGGTAGTAAAATATAGTCATCTTGTTTAAAGATCCGGGGGTCATAATTTACATAGCGTTATTATACAATGAGCTGTTTGCTACTGCTGCTAGTGAAACTCAGTTTGAAGCAGCAGTAACGCTGCCTTATTTCCACACAGCAGTCCCGAGCAGATGGAACCGTGCTGGTGTGTGCCCCCCTGAGAGCTAGCCACACCGCCACCTCTTTAAGAAGCCAGATTGTCCCAAAATACTGGCAATGGCAGAGGGGTGCAGGGATAAACAGTATGGAACAAGAAGAAAAAAAAAACAAACACAAAAACTTAAATACAGAACACCTTTCGGTAACATTCAGCCATCATAGTTTTGTAGGCAATTTCTCTTTTAGTTCAACATCTTAGCTCAACCTGCTTAAGTCTTCAGAGGCTGCACTGACAAGCAAAAAGTCTAATTACCATGTTTAGTTTGCTCTTTTTAGCATGCTCTGCAGGCCTTGTCATCATTTCACTGTGAAAAGAAGTTTGTTTTTTTTTTTTCTTTTAGCAAATTCTTCACTACTATTCTTGTTAAAGTAATACTGCAACAGAGATTCCTTTGATTGTTTGGTTATGTTAAAATTGGCATTAATGCTGTTCTTCTTTGAAACTTCGTCCTATGGGTTTACTTTATACATCTGGTGGAAAACTTTATTTGCTTTTTTGTTTGTTTACTATCACACAAAAGAAAAGCACACATAAATCAAATGCTTTGTCCCTCAGGCTTCACTTGTCTTGTCTTTCTTTATGAGGTATCAAAAATTTCAATAAAAGTTATTAAGTAATAATCCTATAAAGACATGAAAGTGGAATGTGGCACACTGACAAATTATTGGGGGTAGGATATACAAATAATCTTTTGGAAAAAGAGGACTTCTCATTATAGTTAATGTCTTCCTTTATTATTTCTTTTTCTAACTTGAAGTTTAAATAGTTTTTATTTACAGCATCATATACTTGTGAAACAAAATCTCTTGCGCTACAGTAAAGATGGATAAAATTTTTGAGGAATATAAAAGCACCAGTTGTATCTAACAGGTCCTTGTTTCTAATCTGATTTTAGTAACAATTTCTTCTTATTGTTACAAAAGAGATATCGTGACAAACAGTGACACTTGCACTGGCAACAGATCATCACAAGACAGATGTCACTACGAAAAATGGAGAAAAAGATGATCTAATTGTATGTTGCTGCAGGCTGCACATTAGTGGGGTATGGAATTGCAGTATGCAAAATATAGTTCATGGACAAAGGAATGATAAAGAATATCGTAAAGGGAAGGAAGAAAAAAAAATCCTAAACTTTTAAAGATACAAAGAGAGAGAGGTGGGAAATAAGAGGCACTGAAATAACTTTACATTTTCTTCTGTGAAATCAAAAGACCAAAAGCCTAATCATATTGTCAGGCATTAACCAGTCTAGTGCTACAGAGGAAAAGCTGAGATGAGAACCGAAATATAACAATGGCACAATGTCTTATAATTTTATGTATCCCTTCAATTCATCCAACTTTCACCTGACTCTGTTCTTTCTAGTCTCTCTATTTTTGTGGGTGTTTTGTGTGTTTATGCATGGCTTTTTCTCATCCCGAGCATTTTTGCATGAAATGCAACATGGCTTTTCTGCTCTTGTTGCCTCCTCCATCTTCTGCCTGTTTCCTGATTGTACAGTCCCAAACCAACTCAGTTTCAACTTTCACATAGCACTGTGGCAATGGCAGCATATGACCCAAGAATTACAGAGCAGATATGGCAATAGTGACACTACTGTTGTCATTTGGGATAACTGTAATAAACTTTGCAGAGTTGCTACAGATATAAGAGGCTACTTTCTATGATATTTGAACCATACACAGTTGATCACCTGGATTTGGGATGGGAATAGTGTGATAGCACACTGGTGTTTTTGGTTGCTGCTAAGCAGACAAGGTCTTTTCTGCTCTTCACACTGCCCTGCCAGCAAGTGGGCTGGGAGGGCACAAAAAGTTGGAAAGAGACACAGCCGGGACAGCTGACCCCAACTGACCAAAGGAATATTCCATACCATATGGCATCATGCTCAGTATATGAAGCTGGGAGAAGAAGAAGGAAGGAGGGGGACACGTTTTGAGTGATGGCGTTTGTCTTCCCAAGTAACCATTATACGTGACGNAGAGGGACACATTTTGAGTGATGGCATTTGTCTTCCCAAGTAACCATTATACGTGACGGAGCCTGCTCTCCTGAGGATGGCTGAACACCTGCCTGCCCATGGGAAGCAGTGAATGGATTCCTTGTTCCGCTTTGCTTGTGTGCAGGGTTTTTGCTTTACCTATTAAACTGTCTTTATCTCAACCCACGAGTTTTCTTACTTTTAGTCTTCTGATTCTCTCTGACATCCTGCTGTGGGGGAAGTGAACAAGCGGCTGTGTGGTCCTAGCTCCCGGCTGGGGTTAAACCATGACACCTGTACTGGAAATTATGGGAACAATGGCTTCTGAAAAGTTTGCCTTTGATCAAAACACTTACATTTGCCTCATTGTAAAAGCTTATTACAAGCCACCACATCTGTTGCTTCACTGCCATGCTATATACTTTGAGAAAAGGACTGGGATATCCAACCAAAAAAAAGTTTTGCATGAAAATATGTTGCAATAATTACATAAACAAGTCAAGTGCAACAAGAAGCTTCTAATGGAAGTCAAAGCACTGCGTAATCAGCACCCATGGCCAAAAAGTTCTTGCAAAGTTTCACTCAAATATTTGTAATGAGTTTTTACTGTTTTGTGTAGATTTCTTTTAATTTTTCTGCTCAATAGCAGAAAGTTGATGTCTTTTTTTGTTTGTTTGTTTTTAAACTAGTAGGTATGTGTGGAGATAAGAGTATTCCTGAGTCCTCTCTGCACTGTTTGGCATGGTTATTTATGGGTTTGCTGATTTGGATGTTTGTGCTTGGAGTGCTTGATTGGTCATCCAGTTGTCACCAACAACACAGTATGAATAAGAAGTGTCAAATTCTCAGAAAGACTTGTGTGCATGTGCATATATTTTTAAATGGTTGAAATCTTATTTGAAAGCATTCAGTTTCAAAGATCCACTCACCGTTCAATGGTTGCATTCATATGAGCACAGTTTTAAGCAAAAGAGTTCATTCCTTATTTTGATGTAGGCTCAGTCCTGCTGTTTCATCTAAGCCTTATCCCTTGTTGTGTAGTAAAGCTGACAGGATGACAAAAAAGACTTTAGTGCTAACAAACTTTGTCTATTCCCCCTTTTGACTTCTGAAAAAACATCTGGCAAGTGTCACTGGTATTTGCTTAAAAGTGGAAGAGATCAAGCACATATAAGATATTTAAAAAGAACAAGCAGTTAGAAAAAACAACAACCAACCAAACAAAAAAACAACCCAAAAATAGTATTTACAGCACTGCTGAAGAACAGGGATGCAGTTGAGGCGACCCTGTGCTGTTCGCAAACACTTTTACCCCATGAGCTATAACACCTGGCCTCAAAGGAGAGCAAGAAATGCTTCTGTGAACCCTTTCACTCTCTGCCTTCGAGAAATGGAAAATTAAATGCTAAAGAGACCAACAAATAAAAGCAATAGCGAGAATGCTCCCCAGATCTTGCCCTCTTCTTCCTTCCCCATTTCCCAGCTTGGACCCAGCAGAGAAGCACTGGCGCACGGTATGCTCCTGCCACCCTGGCTGCTGTGGTTGCCACCCTGGAGCTGTGTTGTTTTCACTTGGCTTTGGCTGCAGTCATCCCAGCAGTGCCAGGGGCCCTCCGAAAAGGTCTTTCCCTTGGAAAGGAGACACAAAAGTCAGGAGGCACAGCAGCCCTGTCAGACATAGAGAGCAGTGCGACATGTCTCCTCGCTGAGGCCAAGTGCCTGATCCTTGTTCTCAGGAGAATGGAGCTCAGAGGACAGCTTTTGAAAGTTTGAAAGTGTTTTAAACGGTCCACATAGACCAAGATAGTGAAATGGAGAAAAAGCAATGCTCATCACATCAATTGTGGTTACATCTGACAGATAGCTGTAAGCTCAATGAAATGTAGTGCATCCATCTAAATCTTTGGTAGCAAGCGTCCTCCATATTCACCAAAGAAAATGGGGGAAAAAAAAGCTTCAAAATGTGACCGATAAACTGCAAGGAGAAATTTCCTTCCCAGCACGAAGTACGGTGATGGTGACACACATGAAAGGAATTAACCCCTATTTCACCTCATCACCGGAGAGCAGTGGGTGACTTTGGGAGCATTTGCTTTACTCTGTTCTAGGTGGTTTCTAGCTGTGCAGTACAAAGGTTTTAACAGAAGGAAAACATAACATTGATTGTAATGTTACCTGTGGTCTTAGGCATTGCTTTCAAACAAGAAGGTTGATATGAGGAGCTAATGGATCCAAGAGACTGCCCTTAAAGGGGAATGGAAGATATTCTGTCTGCTGGCTCTTTGTCTGACTGGTGGAGTGATTTCTCAGGCCCTGTTTTTCTACATTCTACACTATTTGAAAAAAAAAGAATATAAATAGTGGCTTCGTTGAAGTTAACAGAAGTTTTGCCATTGACTTAAACGGGGCCAAGATTTCATAAGTATGTGGGTTTTTTCTGTTAACTAAAGTTTTGTTATTGCTTTCAACATGGCACCTTAAGGTTGATGCCTGCACCCCATGAGATTAAATGGACCTCTGCACTGTACAGAGTGTAACCTCTCATTGCTAGCCACACGGTCTGCTCTTTCTCTCACGTCAATGATCAGAGGAGTAAGTCCTGCTATAGCAAGTTATTTTGCCCGGAATACAAATGCATTCAACACGGCAGGATCTTATGGGAGAGGGAATGTGTTTTATTGGGCAAACTGCCATAGCTGACAAGCGATCAGGTTTTGAAGCACACAAGCTCTTCTTCTGCTCTCATGAGAGCAGACACGTCTCATATTCTTAGACCAACATCACAGCTATGTACAAAATCGTAGCATGTAGAACTACACTCAGGACAGAGATGGTCCTATTAAAAAGTAACAAAATCAAATTGCTATAGCTCTTTTGGAAGACTAAAGGGTGCAAAATAAGCTTAGGATTGTGCAATAGCTTTGCAGTCAGAGAAGTCTTTGACTTAAATCTGTGAGCTGAAATTTGGTGTCCATCTTAAAGAGAGGCAATAGATAAGGGAGGTAAACCATTAAATTATTGGTTTCTGGGAGGAGCAGTCTGCAGATCAAAGACTTCAAGCTGTTGGAAAAAAACTTTCTTTTACAAACAGTCAGAGAATGAGACAGAGGTGAGTTGCTACTGGCCCTAGTTAGCTTCAATCCCCCAAGAAAATTGCCCAGAGACCTGAGGACTGAGAGGCACTTGGCAGTAGCAATCGATACGATGCAGTGGTTCTTTGATTGCTGGACAAAAGTTCAACGATTAAACTTTAATGCAGAATCTCAGAGCAAATGTTTTAGAAATTTTGATTGTGTTAAAAAGGATTAACTAGAAATACTGTACTAAATTTAAAAAAAGCATAAGGATGTAGAAGTAGGCTGGAATGTATCTAAGTCAATTTTATTAAAACTGCACTTACAGCAACTCATTTACTTGTAAGGACTTCTGTGGGGGGACAACGTTTTAAGAGCCACAATTTAATTACTAAGCCACAATACCAGTTAAGTGTTCACTTTGCTTTTCTCTACTATTACTCATATTGCATGTAGAACAGGAATTCATTTGGCATCAGTATCAATTCCTGGAAAGGCTCAGATTCCCAATTGCATTCAAATTTGTTTAGCGGACAATTTATTACATTACCTATGCTAAACATTCATTAATATTGTATTTGTACATCTGTGTCTACCAAAGGATGTTCTATCTTTAGTTCCTTGTACTTCACTGAGGTCTCAATTATTTTAATGTACATTCTTAACTTTTAATACATCAAACAGAATTGTCTACAGCCACTAAAACCAGAACAAAGTAATCTAATTTGGCAGTTTCATCACCCGTACTGCACATTTCAGCTCTGTTTACTTCACTTTTGTTTCCCCTGAAACTTTGCACAAGGAGAATGAAAATTACAAGGAAGCAATAAAGTAATAATCTTATCAATAGCAAAAATCAAGATTTTCCTCTGTGACACTGTGCTTGTCATAGAAGCATTATAATGCCCAATAGTGTAATTTGATTATATTGTAAAGCAATTATACTTACAACTTTTCCTCTTTTTTAGCATCCTAACATGCTGCTGGTATCTATTCTCTTCATGACAAGGCATACATAATGACAGAATTTATGGCAGTTGTAACTGATAATGATGCCAGTACAAAATCAAACGTGACTCCCTGCAAACTCGGGCTGAAGTCTATAGTTGGGTCTGTGCAAATGTTTCTGCTGGAAGCTGATGGGAACTTCTTACAGTATCCATACGCAAGGACAGAGCTTAGTCCTGGTATCAGTAGCTGTGTTGTTTTCACTATCTAGATCCTAATTACAGGTACTGCCTTTAGTTTCAGCCAGCCTTAAAGCTGCACAATACTTCTCATTTTAGGATGTTCTTTTCATACTCATTTACTTTAAAGCTCACAGCTTTTTGTCACTTAATGTGAAATTTTCCAAGCTGCCTGTGTCTCCTTTGGACTAATTTTTGGGGTGTGTTGAGGTCTTTGGGATGAGGGGGAGAGGATTTTCAGACAAATTATTTTAGCTGTTTCTAGGGGCAGGATAAGGTTCTCTTACTGTTGGGTTGAGAAACTCTTAACTTTCATTTGCTCTGCAGAAAACATTTGGCAAAGTGGCAGAAGTAGCAGATGGTATAGACTGGGACAAGAGAGACAGTCACCTTCATGTAATGGATATTTCCATGTTGATCCCATAAAAAAGACTCATAATCAGACAAGTTTTAATATCTGAAAAATCTCAGTTTTGTATGCTCAATAAGCAGTTTTTAAGGGGAGACAAGGAATAGAGGTGGGCAAGGAAAAGAAGACAGCAATAGAGATAGAAAGGACAAAAGTCCTTCAGAGGAGATAGTAGTTATTGGGTAAGAGTGGAAGACAGTGGAGGAGGCTAAAAGAGTGGTACTCTAACACAGCGAAGAACTGCATAAGCTTTTTGAGGGTCATCTGATAATTTCCTTTAAAATCTCCTCACAGGATGAGGAAACCAGAGAGGCGAGTCATGAAAGGATCTACTGGGTGAACTATCTGATGAAGGGAGGCCTGTGTGAGATCATGTTTTACGGCCAAAACCATTTTGTCTGTGACTGATAAACCAAGTGATGCAGAAGCTCTCAGCATGGCAAAAGTAATGGCCCTAAAACATCGCGCACAACATGTTAGAAAAAAGCAAGCTGACTTGTCTGAGTGGGAGGGAGATTTCCTCTGGTGTGCTTGAGTGCCAGATGACTGTCCTCAGCATGCTTGATGAATCCCCATGCATACCAACACATCTCCTGGAAGCATGAGCCCATCTTTACTCCAGATACAGAGGGACTGGGAGCTCCTGAAAAGGATCTGGGGGACAGCTCAAATGCCTCTTTTTCTGAGCTGTGAACTTCTGTCCAGTGAGCCCACGCATCTTACCTGGGTTGAACACTCTCAGGAAGGAGATCTGACCCCTTGTGACAAAAACATTGCAAAGAGATTCTGAAAAGGTTTTCCTGCCTTTTTTAACCTTTGTTAACATATGATCAAGAGCAATACAAGCTCTTAGTCATATGTTAACAAAAATCATGATGCAGGGACCAGGCTTGGCAGCTTGGTAACATGCCGCCTTGGCATACTACTTATATAGAACTCAGCATTAGCAGCTAAAGTTGCTGAAGCCTGAGGCCACACGCTGTGAGCTTTCACCTGGATAAGTTGAACTTGTTTTGAACTTCTACTTAGTTATATAAAGGAAGGCACTCAGACCAGTACAAACCAGGAAATAAGGAAGCTAAAACCATCAGCAGAGGCTGCAGCCTCTCAAGATAAGAACAGTTAACAGTCCACCTGGAGACAGAGAATGAATCCAATGAGGAGCAAGAAGACCCCAGACCAGAAATTACCTTTGGACCAAGGAGTGCGTGCAAGGCACATGAAGAGCACGTGAAGGTTGCATGCACAGTTTGTAAGGGTATAATTGCGCAGGCATTCCTTTGTTCTGGGTTCGTCTCTGGAGGTATCCAGCTCAAGCTGTCCATACTGCTGTACCACTCAAATAAATTATTTATTTGGGGATTTTTGCCTGAGACTCTGCTACAGGAAACCTAGGGTGAAGGAACTTCTTTAACAAATACCCCAGAAGACATCGTAGGATGTTCTCACATGCACAGACACCTGTGTCTCCCTAAGAAAGCTTGCTGAAGGCACAGATGTAGCCACATGAGATCAAATGGCAAAGACGCTTAAAGTCAGGGCCAAGTTTCTCCTGTAACTCACATTCTTGAAGTCAAAACTGGTAGTCTGTTGGCAAGAGTGCCTGGTGTGCATTCGCTATTGTATCATCTTAAATTACATAATAGCAGTTTGTTATTTTTCATCAGTTGTTGATGTGAGGGTTTTTTGATTACATAGACTACTAAAATCATGCTAAAACTGGAAAACTGAACAAATCAAATGAAATGTTCTCTCTATTCTTTCTTGAACTAGAGGTTTTCCATTGCAAAATTTTGCTATTTCTTTTCTCTGTTATGTTAATTTCCCCAAAGCTAGTTCCTTGTAAAGTCTTTGAAAATGTAGTTCTTTGAGGTTATTGGAGTGGGACTCACCATTAGCAATATTACAGTTACAGGCCTTACAATAATATTTTCCAGTATTATGGCTATCACACAGACTTGAGTAGACTGAAATGGCTCCAAAACAGCCTAATTGGCTACCAAAAGCAATTTAAAATATGTTGTAAATGAATTATCTGTGATTTTGTTCGTAGAAGATAGCATTAAAACCATTCAATTTTAAAAAACCACAACATTAAAATAACATCATTTAATGTGATTTATTTGTGAAACATACACCTTTGCAATTCTTTAAATTAATACAGAAGGGGTCTGAGTCCCCATAGAATAGAACGGTCTACAATGAACTAAGACAGTTTTTAAGATCATCACACTAAATTTCTACCTGACTTTGAGTCCTAAACATGTCTCAGTGTCATAACTTTGATAACTCATATCCATGGTTTGGCTGTCATTTTTTGATAAAATGTTAGTGCTGTATTGTCATTACTGGTCTGTGGCAAGCAATGACATGTTGAAAGAGAAAGTGAAATGGCATTATCAGGAGCCACTATCTCAGAATGAGTTTCAAATTTGTATACAAAGCCATTTTGATACCCTGCTCTGACTGATGCGGTAATGTTTTACAGTACAATTTCATCTACAGATGTTGCCAAAGGACAATATTCCTCTACATTGACTAATGCATTTCTCTGGAAATAACCTTCTGATTTTAGAGGGACTTGGTGCTGCATAAGATGCCATTCGGCATGAATAAAGGTGTCAAAATATGGCCCGGAGTTATTATCCGTATAACCTAAACCTCAGTAAGGCAATGAGATACCCAGATTAATGGCTAACGCCTGGGATGATGTTCCTATCTTAACCCATGCTGTCTGACCAAAGGTTAATAATAACATGTGCATAGTCTGTCATCAGACTCTGAAATACAGTCACAATAGTACGAAATTTCAGAATAAATATCTGCTTTCATTCTCTTTTATTCCCCCTGTGGATTTAAGTCGGTTCCTTAAAATATTGTTTAATATGATTTTAGAGATTTAATAACAATCTATTGACCAAGAGAGGACAAATGTCAGTTCTCTCCCCATCTTGTTCTCTGTGACATGTTTGTTTGAAAATGTTTTTTCTTTTTACTCTCACATTAGGAAATATCTTCTCAATCATCTTTGAAGCCATCAGACACCTTTTCCCAGTTAATGGGAAGTCTTTAATAATAACCAACACCAACACGTTCTATAAAGTATTCTGGGATGCCTTGAATATAAAAAGCATTACATCAAGCTGGATTCTATTTTTATGCTGTCTTGTATCGTTTTCCACACCAACTGAACTGCTAATAACAGCAGTCTAACTCACATATGCAGAACGTGAAAAAAGTTTGAATAACAAGTGATAATTACATTATTATGTAACTTTGAATGCTATATGGACATCAAATAAAAATGTATTTTACTAATTCCATAAAGTATGCCAGCACTATGAACTTCCACTCATAGCCTGTTTCTGAATGTTTTAATAGAAAAGAGACTGAAATTAGTTATCTTTCCTTTGGTACTTTAAAGTCTTTCACCATTGTCTCTACAGCAGATTTTCCATGCTTGCACCATTACTTATTAAGTAATGATGCAATACATGCAAGTCTGGTAGAAATGACCGTCATGTCCGTAGTTCAGCAATCTGGGCTTCCCATTGCATTTCTGGTGAATGTGTACAAAAGAAAGGCCAGAGCAACTTAGTGTGAAATTTTGTGTTCATGCATCCAGATTTGGTCCAAAATTCTCTCCTAAGTGAACAGAGATAACAAGACTTCCAACTAAGTGTGAGATTCATAACAACCCTAAGAGTGCAGCTGTTCCCAAAAGGAATGCGCACTTGAAATGCTATCTTTGCGTCAGGGCTATAAGCTATATAGGACTGGGATACTGTGGCGAGAGCACCCCCGCCTCCTCCCACCTGCGGGTCTAATAAAGCAGTACAGAGGCATGTTGGCTGGCTTGGCAGGAAGCACGTGAGCTGCCGGTCACATATGCACAGAGCCCCTGGCCACCTACCCCAGATACCTAAGGCCAACAGAGACCACCTCAGGCAGTGAGCCTACCTAGGAGACCCCTCAGCCCCTCAGTGAGAGCTATATATGACCATGACCAGTAGATGACCACAGCTCAGGTCCGATGCAGGCTATAAAACGGTGGCCCTGCTGGAGACCCCCTTTGGAGTCGTTCTCCTTGGAGCAGCGTGTGTGTCATTGGAAGCCTTCCCTTTGGATCAAGACACCATCCAAAGTAACTTCCTGGGACTGAATGTCCTTGCCTTTTAGGTGAGTGGTTTGTGTATTTTGAGTCATCCTTCTAAGCTTAGATTTAGTTACACACTGTGTAGTAGTAGTTCCCAGCTGACATCCTGAAGCTGTAAATGAGTTGTGTCTGCTGAAGGGCATGTAATATAAGATCCTTGTTCAGTTTCACCATTCCACCTTTTTCCTGACATCATTAAAACTGATTTTTGGAATGTATTTTGTTGGTCTTACACTTCCGCGACAGATATATATCCAGGAAATGTATTCCTGCATTTAGGTGCAAAGTCAGTTTTTGAGGATGACGACTGGGTTTTAGGACAGTAGGACAAGAAGAAGGTGTATCACCACTACCCTACAGTTATGCCAAGATAAATGTACCTGAGATTAAAAGTACAATCCTTGTCTTTCCTTAGCCAGAAGTAGTTTAACTTCATAGATTTGACCTTCCTGTATGATGTCCTAAGCAGATGACTATCCACCAGACTGAAGCAGAAAAACACTTCATTGCCACCATACTGCAAAAAAAATTCCAGGATTCAGAGGGCCAAAAAGACAATAGAGGGAAATGAAGAAAATTGTGATTCTAATAATTAATGAGGATGCTCCTCTGGTAGGAAAGTAATATAGGTTTGAACTTCCTGATATTTAAGAAGGGTAGTCTTCCATTTCCCAGATGGGAGCCCATGTTATTAACTTGTTCAAAAACTAGGGAATGGCATAATCTCCTCTGGTTGCAGTTTTGATGGAAGTGCCCATCACTGCTGTGATTGCAAAGGCAATACACTGAATTTGCCTAGCAGAACAGGCTTCTCAAAGCATAGAAAATGGTCTTAAGGCGTGAAATTGTTGCCATCAGCTCAGGCATGATGGCTGTGCTATTGGGCATATACATTAGCAGAACCAGAACAGCTTAGGAGGTAAAAGTTTAGGTGCCTAGGGGAATCTCACAGACTGAAATGGACAGTTGGGGATTTATGGTTCAGATTGTAGGTTGCAAGCATTCTTCTTACACACTTGAGTGTGTCCAGAAGGGTACATGTCACAAAGCCAAATGTATTTAAAAAAATTGTGAAGAACTTAAGAGAGGAAAAAAAAAATTCAACTTTGAAAAAATGCACATGTTGACACCTTTTTTTTTCTTCCATAACTTTATCTTAGGAATGTAGCTCATGCAAATATGCTGGGATGTTTCCTTTACACCAGCTTCAACTGTGAGAGAGCTGCACTCAAGAAAGGTTATCCTTCTTTAAATGTGTTAAAATATGCACAGCAATGAACCAAGATATATTTTAATAAGCAATCGGTTTATATATATGTGCATGTGTGTGCTTCGCTACACTTATATGTATGTGTGTATGTGTACTGACACACGGTTAAAACTGAAATACAGTAAGCAAATTGCTGTATCTAGTAAACAGATGTGTTGGCAGTAGAATTGCAAATCTCTCAGATAAATAAATGTCTTCCATAATTACAAAATATAAGCAACTCCATAAAAAAGAGTTTAATTCCTGTTAAGCTATCTTTGAAATGAGATGTGAGTGTAATTTGCTGAATGTTTTTCATGTTGACAACAAACAATTGAAATCGCTCTTCAATTGAACATCACAGCAGAAGAGAAAAAAATGCTCTTACGTTGCAGTTGCAGATTTCAGCTGCATCTGATATGATCTATAAAGACTGATGTATATTGACAACTCAATATCCTTAATTCGATGGGAAAGAAACTCAAGGAAGTCTTCACTGACTTTTGCTGTAACACATTAGTCACAGCAGTCACAGAAGGGAATATTTTGGGTATCTGGGATCTAGCCCTGACTAATCCAACTAGCTGGGATCACTGATTTGTTAGGGTATATTTCAAGGGTTTGGCTCCTTTTTGTTTTGGATTTTTGGTTTGGGTTGTTTTTTTTAATTGACAAGATAGACTATTTCATACACTTGAGATACAGAACGAGCTTTTGATGTGCAGAACATGATCATGAAGCTCTGAGGTCTTGTTTTAAAAGTAATTATTTAGCTTTTCCTTAAATGGCACTCTGTGAGGGATTATGGAAGAAAATCATTATAAGGTTGCACATCAGCCTGGATACTTTCTGCCCCTTCTCTTTGATTTAGACATACACTGCCAAACAAATCAAAGATAACACTTGGGAGCTGCATGTTGCTGTGATGGATCTCAAGAGAGGAAAAAGAAAAATGAAGTTTAAAAAAAGGGGATGAGAAACATGGGGAACCAAAAAAAGTTTCAGCAAGTGTTGGCTCTGTTGTCAGTCAAATGAAAGAGAAGGGACAATTTGATGTATTGCAAGCTCATAGCCAAGGATGAAGAAATAGAAGTTCTCCCTGACAGAAACAAACAAACACACATTAATTTTGATTCACCCAATTGCTTGGGTTTTATTTTCTTTTATAGGCAACAGCTTTCTCCCTGGTCTGGTGATATGCCAATGCACCAGCATAGCCTCTTGATCACATGTAATGCATACATTCCATGACACCAGATTAGGTCCTGAAATTGGTAAGGCTGAGAAATGAGAATCAAATAAGGATGTTTTCCATTCATTTCAGAGCTATTAAAGGATATAATCTCTTAATGCCTCAAAAGACCTGACTATTGAACTTTGACTACAACCACCACTAATTAGAGGTCTGCAATGCTTGATATGCCTTCAGAGAAAAAATTTTTCACAAACCAGCTTATTAAAACTGAGATGCTAGCTCACTGCAAACAGCTGCCGGCATGGGCAATTTGGGAGTGCATGTGGAATGAGAGGGGAAAAGCTGCTGTAAACGCAGACAAAAGAAGGAAATGTGTCAAAGCAAGCACATTGATTTACAAGAGGGTGAGTTTATGGCAGAGTTTGTGAAACTTCCATAGCTGGAAATGACAAAAGTAGGTAAGACACCTTGCTTCAGGAGTCACCTCTGATAATTACATGACATTTTCCCCCTGTGTAAAGTTTTCTATAGTGACAGGACAAGCTTTACTTCAAGCTGTGCTCTTGGAATTAGCTGACTTAATTGCATAAAACAGTTTTTACCTGTGACTGTACACAGCATACCTTGTACAGCCTTCACCACAAAATGCTTTATGCTGGAGTGAAGGGGCTGAGGGCAGTATGTGGGAGAGATACATGTACAAGTCATTACAACAGAGTGTAGACCAAAAACAATGTTTTCTTCAATATACCTAAGTAACCTTTACAGGATCAAAAAATTGTCATTAAATTGCCCTCCAAAACCAACGAAAAACTAAAAGTGATGTTAAAAATAAGATATCTCAAACTTTACTTTGCCCTAGTAGAGTTGCGATGTTATAGCATGCTCAGATTGATGGTGGAAGCATCTCAATTTCATTTTTAACAGGCTGCGTTATGGAAATCTGTATTTAAGTGAGAGAACTCATTAAAAACTGTAGCAGAGAAAAGTGTTGAATTAATCTATGAACTTTTATTCATGACTATCTGGCCTTAGAAGATTATTTGACATTGGGTATGGATGTCAAATACTTGCAGACTGAACTCTATTGCATATAACTACTACTCCCAGATTGCAGCTATGACGGGCTTACACTTGAATACTTTCCTAACTATACATATGGCTTAACCATACCTTTATATGTGGAGATCCTGCATGCAGAAATGACACTACGACATCTTTACAAATGTGCAAGTAAATTTTAATTAAGACTATGTTTTTTTTCTGCATTTGAACATGCATCTCCTCAAAATCCAAACATATGCTTTAAAGTTGAAAGTGGTGTTCTCTATGTGTCCAGTGAAAGAATATATAAAATGCTAGTGTTTTGTATATGTGTGGGAGAAAGGAACCTAAGTGCATTTTTAGGTAAGATTATTACAGCTGATCTAATGAAATCCCAGATTTATATTCAGTACAACAGTCCCTGGTAACTGCTTAGCGTAAGAAGTGCCTTTTTTAAAACCTACAAACCAAACTTGAGTGCTGGATTCAGCTCTCCTGACTGAAGCAAGGTTAAAACTGATGGCACTTGTGTGGCCTGTGGCACTTTTAGGATTTGTTCATTACATCTAATATCCCTGAAAAATAATATACACTCAAAACAATGTGTCTGCCAGTAAAACTTTACCTGTAAGTGTGTTCCTTAACCTGGATATTTCATTCCTTTAAGTGAGACCAGGGATCTGTAGGATCCTTGTGCATGACTGTGCAGGATTCTGTCCCTGCAAAACCTAGAAAGCAGAGAAGGGTAAGCCCACCGGTGCTTATGAGACCTTCTGCATGGCTGCCTTCTTGCTCCTCTTGCTCCCTTAGGAATTCTCCCACCAGCTGTAGTCTCTGACCGGTAGTAGGAACTCCTGCTGTTGAATATCCTCTGAGAGATGCATGAAGTGAATTCTCTCTTGCAACTGTTCTTACTGATGTTATTGCCACCTCAGAGCTGGCTGCCTACTTATATTTGACCAGACTTTATTTTCTTGGACACAGGAAGTTTATTTCTCCTTTTAAACTTGAAGTGAAATCAAATTTTTGAAGTTTCCCTTAACAGATATCAACTTGCAACACTCTCCCACCCACCTTTTTTTTTTTTTTAAAAAGAGAAGATTTCAAGAGTAGTTGATGATATTAGATGCATGTGCATTTTTGTCAGAAGAAAAAAATTTAAGAAGCCCATTTTCTTAGATCTAGTCTGTGTTCTTTGTCTCCTCAGGAGTATTGTCTAGCAAAAGCATGGAAACATTTTCTTCTGACTTTATAATGTATTACAAAACTGAAATAAGGCTGCTAGGAGGCTTCTAGCGCTTGATTTGGATTTTCAAGGGAGGGGTTTTTTTTTAAATGACTGGTGGTTTATTTATATTTTTAAAAAGTAGATGGAGAAATACAGTCTAAGGATTTCTCCTGCATCTAAAAACATGAAGACTTTAGGTATACGTGGACTTAACATTCTGCTTGTTCCAACTATATGTTAGTAATGTACAATCTGGGAATAATGTTTATTTACACACATGTGGTCCTATCTCTTAGAATACGCTTTTGTGTGAATGATAAGTCTTTTTTTTATTCTAGTTGGCATGAAATAAAAAAGAACATAAGATAACAATAAATAGAGATTCAATTCACATTAAGACTTCCTCTAAAAAAGCAGCCAATTGGGAGCATTTTATTTGCCCAACATCCCTATATGGCTTCACCAACAAAAGAAAACATATTTTTCTAAAGATATCTGCATTGATTTTAATTGTATCAGATCACCATAGAACAGTTCATTTTCAATAGATACTGACATTGCAATATTCCACAACCTATTGATTCTAAATTGGTGTTTGACCAGTTATAAAGAGAAAAGAAAATGCAACAGAGGCATGCAATACAGTCTGCTCTATGGAACCAGGTAAATCACAGTTTGCAAAATCATTTTCCCCTCTAATAGAGTAAAAAATGGTTATTATGCTTTAAGGTTGCTGCACTTTATCTAATTTATTCTTCCATTCCCTAAATGCCTAAGCATTTTTTTCAAACGTTGCACAGTCCATCATGTGCTGCATCTATTTTCTGTATGAGAGAAATTGTCTTGATTTCCATAACAAAATAATAACACTTTGTGCTATTGTGATAACAATACTGCAACAATCTGAGATATCCACTAGCGTTTCCACCACTGCCTTTGTGCCCAGTAAACTGAGGTTTCATCAGTGCCATCCAAATTGAGTAAATTAAGGCTGAAGCACTGGTCAAACACTATGTTACATATTAACAATGCTATTCATATGCTAATAACTCTTCTGTATAGAAGGACCTCTTTCCTTCTTACATCAGTAATATTTTAGATCCGAAAGATGTGACAACTGATCTTGTATAATGTAGCTACTGCTCACCTAGCCATGAGCAATTTGTTCAGGTAGAAAGTCCATGTGTCTTTCTCAGTATTGCAGAGTCAGTACTGAAAGGAGTTAGTAGGCTAGCAAAGTATTTTTCTGGTTTTGGTATCACATTAAAGCTTGAGCTTTTTGTTGTGAATTGTACTTCCTAAAATGGCCATCTCCATCTCCCTACCCAGATCCCTCCTTTGTACGCTGTCTGCCAGCCAGACATCTTCCCTCTTTCACTTCTATTTCTGTCTGCTAAAACTTCCAGCTTCCAAAACTTCAGTACCTTCTTAGGAACATCAAGTCACTTGGCAGGCTAATTGCTTTTCTGCTAGAAGAAGTTATCAAGTGAATACACTATTTTCTATAGTAATTACAGAATGACACCAGGGCAAAATGTGTACAGCAATAAACCTCGGGAAGAAGGCAGATCCCTGCTATTGTAAATGGATAAAACTCCTCTAATGTCAATGGGGTCGTATCTATTTCTATGGGCAGATAATTTGGCTTGCATTAGTAGGCCGTTGGCGGATACTTCTCTTGTCTTTTTAGGAACTATTCCTACATGAACTCCACCTGTCATTGCAGGAAGGCAATTACACCTTTCTTACCTTCAGGGTTATGATGACCAATACTCTCTTAGAACCAACAGTAGCAAATTCAATTCAAATCATTCTCTCCTTTGCCAACACGTGGATCAGTCTGCTCACTTTCATTTTGAGAATATTTCAAACTGCTGCTCGATAAAATCCCCAGATGGCAGAGCATTTAGCTTTCCTTCCTCAGTCAATAACACATATATGCTCCTTTTATTGTCTCTATTAGAAAGCTCAGGTGCTAGTAGATTAGAGAAAATTTTGTTCTCTTTTTCACATATTCAGTTAAAGATTAAATTTCTCTGTGTCTGTTGCTACTACGACCAGGACTTTAATGCTACAAGGGGTGTATCGGTCTGTCGCGTGTTCAGACTTGACTGCTTGTACCAGTCTGAAACACTAGCCATTATTGGTCATGTGAGGTCATGAACACAGAAAGATCAAAAAAAAAATAAAAATGCCAGTGACCCTAATACAGTCCATAATTTACATGTTACATAGCGAACAAAAAGTAATTGTTGCAAATTTTCTGAAATGGCAGCAGCCCTAAGAGCTTCTAACTTTGCCCTTCTGATTCCTTTCCTTTCTCCTTCCATAGTCAATCTGCAAATAACTTTTTTTTTTTCTTTTTTTGAGGGGGAGGCTAGAGGAAAAGGTTTTCAACAATTAGGCATGAGCTCAGGGCAGGACACATATCTGAAGACAAAGCAGGAATTTGTTTTTATCAAACAAGGTTTCAATTCTTTCACAGCTATTACCTGGTATGTAGCATGCCTTGTTTCAAATTGTTTGTTTAATCATTTAATTCATAGCTTCACTTTTTCCTTGCAGTTATTTTGCCTACAGGAAAAAACAGTGCTGTGTTTTATGAAGGCTGCCATTAACTCTGTCAGCTCCCTGAGAGACAACAGCAACTGCAAATAGTAAGCTAAAGTCAGAGTTGTTAAGCTGATTCTGGCAAGAGGCTTAATCCATAAACCCATCTTCACAGCAAGGGATGAAGGCCACAGGGATAAAGGTGATTGCTGGTGGTCAGATGCCTAAGTGAGATGCCTCGGAAGAAACCCTGCAGGCTTTCAAATGTAGAGTTAACCCTGAAATTGCAAAAACATTTTCTTCTATGGACTGGTCCTATTTTTAAAAATCCTCAAAAAAAGCATCACCTGGCAAGATAAATGATGACAGGGCTGGATCTCAAAGTCTATGTCATAGTAAATAATCAAATTAACCTACATATATCTGTTCTAGTTTATCTCCAGAAAACTGGAGTGTTTGAAAATCCCATAACAAGAAACAGAGGAAGATCTGTTGTGTGAGCTCCTAGACTTATAAACAGTCACATCAAGTCTTTGAAGAAATAGTAACCAAGGTCCTTAAAGGGAATCTGTGCTGACTGAGATATGCGACCTGGAGATACTATCACATCTTTTTTGGCAAGCATTTTTACAAAGATTATAACACTGTCAAGGCAGATGCCGGTGTTCACCATCAGAACCTTGACATATTTTGATGTTTGTTTTTTTTCTTTTTTTTTTTTTTTAAGTAATAAAGGTACAAAATACTTCCATGGAAGACCCATGGCAATATGCTAAGGTCAAACCAAGAGGTAAATGAATTTTGGCTATGTTATTAAAAGAAATATTAAAACTGAATCTGTACACAGATCAAATCCATGTTCAAATCCATGTTCTTCCAAATTCTAGATTCAATAGTATAATTTCCACTGTTTAAATAAAAGTTCAAAATTTCCCCTATGTCAAAGAAAAGGAAATATTACTCCTGGGGGCTTCTCATTCTACCTCAATATTGAAAAAAAAAATCACAGTTGTTTCTAATTATGGGGATTAATATTGGTAACCATTGGTTCTGAATACATCTGTTGTAGTCAGCTGTCTGCATTTCCAGTTCTCTAACAACAGTCCAAAAATAAGCTTGTCAGATTCATTCCTTTATTTTCAAACAGCTTTTTTCTCTTCCTTCAGTCGGGTGATACTTGATTAGTTTTATCTGCATCATGTGTGATCTGATTTGAAAAATTACTTCAAGCATACTATGTCTTTGTCTTTATTTTAGTTTTGAATCTGGATTTTTGGTTTTAGGCGGCAAAATTACTGTGTGCTTTATTGTGCTGTATCTTGTTATTTCAAAGGTTCTCATGTCATTTCAGAAATTCTAATGGCCATTACCCTCAAAGAAACATGGCATTTATTTGGAAAGAATTAAGTCACTGTCAGCTAGCTGCAAGACAAGTACAAATCTGCCATGACTCTGAGCAGACCTGTTTGCTTATTTGTTTACACTTCAAATTCCATCAGTAGTTCAAGATAAATTTACAGTAAAAACACTAATATGGTCACCAGAAGTGAAACGATGTTGATGAACACAGCTAGCATTAGTGAACACCAACAGCAAACACGGCCATGAACATGGCCACCACTTGAGAAAAAAAAAAAGAGGTGAGAAGAGAGACTTGGCAGGTTACCCAGAGAGTCAAACCGATATAGGAAGAAAATTCAGGCTAGAAGCCCTGGAGCTTTCCATGAGAATGACTGGTGTCTTGCCCTGAAAAGATAATCACAGAATCACAGAATCACAGAATGGTCAGGGTTGGAAGGGACCTCTGGAGATCATGTAGTCCAACCTCCCTGCTCGAGCAGGGTCACCTACAGCAGGTTGCACAGGACAGCGTCCAGGCGGGTTTTGAATGTCTCCAGAGTGGGAGACTCCACCACCTCTCTGGTTGTGCCTGTTCTAGGGTTGTGCCACCCTCAAAGTAAAGAAGTTCGTCCTCATGTTTAGATGGAGCTTCTATGCTCAAGTTTGTGCCCATTACCTCTTGTCCTATCACTGGGCACCACTGAAAAAAGACTGCTCCCATCCCCCTGGCACCCTCCCTTTAAGTATTTGTAAGCATTAATAAAATCCCCCCTCAGTCTTCTTTTCTCTAGACTAAAAAGACCCAAGTCCCTCAGTTTTTCCTCATAAGAGAGATGTTCTAATCCCCTAATCATCTTCGTAGCCCTTTGCTGGACCCTCTCCAGCAGTTCCCTGTCCTTTTTGAACTGGGGAGCCCAGAACTGGACACAATACTCCAGATGTGGCCCCACCAGGGCACAGTAGAGGGGGACGATGACCTCCCTCGACCTGCTGGCCACACTCTTCCCTATGCAGCCCAGGATGCCATTGGTCTTCTTGGCCACCAGGGCACATTGCTGGCTCATTTACTTTGAGATTCCAGCTGCCTATAGTTATGAAGTTAAAACTTGGGGAATGTTTTGGTTGTCAACACCAAAGTTTACAGAAGAAAAAAGAAGCCCAAAAAGATGCTCATCAGAAATCCTGACGAGCCATCTTAGGAAGTGTTTCCACCATTTTCACATGTCCATAACAGTAGTGTTTATAGCATCTTGATCAAATTCATCTATTCAGCATGCACATAGATTCATTGCTCATGACCTTTTAATCTCCAAGTAGTTCAAAGTCCTGACCATTCTGTAATGACAATATGTTTTGAAAGACAGACAGCAGAGTACTTACTATTTTCGTTTTAATTCCTAAGTAAATTCAATGATAAATAATAAACCCTTTTCTCTATGGTGTAAATATATGACTATTAAAACATATCTCATATTGAAGCAAGGAAAGATTTCAGCCCTGCTAATAATATTCCAAGTTTTCAAGCTTACTAGGTAACAGTTTTCTCAGATATTTCACCCCACAGAGTGTGCATCTGTAAGCAGTACCTGAATTTCTAAGCAGACTTTTTTTTTCCTCTAGGGCACAGAATTTTTACTTCAGAACAGCAATAAATCCTCTAATCTTCATAAACAAAATAAAACAAAAATCTAAATGGTTGCCTGCTATTTACATTAACCTTTTAAAAGGTCTTCTATGTCCTATTTTATTCAAGACAATTTTTACTCTTATCCTTTATCTGAGAAATTCAGATTGATACTAAAAGCTGCATATTTCCAAAATGGTATCACTCCTCATAAATTATCCTTTTCCACAAAAACAGCTGTGTTGAGAGAACTGAGATTACAGGAACCTTGTCATTTACAGAAAAATACCCCACCAAAAATAAAAATTAAATTGAGACACTATGGTTACCAATATGTATATATCATCCCATTATAAATGACTCTTCGTCTGAACATCGACATTTAAATACAAAAGTTCCTAACAAAAATGCCCTTGGGCACCAGCTGCTTTTAGAGTCCTGGGTTTAAAAAGTGGCTGAGAGCAGATGTTCTGGGAGATGGGTATAAATTGCAAGTCAGCATAATCTGGCATTTCTGAACCTGCGAATAAGATGCTTTCGAAAATTTTATCGAAGCATTTTTGTTTCCATACTTGCCATACTTTTGTGTCTGTACTTTTTTGTTAGATTGTTCTTTCATATATTTCTTTCTCTTCATTCACGTTCTTTCCTTTTTCATATTCTTCTTGTTTTGTGTGGTTAGATTTGGTTTTCAGTAGAGGCTTTAAGAAGAGTTCCTTTGAATACCAGAGAAAAAGAATGTGGCCTTTGCCAGTTCTTATGCGTACGTAAGATGACGCCCCAGTACAAGCATATAGAGTAACTAACATTGCCCCATTATTGATTAGCCGAACTGCTTCTCAGGGAGTGGACTCCTGACATATCAAAAGCTTGTAAAGAGTTTAATCTGTATGCTAGTGTTTTCCCTAGATGTCTGGAAGCAATTTCTACTTTTCCCCCTTATATCAAGAAGAAATTTCAAGCCAGTAAGTGAAGAGCGTTCAGAGCAAAAGGCATTACAGTCAACATCACTTTAAAAACATTACACATGCAGCGAAAATGCAGCTTAGAGATAGAACCCATGTTTTGAGCAATTATAGCTGAGAGATTTTTTTGAGATAGCACATTATTTGCGATGTCTCATTAAATTGACAGCTTCTCAGACAAGAGAGAGCAATTTGAATTAATATATTATGCATTTTATGTATATATATTGCCACTTGGTTCCTGTAGTTCTTAATGAACTAAAATTAAAAGCATAGGCTATTTGTGGGTATAGGTTATTTGTGGGTATATTCAAGAGAAATGACTGTGTAGCAAATCCCTTCACATTCATGAGACATTGTGTGTATGTGTGTGCGAGAAAGAAAATGTGTGTTACCAGTAACAAGAAATCTTTCAGTATGCTAGTAATTAATTAAATATTTTCATAGATTTCCAAGTGTCTAATGCATAGGTTCTTTTTGGAATTTCATTGTTTAACTTTTGCCTGATCGATTGATAAGGATGTGGACTGAAGAACCATATCTCCATGATGCCAGCAGAAGCATGCACTCTGTAGTGATTGTTGTAGTGATTTCATTTATTGCTTCTGACTAGTGAAATGGTAGATGTGTCTATTTTATGCAATGCAGATTTCTTCAAACTAGTCATGAATGTGTGGTATATCACTGAAACCAGAATAAACGCAGAAGAGAAGAACTTACTACTTTGTCTGAAGAGTTATGTTACAACAACTTTTTATTTTTATTTTTATTTTTNGACGTTTGGACACGTGCCAAAATATGATAATTTAATTTATTCTTTTTTGATTTCCTTGTTGTCTGAATCCACAAACTTCATAAACAATGTCATACATTGCGCCAATGTCTTATCTGATATATGTTTATGCCCTCTTTATTTATTCTAAGCATTTCCCATCTGTAATAAATTTTTGTGCAATGCAATAAAGTCCTGAGAAAAAAAGGAAGGTTAATTGTTACTTTAACTGCAATGATTTCATAGGACATGTGTCTTTCAGAATTAAGATTACACAGTTTTTATTTAGAAAACAAACAATAATAGTTTACATTATAGGCTAGAGGAGGAAGTTCAT
Organism: Anarhynchus alexandrinus; assembly: GCA_008711295.1. Lineage (NCBI taxonomy): Eukaryota > Metazoa > Chordata > Aves > Charadriiformes > Charadriidae > Anarhynchus > Anarhynchus alexandrinus. The sequence continues at coordinate 468,018 of VUYV01000122.1, forward strand.
ATCTAAACAGAATGGATTCTGTTGGAGTACTAGGAAGAAATATGCTTTTTTTACTTATTAAAGTGGTTTATTTAAAGCAACTTCAGCTATTCAGAAATGAAAGTTTATGAAAAGGCCCAAAGGGGACAAGAGGATCACAAAATGATGATGCTTCCAAAAACCTCAGTGTAAGTTGTCTTTTAGTCTCAAAAGGCTGAGGCTTAAGCAGAGATGAGCGCACATTTATAAAGCAGCTCAGCTGTGTTATCTCTACATCCCTATTCTCTCCTAACATGGAAACATTTTTAAATTTCTCTAGACAAGTCTAATGGCCTTTTTAGGGGAAAAAGTTCATTGGTGGTTTTTCCTTTGTCAGTCGTGATGTTTTTATCAATGTTCTTTTTTACAAGAGAGATTCCTCAGCAAAGCATTACAAATCATTGCCGAATAGACCCTGCACGCCAGGAATTCCCAGAAATTGTATAGGAGGTCACAGAATTTTCTGAAGAAGATCTTTCCCTTTTTCAAAACACTATTTTCCGCATCTGGCCACAACTAAACTAAGTATCCTCACTCTGGGCTTTCCTTGTCTCCTCGGTTTTCTTTTCCATTCTTCCACCTCATTCTCCAGTGATACGGCTCCACTCTCTGTACTTCCCTCCCCGCTTTCTTTCTTTGTTGCTTCCTCTTCCTATTTATTCAAAACGAAGGCAGGTGCTGTGTAACCCCACAGGAGTACATTTCTCACCCTCCCTGAGTACTCTAATAGCTGTTTCTACCGATGCTTTATTTCTGTGCTGAACATTTCCTGTGCTAACAGTCCCACTGAGTTTAGTGCATCTACACACTTAAGTCAAGTTACTGAAAAAACATTTTGAAGCATTTTCTGGATGAGAACCTGCCACCAGATCTAGCGTTTTTGTAGAAAGACTCAGCGTGCGTTTCACTCACTACTTAAATACCAGGAAAGCCCCTCACAACAGGGTTTTTTGCACTGAAGTGATGCACAGACTTGTCTCTGGCCCTCTTGACCGAGAAAAATGACAGAAAGAGCTGAGCTTTGAACTATGCTCGACCATGTTGGAGTGAAAGTGATAATGACTCAAACGTCCTTGGGCAAAATTTGTGAAGACTAATTCAGAAAACTGAACGCTTATTTATTAAATTATGAAAAGTACAGAAAATTATAGAAGTATCTGGTATTTCTCAGTTCTGTGCACTTCTGGCACACAGTATAATAGCAGAAAAGTTAAAAAAAAGAGGGATATGTTTTGCCCTTGAGAGTAATAATATGATCACAACAAGACAGTTTCAGAGCTATTGAATATTTTAAACCATTCACTTTAATGTGTGTTTCATTAACTTTGGGGTGGGAATGAAAAGAAGGCTCCTTCATGTTGTTTTTCATACTGTTCCACTTCATTATTAAGCAATGATGCCAAGCTGTTCACCAGGATTGCTGCTAGCAGGCTCGAACAGCTTCTGCCAAGTGTGATTAATGCAGATCAAACAAAGTTTATTCAGCGGAAGAGATTGGCAGATAACATTTATCATCTCTTAAGAAAGTTGGGATTTCCAGACTGACGTCAGGCTGGTGATAAACTTAAAAGCTGAAGGATGTTTGACCAAGTGGTTTGCATATTCTTTAGAAGAAAGTTGCATCCATTTTGATTAGATTTGAAACCTGAAGAGAACCTCATTTACATGCAAAGCCTCTTCCAGTGGTTAACTTTGTTTTTAAAAGGACAAGGCATATGGAGACTCTTATCAGGGATTATAATTTTTTTCATAAGCAGAAGAACTATGTGTTAGACTCTGTGTCACTCGCTAGTACAGAGTAGCCTGCTACTGGCCAAAACAGCATCCTCAGGCTATATGTAGGGTGGGAGAACAAGGCAGCCTGGATTTAATTCCTGGATTTGCTTTGTTACCGTGGGCAATCAGGTCCTACTGCTTTTTGCTCTTTCTGTCTGCTTGGCAGTATAAACTTTTCAGAGGCCCCAGGCTCAGTGCACAGCTGAAATACAACAGCAACGTGCTGTCTTAGGTGACCATCTTTTCAAATAATGAGAAGATTTTAATGAGGAAACCAAATGTTGTTTAGTCTTTACCTTTCTCAAAAGTCATTATCGTCAGGTCAGTTTTCTCGGTGCTGAGCAACACAAAAGCTGTGTTGAGAAACTCATTCAGCTTCTAAGATCTATTGCTTGGCCTTGAACCTCTAACACAAACCTCTGCTCAAAGATCTTAGAATAACAGTTTTCCACTTCCTCCTCCTTCCTCAGCCAAACATAACCCTAATAGGAGTCAGCATAATAAAAAATCTTCAACACGTAAAAGCAACTTCCTAACTGTAGTCAGCGAATCTCTGAGACACCCTGTGTTGTCTCACCTATTCTGAGGCAGCAAAAAGCTCGTTAGTACCAGATGAATCATGTCCCCAGGTTCAGTCAGCTCATCCAGGGGTGGTTTTTGGCTGTTTTTGGCAGAAAGACCTTTGCTTCCCTCTCAGTTTGGCAGTACGCTGATGTAATCTTTTCTGCCAAAGTGTATATTTCTCTGCAGTGACAAAAGTCTTTTTTGATAACGCCATGACCTGCAACCTCTGTTTCTCACCACCGATTTCCATAGACTTAGTCTCTTGAAAGTGTCGCAGTTCCCAAGGCTCCTAACAATAAAGTTTGTTTGGTTCGCTTTTTACAGAAAAGATACTTCAGAAAAACTACAATAGCAGCTTACAACAAGCACAGTTTCTTTTCTATATTGGAAAAGTAAACAGAAAGATACCTATTTTCTTATCTCACTTTATAGGCATTTTTAGCTGTTTATGTTGTCTAGGCGTAGTGGTTTCCCCAGTATGACTGAGGCTATGGGCTAGATTTTTCTATTCCTAAATGAAAAGGTACCCTTTTATTTATTTGTTTATTTTCTGAGGCATTCTGAATACCTTAGTACGTTTAAGAAACACTTATTTGCTATTGATAACTCACTTTCATATTGATAACACAAGTTTAGAAATATGGTCTCTCAGATAACCTGTGTTAGTCCTAATTGCTTTCTTTGGAGTCTCACCCCCAGCAGTTGCTTTGGCAAAGAGGCATCGTTTTATCCAAGACCAAAGAGCAATTTTAAAAGAAAATAACAATAAAACCCAACAGCCCAATACGTATAATCTAACACTGGATTTTATGCCGCAGCTCATCTGGCGGATGTTCTGAAGAACGCGCCTCTGACTATCAGAGCTCTGCTTTCTGTTCTATTTGCAAATGATTTCTGCTTTTGGTGGTGGTTGTATGCCAGATCCCTCTGGGCAATGGCAATATGTTCCACTTAGTTTCAGCCTTCACTAGCCCAATACATTTTTAAAGTAATAGTAATTTAGAGTTATGACCAGAGTGGTAATATGGCTGTACCCGGTCTGTCCTTGGGGTTGTTTGCAGACAACTTAGTCCTGTGCTTACTGCTGGAGAACCTCAGCCCCAAGGCCTCCTTAACATCTTCCTCCATGCCATGCTAGAGGATTTGCAATCCTTGTCCTTTGCCTGCCCCTGCATGACAGAAACATTATGTTGCTGGCTCAGGCAACACCACAGTTACACAAGTTGCTGCTCAAAATTCCTCATTCTGTTTTACTTCCCCAGATATCCTCCAGAGCCAGCAGGTGCAATACTGGTCTGCTTCAGGAGCTCAGAAGAGACTAATGCCAGCCCTGCACAATGCAGCAGCTTTTTCTACCTCTCTCTTGTGAGGTCCTTTTAAAGCTTCCAAATTAAATTTGCTCCTCTTCAGCTCCCTGCAACGCCTCTCTGAGAACTGCTGCAGATCATCTCTCCTCTGCCAAATGTCCACTGACCCACTATCCCCCTGTATTATAGTCAGCTGAAGTAAGGCAGATATAGGATCTTCTGATTTACATTTCAAGATACAACTGGAATCGAGGCAGTTCAAGGCTTCCCAGCAGTACAAGAAAAGTCATTTTTGTTATGTGAAGAATAAGAGGCACAAGCCACATCACACCGTTCCGGTTCTTGGTAGGGACAACTCAGAAAAAAAGCATGATGGGGCTCGGACACTGAGGTGGAGTTTTTGTCTCTGTCGTACCCTGAGATGAGAGGTTGCCTGCCCCCCAGACACCATCCCAACCCTGCCCACCACACCACTGCAGTAGCTATGCTGGGCACTGCTGGAGCCCCACCATCCTCAAAGGAGGCAGCTGAGACCACAGACAATCATTTGCCCCTTGCCTGCACACCCCCACCATAGGAACCTGCCTGGTTTGCCTGTGACTACAACTAAGCCAAGGAACGTGAGCCCCTCACTAAGCCTGCCTTTAGTCAGGAGCAGCTACAGCCCCTCCTAATGATAAACCAGCACTGAAACACAATTCAAATGCTCATGATCTCCTATATCTTGTTCTCATACCATTAATGCCACCAGTGCTGTGACCTTTTAGCAAGATATCAGGCAGCAGCAGCAGGCTCAGAATTGCAAACTTTAATTAAAAACTGTATTTTAAAATAAAACTCAGCTTAGATGCATTGATAAGTGATTTTCACCATGTGAAATTTCAGAGTGCTTTGCTGAGAAAAAAATCCAATCTTCCAATAATTTCCAAGCTTCCAATAATTTCTGGTCTAGCTGGGTTTCAAGGACAATTTTATTAAAAATGAGCAGAGCCTTATATAATAAAGGCTTTGCAGTTGTTATGACCACATGTGCTACCTCCCACCCCGATCCACCACCTGACATAGTACAGCTAATTTTCCCACTTCCTAGCAAGGAAATTGAGCTGTTACAATTTTAGACTATGGGGCTTACATACACATATATTAGACCTCATTTTTTTTCCGTACGGCAAGGCTGGAGCTGGCAGAGGTTGTATCTAAACACTTTTAAGAGCTCTTTCTCTGTACAGAACAGTATAAAAGTGCAGATAAAATCATTAAAGTTTCTGAATGGGTGGAAAAGCAAGAAACAACAAAAGGAAAATAAAAATGGGTTCCTAGTTGAAGTGCAGAGCACTGACTACAGAAAAGGTCTCACAGGAGACACTCTTAATGGATTACTGTTAATAAACATTACAGTTTATTAAACAGTTTATAAAACAAACAACAGGATGGCACTCATCTGAACTGAAACACAAACAGGGAAATGATGACTCTTGAGGCTTGCTCACCAAGATAAATTGCTTCCTGTTCTCTCCTCAGCCCTAGGTCTAAGTTTTATGAAAACATTAATTGCTCCCCATTCTTGTTCTTAACCACCAATGACTCCATGAAAAAGAAAAAAAAATATAGAAAAAGCATACACCAGCTTGATCAGGTCATAGAATCACAGAATCACATATTTGTTTAGGTTGGAAAAGACCTTTAAAATCAAGTCCAGCTGTTAACCTAGCACTGCCAAGTCCACCACAAACCATGTCCCTAAGCACCACATCTACATGTCTTTTAAATACCTCCAGGGATGGCGACTCAACTGCTTCCCTGGGCAGCCTGTTGCAATGCTTGATAACACTTTCTGTGAAGAATTTTTTCCTAATATCCATCCTAAACCTCCCCTGGCTCGACTTGAGGCCATTTCTTCTTGTCCTATTGCCTGTCACTTGGGAGAAGAGACCTACCCCCACCTCTCTACAACCTCCTTTTAGGTAGTTGTAGAGAGCGATAAGGTCTCCCCTCAACCTCCTTTTCTCCAGACTAAACAACCCCACTTCCCTCAGCTGCTCCTCATAAGACTTGTGCTCTAGACCCTTCACCAGCTTTGTTGCTCTTCTTTGGACACACCCCAGCACCTCAATGTCCCTCCTGTAGTGAGGGGGCCCAAAACAGAGTATTTGAGGTGCAGCCTCACCAGTGCTGAGTACAGAAGAAAAATTACTTCCCTAGTCCTGCTCACCACACAACTTCTAATACAGGCCAGGATGCTATTGGCCTTCTTGGCCATCTGGGCCCACTGCTGGCTCATATTCATCTGGCTGTTAGCCAATACCCCCAGGTCCTTCTCCACTGGGCAGCTTTCCAGCCACTCTTCTCCAAGTCTGTAGAGCTGCAGGGAGTTGTTTTGACCAAAGTTCAGGACCCAACACTTGGTCTTGTTGAACCTCATACCATTGGCCTCAGCCCATCGATTCAGTCTGTCCAGATCCCTCTGCAGATTCTTCCTACCTTCAGGCAGAACAACACTGCTGCCTAACTTGGTGTCATCTGCAAACTTTCTGAGGGTGGACTCGATCCCCTCATCCAGGTCGTTGACAAAGATATTAAACTGTGGATCACCCTTATTTTGGGTTGTGTCCATGTCTTTTTAATTTCATGGGGATGGACCCTTAGTCGTAGCCACAAACAAACCCCAGATGACTGCTCCTTTTCCACACAGGAAGAACAGGACAATTCAGTTAGAGAAGAAACTTGGCAAGCTGATAAATGGAAGGTAGGGGAGGAGATTATAATTAATGCATATGGATAGTTTACATGCTGTCTCCTCCATGGTGAGAATGTAACAAGCTGTCTAATTGGAGCCTGGTTTTTGGCTCCTCTTAAATTCCTCGGAAAACATTGCACTTCACAGTCTGCATAGTTAGATTTTGTAGGTTTTGGCCACAGGAGAAGCCTAATAAAAATACTGGGATGAAGAGGGCAAGCTATTTCAGGCATAACATTCTGGAGCAATGCAAAGAGGTCACAACTGGTGAAAATCTGCATGAAATTGCATTAGGCACAGATGAAGTGTCCGGTCATCTTTCTGCCCAAACTCATAAATATATTAACACACACAACTATCACAGTCACATCCTATTTTTATACCCAGCAACTGTCCTCTTCACTGGTCTCTGACAATTCTGATCAATTGTTGCAGCCCTTCGAAAGAATTTTTTATTTTGATTTCAAATCCTACCTTGGGTGTTTCCAGTGGATTTGTATATAAAAAGATGCAGTGACACTGACAGGAAAGTGGGTGGAGATCTTTATTGCATTTGCTCAGAGCCTGTGCAAGACCTACAAGTGAAAGCTTGATTACCTAAATATTTGCAGTTCAATTGCTTATTTAGGTTTGAAAAAAAATCCTTAAAATTTAATTCCAAATATGTAAAAACTAATGTTAAAACAGCAACAATGCCTAGCAGTTTAGCCAAATAAAGTGGATAACTCTCCAGTAAATTATGCAACCAGTTGCAATCTTTGTAAGGCAGATCTTAAAGACCTAAACCTGGAAGCCCTTAAAGTTTCATAGCTGACATTCAGGGCAGTGAATTGATTGAATGAGTACAACACAGTCATTTGGCAGGGAAATGGAAAGACTAGTCATGTGTTAACATGAGCTGTGTCACTGTGGACACCAGCCCCAGCTTCATGACTCTCTGTGCCTTGGCTCTCCTGCGGCCTATAGTCAATGAATAAGAAGAATTTAAGTAAAATATAGACTAGAATAAATCGGGATCTTTTAGTGAAATGCAGTTAAGTATATGACATTTCAATTTCAACATGTTTTTTTAGCAAAGTGATGTGAGTGACTGCTTTTGAGTGAAGTCAGAAAGTGCAACTACTAATGAGGTTTAAGGAAAGACTACTCAAAGAAAATGGTGCACACAGAAGGGTAAAGCTACAGCTTCAAACACTTACATGGAAGTATCCCTGCTCTGAAACTGTTTACTGAAGTCACAACCTTTATTAACTGCATTCCTTTCCTCCTAAAGGACAGAATTCAACTATAAATTATTTGGAAAGGCCAGAATCTCCACATTAATTTACTGAGGCTTTCATCCTTCTGCACAGCAGTGTATTTTTTAATACTGCTCAAAAGATATCAAGTACCTTCTTTCCAACCTATTCACCAGCTCTAAATGGGATTTGACATTACGAGGTCAGCTCTGCTTTGCCTCATAGATGACTAACAAATTTGCAGAGACATAGGTTCACTGTTCTCACATGGATCACTGCTCAACGGACCACCGTTTTTTGATGGCAAACATTTAACTTTCAGCCATTAAGTAGAAGAGGAAATTCAGGTTGTAACAAATTACTTGGCATCTAAACAATGTTAAAGTTACCCATCAGGAGTGCCTTTAGACAGTGGAACAGCACATTAGTTTTAAATTTCAAAGTTCAGTCAATGGAGTGATAGAGTTCAGATCTGAAATGTTTTGCTGAGCTATTGAAAGGCCTGCACACTGAAATGTATTTATAGCGAACAAGAGTAGAATGGAAATCCATTTCTAATGTCAGAAGAAGATTGCAATCTGCCATGTCCTCTCCTTCCCCCCCCACCAAAAGCAAACAAAAATACTGAAACACACTGTAAATTATAATGGTAGTTATAACTGATTTGTCTATAAGTTGTCATATTAAACAGTTTTCACTGTGCTTTACACTGTGTGGGCATCCTGAATAAAATATATTTTCACCATGATGATATTACAGTGTTATACCTACCTGCTATGAATTACTCTTTTCCCCTTTATAATCATGTCACCTATATAGCTGTTCACATCAGCTTCCCAGTTAGGAGTGTTTTCCACCTTGAATAAGACTGGAAACCTATATAAGGGAGAGGAATACACAGAAGAGGAATACAAAGAAGGAATATATAAAGAAGGAATACAGATAGTGGTACTGTTTGGGGCGAGGGTGTAGAGATAAAATCATTCAACACTTTGCATTTTAAGAAACAGCTCAATTGAAAACTTTTTGGGGAGTATTTGGCAAATTTTATTTACTGGTTGCTTTATTTACACCATGGGTGAGGGAGCAAAAAATTCATATGTCTCATGAAACGTTGGTGCAGAAAAGGTTAAAGATGCTGGTGAGAACAAGCTTCCAGAACAGAGGGGAATCATGGGTTTGTTAGTGAACGATCTGGAAATGCAGCTATGGGCATGATGCAGGGAGCTCTCAAACAGACCATTTATGGGTATGTGGTTGATTCTTGGTGTTTTCCTCCTCAGCCTTACTCCCGTTCTTGAATTTCTCTACTCCATACTTTCTTGGCTCTCAACAGAAATCTCTTGTATTCATCTCCAATTTTAACCTGTATTGCAGTTTCTTGAATAATCACATCTTTCTGCTGTACCAGAGATCCTAAAAGGAAGAGAGCTGAATGGAGAATAATCTGCATTTTTTTAAAAAATAAATGACAAGGTGAAAAAAGAATTCACATTGCCTGCAGACATAACAAGAGTAAATTATGCTTTTCTGTTTCCTAATGTATGTGTTGTGAGTGTGTGCCTTGAAAAAAGGAGTGGCTAAACACAGGGAGGCTGTCTTTGGAGGAAACCTGAGAGATGCAAATGAGAAGAGAGACTGATGGAGAAAGGGACAAATAAATGTAAGGAAAAAGAACATCAGGAATGATACAGAAAGAACCTCCATGAACTGGAAGGAGAGCATCAGCAGGAATGGAAACGAGATCAGGGAAATCTAGGCAATTTATTATGTTGTACAGTTTACTTGGTCAGACCATCTAAGCTCTCTTTAAATGATTCCACTTTGTTCCAGTGACAGCTGGAAAATCACCAGTTTAACTAGGCAATATTTGGCATAATAGGGCTTATTACAGAGTTGGTTATAAATCTGTCAGAGACATTGGTTGTAAATGTATCAGAGACCTCTGTGCATTTTTATTACTCAAGAAAATGATATAATTTCAAAGATATTGCGTTCATCCATTAGTGAATGGGAGAACAAATATCAGGCAGAAAACTCTGACAACTTGGAAGATTAGTTTGGAGGGTTGGACTAGATGATCTCCAGAGGTCCGTTCCAACCCCTACCATTCTGTGATTCTGTGAAGTTGAGGTGAACTCCTCCTATGTGACAGCTGTTACTTGCTAAGACTGCTACTTCTCAAGAACTCAGAAAGATATTGCCTCTTGGAACTCAGTGAAGAAATTTACTCAGCTTCACAAGCCTAAACGCCAAAGGAAATGCTAAGCACCAGTATAGGTTAGGGGTGGAACTGCTGGGAAGTAGTTCTGAGGAGAAGGATCTGGGGGTCCTGGTAGATAGTAAATTATCCATGACCCAGCAACGTGCCCTTGTCGCCAAAAAGGCCAATGGAATCCTGGGCTGCATAGGGAAGAGTGTGGCCAGTAGGTCGAGGGAGGTCATTCTCCCCCTCTACTCTGCACTGGTGAGGCCACAACTGGAATACTGTGTTCAGTTCTGGGCTCCCCAGTTCAAGAGGCACAGGGAACTGCTGGAGAGAGTCCAGCGAAGGGCAACCAAGATGATTGAGGGATTGGAGCATCTCCCTTATGAGGAAAGGCTGAGAGAGCTGGGACTCTTTAGCCTGGAGAAGAGAAGGCTGAGGGGAGACCTTATTACTGCATACAAGTATCTAAAGGGTGGGTTGAAGGAGGATGGAGACAGACTCTTTTCAGTGGTTCCCAGTGACAGGACGAGGGGCAATGGGCACAAGTTGGAACATAGGAAGTTCCATTCAAATACATGGAAAAACTTCTTTACGGTGAGGGTGACAGAGCAGTGGCACAGGCTGCCCAGGGAGGGTGTGGAGTGCCCTTCTCTGGAGATTTTCAAGACCCGCCTGGATGCAGTCCTGAGTAATGTGCTCTAGGCAATCCTGCTTTGGCAGGGCAGTTGGACTAGATGATCTCTAGAGGTCCCTTCCAACTCTGAAAATTCTGCGATTCCATGATTCCGTGAAACGAGTACCATGAATACCATATCTCATTCTCCTTCTTTTATAAGAACTGGATAATTTCTAGACCTCTTGATCATTTTCTGCAATTATTGTGGCAATCAATCCATTAACACTGAAGAGAGCTGATCACTTTAGATATCCACTATAAATGTTTATCTTTTCAGAAGTTAGTTACAAGAAAACTGCATAAGAATAAAAATTGTTAAAAAAAAAAACAGATGAGCAAAACCCACACCTGTAATGAAATTGCAAAACATAAAAATTGAGCACTGTAGAACAACTTTTGAAATGAGGCAAAATAACTCCCAAAATGTCAAAAAAGTGCAGCTACTACTCACCATGGTTACTTGATCTGCCATCTTGGAGTATGAAACATTTCACAACTGAAGGCCATAAAAATGTACTCAGAAGGATATACTTATAGGAAGTGTTCTGGCTCCTCACTGGTGTTTGTGTGGGAATTATTGTGGCAGAGAGTTCTGCACTCTGCTTGTAATTACTGTGGCGGTCAGTGCTGCTGAATTAGTGCTCTTACTTTTTGAAAAGAAAAATATTGTTTCAACATTTCTTCAGGACTGAGGACACAATTTCAAATAAATGAGGAAGAAAATTGACAGTTTAAACTTTGACCTCCAACTAACACTGAGTCAGAGTAAGAGAATATACACCCTAAAGATCATAGAACTGCCGTATATGGAGTCATTAATATTTTACTTTGTTTTTTAAATTAAAAGATTAAGAAATTTTTATTAAGATTATGCTGTGCAATTAGAACAAAACCCATCTACCCTGAATGAGGCATTTCAAAGACTTTAGAATTATTAGTACAATAATGCCGAAGTACACCCTAACCATACCATGTACCAAATCAATGATGTCTCTGTTTTTCTTTTCTAGGTACCAAATATTTTAAATACAGGCACAAAAATTTTTCCTCTCCTGAAGCACAAAGCCAAAAAGTCTTTGCCTATATTTATGTTAGTGTAAGTAGAAAACAACAATATGCTATCTAAATGGAGAACTACCTGTTCCGTTTTAATACTTGCTTCTACATCAATATCTCTCTGCTTATTCATCCTGTAGCAATGAAAGCCAAGGTCAGTTTAGCACTGTGATTAAAAAAACCTGTATAAATTTAGGATATCTTGTACTTCTACTTTACTGTGTGTGATATCTGTTTATTCCCCAATGAACTTGGTTTTTTCTACACCCATTTTTCAGGTAGCTTGAAAACTACATAGTGTTTGAGGTGAATAGTCAGAATTTATTCAGAACATTAAATACTTATTTCTGTGTTACTAGTTCTGTTTTGCTTTCCATACAGCCTAAGTCTTGTTACTGATTGAGCTGTTCAGAACAGCACCAAGGTCTTTTTTCTCAGTGGCTAAAGGGGCACAAAAAGGCTTAGAAAACTTCTTGACAATATTAGGATGTTCAGCAGAGAACAGAGCAACTTGGTAAGATCTGTAGGAGTTCTTCCTCAACTGTTTCACACTTGTCAAGGTCAAGTCTTCAATTTCCTAGTTTTCAGTGTCTTCTTATTCTTGGTGTCTTCAAGTAATACTTCTGCCTTCACAATCACATCATGCTAGACAATTACACCATTCTCTCAAAAAAATACTCCAGCAAGGAATGGGAAAGCACAGAGTCTCACTACTTTAAGGCTTTTTCTCCATCTCTGCCTGCTCTGCAAAGAGAATTTCTATTAGTTCTGTGCAGAGTGTGGGAGCAATGAAGTTCTACACTATCTTTTCCCAAGTGATATCAGCGATGAAGAATGATGGTAACAGATGGGGCAGAGCGATATTCTTCCTATGCTGTTTTCCAGTAAAACTTACAATGGTTGCATATATTATTTGACTGTGTGTTGTGTTGGGACTGGGTAGCTGAGAGCCTGGGTCCTGGACCAGCCTTCATCTGGAGTTGTAATTCTAAAACCAGCATACTGGAAGATGTTGCCCTAGCAGTAAAGAAATCACAATTGAGATAGGCATAAAAAAAAAGAAGCAATTCCTGTATACTTACAAAAATGAGGGAAAAAAAGGCATCAGTAGTACACCAACACCCAGGGTGGGTTAGCGAAATCACATATTCTCAATATTACCTTGAGGGAATCTTATTTTTGGCAAAGGCAAGGATGTCTCACATGAACACTCATCCCATTTAAAAAGTGTCACCAGCTAGGCTCAGAAGAAATAAGTGCTAAACTCACCTCTGGTGACCTTGGTATTTGCATTTTAAAAAGAAAACATATGTCAAATAAGAAACCTATTTTCTTCCTTTTTTAAAACTTTATTTCCCCAGTGGAAACATTTCAACAAAACCCATTTTGACCAAAATTTTCCACAAATTACAGATATTTCAGCAAAATATCAAACGCCAAAATATGTTGGTGAAAAGTGGCAAGGCACCAGTTTGCAAAAGCCAAGGCACAAGCACTGGTAAAAAATAAATCTCTCCATGGCCCCAGAAAAAATGCCCCTACTCCAATTTCTTTGTGAGATTTCTCATTTAAGCCAGTTCTTAATATATTTCATGAGACTTGCTGAAAGTTTTGTACAGTGTTAACTTTTACACATAACATGAGGCCATATGTCAACTGCTATGGCAGCCCAGTGGGAAATGCAACTTTTAAGAAACCTTCTCTATAATACATGCATTTCCCAAGGATTTAGAGTCAACTGACTAATATAAAGCACTGGAGAATGTAATTTACTGCATAGGTCTTTAGAGGTCAAAACTGACAACATTATTAATTGTACTACCAAAGAACCCAACTGTATAAGCAATATAACCATCACCAAGCGCTAAGTGAGGAAGAAGAAGGTTTACAGCCAATATCTATTCATCATGCAGCATCTTGATAGGACAGGTGATGCTTCCAGAAAAGCCTGCCAGGCTGTCACCTGTGTTTATAACACTCTTGGTTTCTTCACATATGCATTTTAGCATGGTGCATTAAAGTTTTGCTGTTCAGCTTTAGAGAAACTCATCTACTACACAGTGGTGCTGTCTCATATGAGTTAATGCCATATGGTGTTTCCTTACAGATAAGATGTTGTACTGTCAGGAAGATAATCGTATGTAGAGTGTAGAGATATACATCCATTTTGGGAAGTCTCTTAAAACTTATTTGGATATCAGTTTAAACCCACTGGGTTAAAACATCTGTGAGAAATTACAATTGTAATCGACTGTCTTGGATAACACACTGTTCCCCTGAAATCCTAATGCTGCTTTCCAGTAGAGTAATGTTTCCCAAAGAGAAGCAAAATGTTGAAATGAATGATGTGACAAAACTATCAGTGTTAAAAAAACTAATCCAGAAAATAATGGTTTTTTAAATTCTTCAAGTAGAAATGCAGTACGTTAAACCTAGGTAATACCAATATACAGAAAGAATATGTACAAAAAGAACATTTGACACTGATATTTAAACCGCATGTATTTTTGTCCTTTTGAAAAATGTCCATATTCAGAGATACAGAATAGTTTTATTTGTACCCAACATTAATCCAATCAAAAATGTCAGGAAAAAGTATAGTCTGCCTCACACTCTTTAAACCAGGGACCTATACCTCACTGTGAAGTCAGCTGCAGTTTTGAATTCAATTCATAGAATAATGCATCTCCAAGTTGGAAATTTTTCCGGCTTCTGAATAAGTGTTTGAATAAATAACTCCTTAAACTGATTAAGTCCCTTGTCTAAGAAAAATAAATGCAAATATTTTTATGTCAACTTACTGTTCATGTTTGTATACCAGCATATTTGCCGACTTTGAAGTGTAATAGTGTAAAAACAACTTTTAAGAAATATCTAGATGAAATGTCCTGTTTCAACCTGTAATAAAATAAATATTTTTCCATAACGTCTCACAGGTTTGTAAGAAAACTAGCCTAGGTATGATATCATTCCTTGGCTGCTGAAGGAGATGCCTAAGGAATGACTGGCAAATGGTCTCGGTAGCTTCCCAGGCTGTCAAATCTTAGGCTGCACAAGACTAATAGCTCTTTTATAAAGCATCTCTCTTAGCAACACTCCTCAAGCCCAAAGGCTCAGAACATCAACTTTTTAACGGAAAAGTGATAAAGGTTCACTAATATTGATAAGCTGTATTTTGATACAGAAGCAACTCACAGAACTCATTAGCAGGTAGAATTATAAAGATAATGGACTAGGACTCCTACGGCTTGGTCATATGGAAGCTTAAAGTATTTAAGTTCATTTTGCTTTATTACAGGGTTTATGGTAATTTGCAGTCATGGTCTGCAGATTTCTTCTAAATGATGTTTTTCTGCAAAGAACCCAAAGGGAGGCACAAAGAGCCACAGAATTTATTTTAGTTCTCTAAGTTTAAAGCAGGAGTGACCACTCTATGGCTCACATGCCACGAGGGATGCTATACACTCTCAGCTGTGACAGAACTCATATCTCAAAGAGAGAAAGAATAATAAACCACTATGGCATTCCTAAAAAACAAACCTGTAAGGCAACAAAATTCAAGTGGCAAATAACAAAATGAACATTTTTAGTCAGGAAGACGCCCAGTGATGAAAAGTTCTGCATGTAGTCACAGCAGAACAAAATCTTAACAGCTGCCTGTGGGGCTGGCATTGCAGAGTAGAAGGTTTGCCTCATCTGTGACTGATGGCGCTTCAGAAAAAGAAAATGATAAAGGGCAAAAAGCCCTCAGATAATACAGCCAGGGTTTCACCTGCCTCATTTTATGAAATAACTTCAAAAGTTACTTCAAATTTTGTTATAAGTGGGTATATTGTAATCATGGCCAGGAAGACCAAAACATCACCCAAAAAAAGGATGATGACATACCAAGGGGGAAAATCAGTACAATATGGGAAAGCCATGTCTTATTTACAGACTGATTTTCAGCTCTTTGGCGTGTCAGACTACACCCACAAAGAAGTTCAATACAGGGCAGCATTTCATGGAAACCACAAAGAAATTATTCTACAGTGTCTTGGCAAATGTTTGTGTGATCGTCTCTTATACCAGAGAGAATGACAACCACCCAATAAAACATTCATTTGAAGTTCATTCATTCTGTACACAGGGACACACACAGAGAGGCATATATATATCTCTATATCTATGTACTTTTACACACACACATATATATGGATGTAGATGTATAATTTCTTTTTTTTTTTTTTTTTTTTTAACGTAAGCAGGTTTTTTTTTATTTTTATAATTTTTTT
>VUYV01000122.1:484130-505827 GCA_008711295.1 Anarhynchus alexandrinus
GACCTACTGGCCACACTCTTCCCTATGCAGCCCAGGATTCCATTGGCCTTTTTGGCGACAAGGGCACGTTGCTGGCTCATGGATAATTTACTATCTACCAGGACCCCCAGCTCCTTCTCCTCAGAACTACTTCCCAGCAGTTCCACCCCTAACCTATACTGGTGCTAATATATATCCTGATGTCCTAATATATATCCTAATATATATCCTAATGTCATAGGATATATACACACAAAGATATAACATACCTATACATATAGTATATAATAAAATAAAATGTAGTCTATGACAATGACATGAAATATCCCTAATTCCAATTTACAGGAAGCAGTAAAGACGTGAAAGAATCAGCTAACATTGATGTGCATAGCAGTGACCCAGAAAAAGCAGAGAGCAACTGATGGGTCTGTACTTCCATGTAATATAACAATGAAACGGATTTGAGGAGGTGCCCAAAGAGATATCAACCCAAATTACTTTTTAAATAGCTGCATATAAATAATTTTTACTCACAAGCCATGAGAGCTGTGATCCTACTGTCTCTATACAGCTAAGTGGTTTTGCTCAGTGTATGCATGGAAATTTTGCTATAATTGAAGAACTGCCTTTATTCACTTTCTTCTACCAGTGCTGCCCAAAGATTGTTCAAAAAGTTGAAAAAAAGTCCTAAAAGTGTGACAGCTATTGGAAATGGTAGGCTTGCTTAGACAATACATGTTCAAACGGGGCACATACCTTGACTGGTGAGGAGAACAGTTGTGCTGTCTTGCTGGAACATGCAAGAAGGAAGGTTTGTGCTGCCAATGTAAGTTTTTCAGATACTATGATGCTATTCACCTAAAAGCCCCATCTGAGTCAAAGACTTGACATCATTTGTTCATATTAAAACTTCTCTTCTTTGCTGCATCAACTAGATATACGTTCATTAAATCACCAAAGCACTCATGACTTGTTCTATGAAGAAGAATGAGACAATATTCTGTTGAAGTGCTCATTGGCTGCCAAAAGGTAAAGCCTTTCAGAGGTTTGGAAACTATCAGGCTGAAGTGTTTGTAAGAGATGTGTGAAGACTTGTTCATTAAGACTGCAACGCATTGAAAGACAAGACAAGGACTCGTTAAGTGATCTAGCTTTTCTTACAAACTCATATTTAATCTCAACAGCTTTACACAGTTACTGCAGCTTAGATGTCATCACAAAAACTTATGAAAACTCTATACTCCATTGCTTTGTCTGTACTGTAAAGTCCTCAGGTGAAGAAGCCCTGAATAATTTTTGCTTTCCCTTCAATCTAATTTGGTAACTGATCTTCCATGGTATTATTATGCCTTTGGAAAAATCATTGCTTTTCTTTCCTTTACTGCACTGGATTTTTCCTCGGTCTTCCCTCACCCCCACCCTCCACCCCTCAGTATTAAAGAAAAGGAAAACACTCAATTCAGTGCAGCTTTCCTTCTCTAAGGTGAGGGATGCCTGGACATCATAAAACAAAAAAGAGGAAAGATAATGAAAGTATTTTGGAAGGAATTCCAGACCCTGTGTCGTGGGTCACTGCTCGTGGGTACATAGAAGTTAGGCTGTGAGATTCTGACTTGAAACAAGACTGCTGAAAGATGAGATAACCTAAACCGCTATCCAGGCACTGAGTGACTTTGAATATCTTTTACAGAATGCCTCTGCATTAACATTTCCATTCAGACCAACAATGTGGATTTGAATTAAATTTTCATTGTTCCTATTCACCACGCCTTGGTCTGCATCACAAAGCAGTCTCAGAGCACACAATCCGGGTTCCTTTCGGATCAAGTTAAACCGAACGATGTACTTTGTGATCTCACCCAACTTGCTTCAGCCATGACTGGGGGTTCGGTCCATCGGATCCATCTAGGACCAGCCCAAAGAAAAACACAGGAATGTCCATAGTGTGTCTGCTGGATCCTCAGCACCATCTGCTTTTCTACACAGAGCCTCTCCATTGTGTGGCATATCTTGCTGAGACGTACACAACTTTGGGAAAGCCTGTAAATTTCCGCTGTGCCAAAATATATCTGGAGAGAAATATAACCAGCTCACAGTTATCCCTTGAATACAATCCAGCCTATAACGGCAAATAAGTTAGACAGCACTGGCTGGATTGGTTCAGGATTACCAAGGAAAAGACGAAATTATAAATTTAATTCTGAAATAATGTTTGATTCTGAAATAATTGGTGGATTAAATAAGGACAATACAATAGAAATCAGTGGAGTTAAAGGTGATTATGCCATCTGTGAACTTGGCTCACAGTCTCATAATGCTAGTGGATGTTGGAAATAAAATTGCAAGGCACTAATTATGTGCTTCTTAGGATCCCTACAAGTAAATTGAATATAGCAACAATATGCTTAAGCACTTACTTAGTCCATAGATACTATTAAGATAAACTATTTTCAGTCATCTCTGGCTCATTATGTGTGAAAAATACTGGCCAACTCTGACAACCACACTACATTAAAAATTCTTGCCAAGTGGCATGTATTTTAACAACACACAAAATTTCTTAATGTGACCTATTTCAGATTATTACCCTTTTCCATAACCTTTTCAGAAGACCTAATAAAACCATTTAATCATTAAAGTTTGGGATCATCAAAATATTTATTTTTTTTTCTCTGTGTGTATTTTAATTTGTAAACTTTGTAATTTTAACTTATATTTTAATCATGTTATAGAAAATAACATAAGATGCAATATTTTTTGCCAAAAAGTTCCAAGACTGATAACTGTAGAGTTAAAAAAAAATACTTTCCTGCCTTTTATTTTATTGTCAGTAGACAGATAGTACAGGCAAAAGCATACTACAGTTCCCATTACAATGTTTGCAATGCCACTGAAAAAGAATTAGTATTACTTCAGCATTCATGGAATTCGAGACTCCTGAAATTACGTTAGTTGCTTGCATTGAAAAATGAAGAACTCTGTGACTAACCCCGTACAACTGAAGGGTCTAACATTATCTTGTGAATCCAGCTAGCTCTTTCCTCCCTTCCTTATGTATTTCAAGCCAGAATGCTCACAGCCTTTTCCATATTTGGTCTCCAAACCTTTATAGCGCCTGTGATGTTTCAAATGCATAGTTTCCATTCCATGGGGCCAGATTGCTCTGCCAGGCTGAAGAGCCAGGGTAAACACATTTCCAATTTCAAAGCTGTTTGTTTTGGTAATTCTAGATAGAGAGGTTCTGAAATTGGTATACACTCATTTTTGTGTTTACCAAAAGGCTGTTTCAGATCAGAATTATTCCCATAGCTCTCAACTTGCCAGAGTCCACATGTGTAGCATAATGTCTAACAAAGAACCAGAATGAGTGACTCCAAATATTTACTAAAGAAAAAAAAATTAGCACCCCAACTGCAACATCCTTAAAACACCACAGACTTCATTCCACTTAAGAAACAGCTCTTGCTATATCATCGTTTATTGGGCGTGAGGGCAAAAGTGTTGTCTCAAAGGTAATTTTAACAAGAAAATTAAGAGGAAAAGGAGCTTTTAAACTATGTGGAATGGTGATAACTTTTACTCTAATTATCTTTTACGTAAAGACAGCCCTCAAACTGAAGGACGCTTGAGAAACATGGTAGTTTCATGTTACTGTGGTAAACTGCAATCGAGAAGATACCTTGGATAGATATTTTGGTTACAAATTTGCAGTGCTTTGTCACAAGTTCTCTGAGGCTATTAACATCATTATTATCTTATCTGTATAAGAGTGGTGCCTAGAAGACTCAGATGAGATCAAATCTCTATCACTGCAGGCATTTTACAAGTGCTCTTGTACTCACTCTCACATAATACCAATGAAATACAATGAATGAAAAAAAAAGTAAAATGGCAAAGAATTGGAAAACTAGCTGCTCTGAGTCAAATAGGACATGTCTATCCTGTCTTGAATTGGTCTAAGAGTGGACTTGGGCATGCTGTACCCACTATAACCCACATACCACACTGTCAGGAAGACCATACCGCTAATTCACTGCTTATCCATCCCCTACAAATGACTGCACACCATGGATGTGTAAAGCAGCTCAGTAGAAGAAGATTTATTGAGTCCCCCAGTTGGTGGCAAAGATGCGGGGTTCACACTATAAGCATTTCAGTGGGTTTTACTTTGAGAGAACGAGTTTAGCCCTGTGGGCTGAGTTCTTGATAGCACACTGGAGGGCATCTTTCTGCTTGGTGTCATGTCAGGGGAATCCAGTTTGTGTGTTCTGAGGCTGCTTCATGGTGCAAACCGAACCCCATCACATAAGTGAGTAAGTGAGGATAACTGGGGCATTTGCCTCAAAAGCACACTGCTGACCCAGACTGCAGCACTACCATACTCACATACATGTCTTGTGCCACTTTAGGACGAGTCTTGCCTGCTCTGTCAGTCAGCTCCATGGCATTCCAGGATAGGGAGAGGTAGATTCAACCAGACACATCCCATCCACTCTGCAAGAGTTGGCATGTTTTGGGGAACTGGTCNAACCGAACCCCATCACATAAGTAAGTGAGGATAACTGGGGCATTTGATTCAAAAGCACACTGCTGACCCAGACTGCAGCACTAACATACTCACATACATAAGTCTTGTGCCACTTTAGGACGAATCTTGCCTGCTCTGTCAGTCAGCTCCATGGCATTCCAGGATAGGGAGAGGTAGATTCAGCCAGACACATCCCATCCACTCTGCAAGAGTTGGCATGTTTTGGGGAACTGGTCAAGGCTTCCTCCTCACCACAAACAGAGAAGGACTTGGGGGTTATGTGAAGGTTAGAGGTCGTCTTGGGCATAGTCATCATGAAATGTTTTTGATTCTTGGAGAAGTAAGGAGGAGAGTTAGTAGAACTCCCACCTTGGATGTCCGGAGGGCAGACTTTGACCTGTTTAGGAGACCGGTTGACAGAGTCCCTTGACAGGAAGTCCTCAAGAGCAAAGGAGTCCAGGAAGGCTGGATATTGTTCAAGAAGGAAATCTTTAACATGCAGGAGCTGGCTATCCCCACATGCCATAAGACGAACTGGCATGGAAGAAGACCGGCCTGGCTGAACAGGGAGCTTTGGCTGGAAGTCAAGAAGAAAAGGAAGAATGGCTTATGGAAGAAGGGGCAGGCCACTCAAGAAGACTACAAAGATTGTGTGAGGCTGTGCAGGGAGAAAATTAGAAAGGCCAAAGCCCAACTAGAACTTAATCCGGCTACTGCTGTAAAAGACAATAAAAAATGTTTCTATAAAGACATTATCAACAAAAGGGGGACCAAGAAGAATCTCCATCATTNAGTAGAACTCCCACCTTGGATGTCCGGAGGGCAGACTTTGACCTGTTTAGGAGACCGGTTGACAGAGTCCCTTGACAGGAAGTCCTCAAGAGCAAAGGAGTCCAGGAAGGCTGGATATTGTTCAAGAAGGAAATCTTTAACATGCAGGAGCTGGCTGTCCCCACGTGCCATAAGACGAACTGTCATGGAAGAAGACCGGCCTGGCTGAACAGGGAGCTTTGGCTGGAAGTCAGGAAGAAAAGGAAGAATGGCTTATGGAAGAAGGGGCAGGCCACTCAAGAAGACTACAAAGATTGTGTGAGGCTGTGCAGGGAGAAAATTAGAAGGGCCAAAGCCCAACTAGAACTTAATCCGGCTACTGCTGTAAAAGACAATAAAAAATGTTTCTATAAAGACATTACCAACAAAAGGGGGACCAAGAAGAATCTCCATCATTTATTGGATGCGGGGGAAACCATAGTGACCAAGGAAAGGTTGAGGTACTTAATGGCTTCTTTGCCTCAGCCTTTAACAGTAAGACCAGTTGTTCTCTGGGTACTCAGCTTCCCGAGTTGGATGGGATGCACCCAAGGGTACTGAGGGAGCTGGCGGAAACATTCACCAAGCCACTTCCCATCATTTATCAAGCAGTCCTGGCTAACCTGGGAGGTCCCAGCTGACCGGAGATCAGCAAATGGGATGCCCATCTACAAGAAAGACTTCAAGGAGGATCCAGGGAATCTATAGGCCTGTCAGTCTTACAGCAGTGTCAGGGAATATTATGGAGCAGATCATCCTGAGGGCCATCGTGAGGCACAAACAGGACAACCAGGTGATCAGGCCCAGTCAGCGTGGGTTTATGAAAGGCAGGTCCTGTTTGACTAACCTGATCTCCTTCTATGACAAGGTGACCCTGTTCTCTTTAATATCTTTATCAACAATCTGGATGAGGGGATCGAGTCCACCCTCAGAAAGTTTGCAGATGACACCAAGTTAGGCAGGAGTGTTGATCTGCCTGAGGGTAGGAAGGATCTGCAGAGGGATCGGGACAGACTGGATCAAAGGGCTGAGGCCAATGGTATGAAGTTCAATAAGGCCAAGTGCCGGGTCCTGCACATGGGTCACAACAACCCCATGCAGCTCTATAGACTTGGGGAAGAGTGGCTGGAAAGCTGCCCAGTGGAGAAGGACCTGGGGGTATTGGTTGACAACTGGCTGAACATGAGCCAGCAGTATGCTCAGGTGGCCAAGGTGGCCAGTGGCAACCGGGCTTGTATTAGAAATTGTGTGGTGAGCAGGACTAGGGAAGTAATTTTCCCTCTGTACTCAGCACTGGTGAGGCTGCACCTCAAATACTATGTTCAGTTTTTGACCCCTCACTGCAGGAGGGACATTGAGGTGCTGGGGTGTGTCCAAAGAAGAGCAACAAAGCTGGTGAAGGGTCTTATGAGGAGCAGCTGAGGGAAGTGGGGTTGTTTAGTCTGGAGAAAAGGAGGTTGAGGGGAGACCTTATCGCTCTCTACAACTACCTAAAAGGAGGTTGTAGAGAGGTGGGGGTAGGTCTCTTCTCCCAAGTGACAGGCAATAGGACAAGAAGAAATGGCCTCAAGTCGAGCCATGGGAGGTTTAGGATGGATATTAGGAAAAAATTCTTCACAGAAAGGGTTATCAAGCATTGGAACAGGCTGCCCAGGGAAGCAGTTGAGTCGCCATCCCTGAAGGTATTTAAAAGACATGTAGACATGGTGCTTAGGGACATGGTTTGTGGTGGACTTGGCAGTGCTAGGTTAACGGTGGGACTCGATATCTTAAAGGTCCTTCAATCAAAAATGATTCTATGATTCTAAGTTCTAGGATACCAACAAGGTTTGCAGCTTAAAATGGGCTTGTATCCAAACACCTTGGATTTGAGTGTCTTCTGGGTCAACTATCTATTTCTGGGAGAACAGCCAGAATTAATAAACCCAGATCCCCTCTTAGCCCAATGGTTTACCACCCAGAGCACATCTTTTCTTAGTCAATATATATTCCACAGAAATGGTTACCATAGGTCAATAACTTTACCATTATAAAGGAGTGAATTCACTCCCCTTCCAACATTTTTGTATTGTCATAAGTTCATGTAAGCAGCTGTATTTTAGAGCTAGCAATATGAAATCTTCAGTGGAACCACTATCTTTATAAAAAGTTATTATACAATAGAAGGAAAATTCATTATCCAGGTAATTCATGTGTGACTTAAAATTTTTATTTTCTCTTGGTAATTTTTTCTCCCGTCAGGAAAATATGTTTCATGGGTATATTATATATTGTATTTTAAACAACAAATTTTAGTGCATAATATCCAATACCACATTCATTATTTTAAATAAGACTAGGGAATCTAAAACTATAGGAAAAAAAGTGTTATATATGTCTAATCCATAAAAAGAAAGTTTATTAACCAAGTAAATATTTAAAAATCAGTGCTACATTAGAATTCTGGGAAATGTTGGTTTCTTAAGGTAGTTCTTAAAATCTAAATGGAGGAGCATTGCTCCTAAATATATCAACAACCGACCATCTGAAACAGATAGTTAACTCTTCTAGAGGAGACCTAACATAATTTAAAAAAAAAAAAACAACAAATACTTCTATTTATATATGAGTGTTTAAATATATGTGTATACATGCATATTTATGTATACGCATACATGCATACGTACCTAAAGTTACTTAATATGCATATACCGAATGTTACATATATGCATAAAAGTGCAAAGCTGGAGCCAATATGAGAAACTGTTATTTAAATATTTTGTTTCAAAACACATTATTTTAGCCTGTACTGTCTCTTGCTGATTTGAGAAAGTCACGTCATCTTTAATTCATATGGACCAAAGCAGTAGGAGATAAATACTTTTTACTTTTACTGAAAACTTTATGACTTGTGTGTTTTCTGCCCTAACCTTGACAACACTTAAGAAGCATTTATAATAATATTTAAAACATTTCATGAATTCACAAATACGACACCTCCTCAGAAATGTGAAAAAGCAATCAGGGAAAACAGAATGGAAATTACAATATTTACCCTCTTTAAACCAAGCAAGTTCAGTGAGCAGCCAGAGGTGGTGAAATGGCCCATGCTGGGGTTCAACAGCCTTGTGTTGCAGAAGAGGGTGGAAAAATGCTTTCTAGAACATAGCAATGGTTAGAGTAACGAAAACCAGAAAACTATCAGCTAAAAAAACTATTTATGCATAAAGATACTATATCACAGTGTGTAAAATTGCAAAGATAATTTCTAATTTGTTCTTGAAAAATAAAAATGGAACTATTTAGAATTTGTAATAAGTATGCAATTAGACAAATGTTAATGAATTTAAATAATGCGTATCAGTCTAAAATGACTAATGAGAATACCGGGTCTTGTTTACATCTGACTTCAGCACAACTCTGCTTAGCTGGAAAAAGCCCCATTTGGTATGTGGAAATCAAGGGCACATATAGGAGCACACACATTTGCATGATGTACATGACTGCATGCAATAATTGTCTAAAAATATGGAACTTTTCTGAGGATATACAGTTCAGCTAATGCATATCTTTGCTGTCATTGAGCTCTCCAACTGTGATCAACACATAGTGCAAAATTTAATGATGCTTCACTCCAGAATCCTAACACACTATCTTGGCTGAAATATCTAGTTTAGCTAAAATAATCTAGCTAAATTCACCTACAATACTTGTATCATCTCTGTCACTGGAACATCTGAGCTCCTCACTGTCTTTTAGTGTGGGCATCCATTAAGAGAAGTCATTTTTGCTTGCAGACTGTGAACCTCAGAGCAGAGCTGCACAAGACATTTGGTGAGCTGCTCTGGAAGACCACTCCTACCAAAAGAGGAAAGGCGGAGCACAACTTCCACAAGCATCTGATGAGTGTCAAAGTTGTGTATGAAGGAGGAAAAAGTGAGCTTGCTTCCTTTTGGATGAAAGGCACAAGATCAGCTCAACCACCCATAAAACCAAACTTCCAAGGCCATGCTGCTCCTGGCCTTTACATTCTTTGCTACCTACTGCAATCTCTTGCTCAAGGCAAGGAGTACATGCAGCATGTTGGAAGAGATTGATGCCTGTGTATGGATTTTCACCAGCCTCATCTTGCTGGAGGAGTCACCTAACCTAAGTAATCTGAGACACAGAGTTACTTTTCTCCAACATCCACAGGTGTTTTATGATGAGCTGCAGAGAGGTATCCCCCCGATCTCCACTCAGGATTAAGACTCTCCATCATCTTGGGTTTTAGGTGTACAGATCTGATGTCTGTCACAAGCTAGAGGCTGTGGTAGTGGCTGCTCTGTATTTAATGACTACGTGTTTAGCTGCCAAAGTCCACCATGTAGACTTTCAGAGTCTTCTGCATACTTAACTCCTTGCATATGCAAAGTCAAAATTTTGACACACCCAGAACGCATTTCCCTTTGAGCGACACTATCCAGGTTTTCTTTAGAAAAATTATTTTTCCACCCTGCAGAACCTGAGGATTTTGACCATCTGAGCAAGAAGTCTGGATGACCCGAAGTGCCAGATAAATGCCACTGTAGATTCGGGATCAACTTAGAGCAAATGTGCTTGGAGTCCAGCTTGTCTTGGATGCTCTGGATACCACACATTAAATCTGACACATTCTGGGATGGCTGGGCTCAGCAGATGCACAGCCTGGTAAGTCTGCAGACGTTTTAAAGTTTATAGACAGGAATAGAGAGAATGTAATCTGATATTATTTGAACCCATATTCCCTATCTTCTGAGGAAGGTATTCTAGCAGTGAGTGACAGGTATTCAGCAGTGATCAGAGGCTCTCACTTTCAATGCTAGAAATAGTTTGTTTTGTATTGAAAAGTTAACTAGTAACTAGACCAGAAAAAAAGGGAGGGAGGAAGCCAGAGGGGATGCTACTCTTTAGCCCAGTAGTAAGGCAAAATAAAAAGGGGACAATATGTCCACTGTGACCTGCCATCTTTTGTGTAAGAACACATAAAGTAGATTTGCTTTGACACAGAGTAGATTTGGCCACACAGGTGGGACAGGGGAGGAAACCTTTCTTTGTGGGTTTTTTATCAGGATTAGATATTGTGAGGCACACTCACAAATAGATCTTGTTTGAGCAGTTTTACTCATAATAATATAGACCTCCAATGAGCTAAGCAAGGTTTTTTTGAGGAGTTGGCCAGGCACCTTGCTCTTACAAAAATAACTATGAATAAGGGATGCACACATCCTGGTGGCTCTAGCCACTCACCTGAAAGCATAGATTTCTACAGCTGGGAAAGAGCACTGAGTCGGAGTATCTTGAATGACAAACTGGCCCTTAAACAACAGAACTGAATCACGGATACACCTTCAGCTTTGTAGACAGAGAAATAAAAACCCAGCAATAAACAAGAACAGTTTAGATGGTATAAGAAAAATATAGTAAAATTACAAAATTTATGTCAAGTGGCTGCTATATTATTAAATGACATATTAAATGAATTGGATAACTGTCTGGATTCCCTGCAGATATACTTTGAGCATTTAAAGACAAAATAAATGAAATTTGAATTAGGAACTTATTATGATCTTAGCCTCTGATCCATGAAAGCACTGAAACACCTGCTCCAGTCCATATTTATTTTACCATAAACATAAGTATTTGTCTAAATATTATATTGAATTAAGATATTTTACTAGAATGAGTCATTGGCTTCCAGGGACACTTTGAAGCTGGCGAAAATTTCCAATTGTATTTGATTGTATGTCACTTTTAGATCTTTTCAGTTGAATCCTACATCAGAAACAAATTACTCTTTAAGGAATAAAATGCAAAAAGAAGAAAGTCAAAGGTTAGGTCAGTTGTCCTTCCAGTTTTCCACATTCATGTGAAAGTTGAGATACATATATCTGCCTGCCACACTCCATGTATTTAGGAAAAACGAAAACCCCCAAGTCCTAAATCCAAGGATGAAATTATAACGAGGACAAAGGGCATTTTTAGTCCCTTTTTTTCTGTCACACTGTTTCTCTGTGAACTGACCATAAATTTCTGCCACCATAAAAACAAATTGAAGACTAGGTTCCAGATCATATTTCAACCCCCTGACAAAACATGTATGCAATTGGAATAGGTAAGTAGTTTTTAGGAAGGGGATTTAACATGTCATGGCTTATTCTTTTGGTTTTGAGCTTTTGGCCAAGATCTTCAAGTTTTGTGCCACAGCCCATTTAAGACATTTCTGTAAACTAATTTCACATATGAATCACTAAATGCCGGATTTTGAATTTGAATCTTCCCCCACCTTCTTTTATAGATGAGAAAGCTCAAGGCTTCTCAGCTACAATTTCAGTTTTGTCCTTCCAAAGATTCTTCAAGCAAATTCAATTTAGCAGCGTAAGCAACAGGCCAGATTTGAAGGAATCATCTGCTGGCAGCTGAGCCCAACTTGGTGATGAGGATTGCTGAAGGGTCAGGAAGGGCATGAGTTGCAAACCGATATTTGGGAGTTGGACTCAATGATTCTTACGAGTCCCTTCCAACCTGAAATATTCTATGATTTCTGTGGTAAAGGGAATGTAGTAAAATTCTGAGGCTGTCCATGTGGCAGGAAGGACTACAGATGAATGAAATGGAGTTGTTGTGTTATTGGGTAAATGAGAGGGATTTGGCGTCCACAGTAGGTGGGGTAGAAAGTTAGAGCTGGGGCTCTGCATGGAGGGAGGGGACCAGAGTGGGAAAAGGATAGAAGGACATTGCTGGAATAACCTGATAAGTGAGGGGAGAAGAAAGGCTAGCTTGGGAATTTCACCTTCGTCTTCTGTTGTTCACTGTTCTCTTCTGTTGCTCTTTGCTCATGATTCAAATAACCCCACCCCAGTCCCTTGCTTACTGCTTCCATTGCCCCTGGGCCAGAGAGGCATTGCAGAGCAGAGGCTTCGGAGCAATAAAGCAATAGCTGCCCTCATACCTGGTGCATGCTACTGCCACCAGAGAGTGAGACTGCAGGAGTACATCCATGCTAACCTACACATCCTCCAACACAGGCAGAACAGCCTTTCACTGCTACAGGCTGCCTCCTGAACCTGTGCCTATGTTTCCCATGCTGTTTGCTGGCTCTGCTCCAGGCATAAGCTCCAGCTTCCACAAATAGATCCACTGCAATCAGTGTGACTACCCATGTGAGTAATGGCTCACAGCTGGATGCAGACAGAGTCATGAGCTCCCTACATTTTTAGTTTTTGAATTTTAGTAGTTTTCTTTTGCTTTTTCTTTTTTCCTGAGGAATTGGATAAGTAAATTGCTTTTACTAAGCTTCTCTACAATTAGGATCACAATGATCAGCAAAGTAAGACAAATAGAAAGGAATCTTATTAAACAAAGTTGTCCCAATGCTGCTGCAAGTCCTAACTTTTTTTCTTGTTCTGTCAAGCTCTTTTGCTGATATGATCTTTAAGATCACTGAATGACTCCTGTGATCTCAAAGCATCCCCAATTCTACTAAATCCAATTGAGGTGTTCAGAGTTTATCAGTTCAGATGTCTTTTGTGAGATCACACTGAATTCATTTTTCACCAGATATCCCATTGCTGGTAGTATGTGGGTTTGGGTATGTAAATATTACTCCCTAATGACAGTGCCCTTGTCAAAAGTGACCAGAATAAATTGATGTTATTTTCTTAGATTCTTTTTTTTTTAATAAATCTAAAGAAAAGGAAAAAAAAGATAGAAATCTCAGGAGAAAAGAAGAGGATTTTTTGCTGAGGAGCTGATTTTTAAACACTTGTGACTACAGTAGGACACGCTTTCAAAAAGTGCTCGGTGTCCAGCCATTACTTCTGCAAAAATGATGCCTGGGTCTTTGGAGAATTCAAACAGCCTGCCACTGGCTACTTTACTGATGTCTTAAAATGCTGTAGTTTTGCTATGATTTGAAGAACCCACAACAATTTATCGTCATTCAGGCAATTATTCTATCACCTGATGACCTCTCCCCACCCGGGAAGGGGAATAGGAAAAAACAAGGAAATCCAAGGGTTGAAATATGAACAGATTTAATAAAATAAGACTAAAGAATTAACATTAATAATACTAAAGAACCAATATTGATCCTGGTACCAATATAAAATATATGAGGATTATACTCAGCCAATGCTATCAGTAGGCAGCTGTGCACTCCCAGCAGTGGACAGCAAATGTGGGACACTGTGAGTGCTATGGCTTTGGAAGGAAGGGGAGACCTCAGGGGTCCGGCACCGGGGCAAGAAGTTCTCAGGATGGCAGCCATCAAGGGAGAGAGAACTCCTCAGCAAACTTTTTAATTTATATTGAATGTGACATTCATGGCATGAAATAATCCTGCTGGGAGCTTAGGTCAAGTGCCCAGGTCTTGCTCCTTCTCATCCCCACACCTGGCGAGCTCAAAAACACCAAGACCTTGAAACCCAGGTACCATAGCTGGCTGTAAAGTAAATATTTTGGGCTGCAAAGTAAATATTTTCACAAATTCAGACATTAGATTCTTCTAAAAATTTAGGTTTTTTCTAGCTTTAGAATAGACCTTACAGAAAAGTAAAATTACTGAAAGATAAATTAATCTTGTGTCACTCAAAGCAGGACAAGTTTATGTAGAAAACTTGACTCTGCAAATAGGAAATATCATCTTCTGAAAATCCTTGTACTTCCTTGCATGTGTCACCAAACACCTTCCTCAGAAGGATGTGGCAAAGAACTTCCTCACCAATACTTAAAAAAGCAAATATCTAATTTAAATATATTTGAGATGAAATCTAGCTGAAATATTAAAAAAAAAATCTTATTCTTTACTAAATTTCTTCTTAAATTCTTTGTATAGACATATTGCTTTTTGATTTACTTCTGCGTAATTATCTCTCCATCCTTCTTTCCCTGTAACTACCTCTGTACCTCTTCCTCTCCGACAGCTACCTCTGTCTTTGGATTGTATAGCTGATCATTACTCATTATGCCTACTGCTAAGCCTGCTCTTTCCTTTGCAATAGCTAAAATTCCTTGTCCCACTTTCCATGATTGTCTCCTCTCCCTAACTCCAGGCCAAGTTCATCTTCCTTTCTTGCTGCAGCTATAGCAAGATCATCCTTCTTCATGCTCTCCCTCTCACCCCATTCAGTTCATATACTCTGCCCTCACATCTCTACAGAACTCTTTGACCAGAACTGACCTCTTCTTCCTTATAGTTTCTTACTACACCTGAAGTTCAGTGAAGGATAAATATCTGCAGAAAAGAAAATGAGTTAAGAAAGTCTCAAAGGCTGCACAGGACATTCCCACTCCAATTTTCAACATTCATGAGCATTTTTGCTAGTGTCTCCTCTTTCAATGACCTCTTCATTCTGCCCCAAGTCTCTTTGTGCCATCAGAACTTCTATTTGTAATATTTTTAGCACTGAAGTCCACATGAACAGTTGCACATGAAATTTTAAGTCAATAAATCTGTAAAACCTGAAAAACAAAGACACATTTTTTCAGCTATATTCTCTTGCCATAGATATCCGAGCAAGTAGACTTTCTGCAAAAACATTTATAAGATGGTGACTTTTAGGCCAATAAGGCAGAAAGATGACTATTTGAAAATCTTGTGCCTATCTGAAGAGGAAATATTTTTGAAGAGAGCTATGTCCATCTAACTGGAGATGACACAATGAATAGGTAGGGATAGGCGCATTGGCAAAATAATGTCTTCCTTCTTCCAGAGTTTGTCTGTAAATATCAGAACTGTACTTTTGATGAAGTGATAAGGAAGCACAAGCTGCAAATATCTGCCCACTACCTCAGCTGAAAATAACTACACTTACCACTGTTGGGAGCATCTCAAAAAACCACACTGAGAATATCAATATACACATGCAAACATCAATTATACTTGTAAATTTAAGTCATTTTCTTTAGGCTGTTGGTTTTTTCTTCATTTTGTTCACATACAGCAAATAGATGTGTCAGCTTTTTGGTTCAGTAACAGAGAAAAATCTCTAGAATCCGATTATCCCAATTCATATATAGACTGCAGTTATTTAAAAATAAGTAGTCTGGAGATTTAGCTTTGCTTCAGAAATCAAAGTAATCTTATTGCTCCCCAATAAGTATGGCATGAGTCACTCCACTGCAACAGTCCCTCCACATTTCAGTCTTAATTGTCTCCAAATTAAGAAAAGCGTTACATGCATCTTACTGTGAGAAAATGAATATTTCTCATCCCTGCTGCTAAATAACATGGCAGAGAATTCCTCTGAATGTACACCAGATCTGTTCGCTAATATGAAAACTGTCCCTTGAATGTATTATTCAATCATTTTTCATTTCAGCAATTATTTATAATTTGTTAAACCCGTAGACTAATTTCACAAACAAAAAGTGAATGTTACTTCTTTATCAAGAGGGGTCCCTGTGAGCTCCCAGCCTTTCTTAGCTCTTGACAGAAACTTGATTGCAATAATGAAGTATTATATCTACAGCTCTGTTAAAAACCACTGCTTTTGTTTTTGAACTAAGTTGTGACAATTGCCTCCCATTTGAATCAATTTTACACAAGCCTCGCAACAATTTTTTACTCTGTGATTATTTATTACGCATTATTACCTGAGTGCTCAGTGACTCCCATCACTGTGGAGGACTCGTCCTGCTGAGAGCAATGTACAAACTGACAGGCAAACAGCCTTTGCTCCAAAGCATTTGCAGTCAATGGTCCAAAACATGCTGTGTGTGGTGGCAAGAGGAGCTCCACCACCCCCCCCCCCCCNTCCAGAGTGTTTATGTTGAGCACCAAAGTAGCCCATTTACACCAGCACCTAACAGTGAGGCAAGCGGTGAGGTAAGGCAGGCAAGCCTAGCAAGTATAACTTACTTCACTGGGAGCAGGATCTCCACCTCCACATGTGCATAAGATCAGACTTGGGTGCGTAAAGGTTTTCACTTGTTTAAATGGTTGCACGAGGGAGACCTAGATCTTTATGCAAATACTTCCCGTCACTTCAAAGAACCCTGGTTTTGACAGGTTTTAAGGAAAAGACTTGTTTGTCTCATATTAATGCAGTTTCCACCTCAGTAAATCAATGTAGTTTAGGAAACATCTTATTAAAAACAGGATCTGGTTTTGAATATCTTAAAACCCTGCCTAACAAACTTGAGCTGTGTGTGGTTTCTTGTTTTCTTAGCTTATTCTGTATTATCTAACCCATGAAACATTTCGGAAAGAGCATTTTTGTGTAAAACGTGCCAACAAAAATCAATGCATAAGTGGTAGAATAATAATTTTGACTACTGCCTGCATTATCTCCAACACATGAAATTTAACCAGCAGAGCTTGAATTCAATAAAAAAAAATACATATTAAAAATTAGAAATAGCAAGTGCAGAAAATTGAATTGAATCAGGATTTTCCTGCCACCTGAGAAAGCATGTGGAAAATGTTTTATTGCACAGGAGAGTCCAGACGATATTGACCAAGCCCCTCTTGACTTTCTCTAAAACATTTGCTGCATTAAAAACAACCCCTAGGAGCAGTGATTTATTTCTGAATTCCCTGGGTGTGCAGAGAGACATAGAGGTCCTAAATCTGCTGACTAAGATAAATTGCAGGTTAGAATATATTTAACAAATGATAATGCAAAATGCAGCAAAATATACAGAGAAACAGCAGATAGCAGTGGAACAGAGTACATGACCTGCCTGAGAAGTTACTACACACAGCCAAAGAGCAGATATAACTGCAGACGAATTCCCTCAGCTTTCAGTCCCTACAGAAATAAACTACTATTAACAGAACACATATTTCTCCCTGCGAGTGAATCCTTCAACTGCTTAGCAAAGATGACTGGGAAACTGCTATTGCAGCAGGAGAAACATTTATTTGAAGCAGAGGAAAGGTTAGGAGAAAGGAATAGTTCTGAAAAGGCTGAAGTTCATTTAATTAGTTAAGCTTCCAAGGCAAAAACTAGCAGGAAATGAAAAAAAAATATAAGCAAGTGATTATTAATAAACATACCTCCTGCTACTATGGCTGCCTGCTGCACAGTGCCTTGTTTCATGCTTTGAAGCATCTGGCGTTGGCCAGAATTCGAGTTAGGACACAAGACTCGATGGACCAGTGGTCTAATAGGGCATGGCAATTCCTGTGGTCTTGTTTTGTAGACAGGTGCAGTCAACCCTGGTTTTGGTTTGTTTGTTTGTTGGTTTTTTAAATCTCCTCCCCTGTTTCTCTCGGCACATAATGACTGAAGAAGCATCTCATCAAGCTGTCACCGCAAGCCTCTGGCAGACCAGGTCCTACCTTGGGCCAGGGCTTAGCAGCCAAGCAGCAAGTACAGAGCTACAAGAGCAGCTCATGGAGCAATGCAGGTGAGAGAAAACAGAACCTACCACCGCCTTGCACTCACCTGCCTTCCGTCTTCTTACTTGCCCTGCTTCCTGCCACTCAAGAAAGGAATGAGGTGTACCAAAGCACCCCTCTGTTCACTTAAGAAAACATCTAAGCAAAGACCTTGGAGTTAATATCAGAGAACTCCAAGCTGAAAATTGACATAGGTAGTTAAGAGGGGATGTTGGAAGGGGAACTTGTCAATGGTAGCTAGGAAATAAGACAATTTAGTAAAAAAAAAGAAAAAAAAATCACACTCATAAATTAATCATCTTCTCCTACTGAGACTTCTTCACATACTTATTGTTGCATTGTTTGTACAACACTACCACAGTGTGGTGCACAAACCCTAGAGATGGAAGTCATTCCACAGAGGATTCAAGGAGTTGTTCTGGAATAAACAACTCAATTAATCTCCACAGAATCCATGGTAAGGCAGAGATAAAACCATTAAAAAACAACAACAAAAAAATATATGTAAGTAAGACCTGGCTTCACCAGCTGGGCTGAAAGGAAAAGGGAGGAAACAACTAATTTCATGAAGAGCAGATCTTTTCAGAGGCAGGTTTCACTTTGCTTTTATTACCAGAATACACACGATTAAAACCCCTATTCCCTATGCCAACAGGGTCTTACCATTTTTCTTCTTTAGAAAGCCAGCCTTAGCACTTCTCCTAAGCTCTGGATTTGCTTAGAAAAGAGGCCAGCAGGGCCATGAACTGTTGAGCTGATACTGTGCCTTTTCCTTCATAGAAGCAAGGACTCCAGTTCTTCTCCTGGACGAGTTTTTATCTTTGATATCTCCTACTCCATCTAAATCTTGGCTGAATTGGGGAACAATTCCAGAAGTAAGTGGAAGCAGGACTGAGACACAACATGATCATTTACTCTTGCTTGCCAGGAAAATTGGGTCTAAATCAGGAAACTTCAAGCAAAATAAATAATCTGAAATAGAATTATTTAGCCAGATAGAAATGTATTGATTTCTTCATTCATTTTTCTATTTTTGTAATTTTAGCAAAACATATAATCTCTTTTCTCACCCTGGGAAGGTCTGCTTCTGCCAGGAAAATGCAGATGAGGATGTGTTTTCAGACAGCTCATCAAGAAAAAAAACCCAAACCCCTACCCTCTATAACTAGCTGCATATTGTCATTGACTCATAGGAATGTGTTCCATTAACCCTCCTCTTTTATCTTTCACCAGCTCATGGACTGTTTTATTGCGCTAAAAGAACCATTATTTTTGGCTAATTAAAGTTCAGTGAGGTCTCCATTTAGATAAGTGTCATCTTGAGATGGGAACGTTCACTCCCACCACATGATTCGTATTCGCAAGGCTATTCACCCACCCACCCATTGGACTGCTAGCTGTGCAGCCTGCTGCAAAAACGTATATCACAGTGTCTTACACATTCTGTGCTGTAATGGCCTACTACGCTTCTGAAACACAATAACCACAGAAACTCTCCTGATACCCATCCCAGGAAAACTCTACCCCTGTGACACATAAGTATACAGAAACATTAAAGGGCAAGCTAGCCCCACATAATCACAGGATCATAGAATCATAGAATGGTTTAGGTTGGGAGGGGCCTTAAAGACCATCGAGTTCCAACCCCACTGCCATGGGCAGGGACACCTCCCACAAGACCAGGTTGCTCAAGGCCACGTCCAGCCTGGCCTTGAACACTGCCAGGGATGGGGCATCCACAGCTTCTCCAAGCAATCTGTTCCAGTGTTTCACCACCCTCAGAGTAAAGAATTTTTTCCTAAGATCTATTCTAAATCCACCCTTTTTCAGTGTAATGCCTTGATTCTGGCACACAGCTGCATTTAGCAGAGCATTTAGTCATTTAGTCATGCTTATCTTTCAGCACTAAATGTTTTGTGGTTTTTTTAAGCTTTTCTTTTCAGGGACATGACTAACAGCAATGTCTACCAATGCTTGCCTGTGCAATGCACAGTGGTGATGGTGTAGCCACCTGCAGCCTCCAAACAGATTTGTCAGGGTGCCTGGCAAATACAGCAGACACAAGTTGAGGTGTATACAGGGAAAGATAGGAAAAATGGCAAGGATGCAAGGTCTGCTCAGTCCACAATAAGTTCTTCCAGGGCTGCAACTTGATGAATACTTGGGGGGTGGGGGGGAGGGGCCACTGGGGGGGAGGGTTAAAAATCCTGTATTTCAAATCATGTCTCAGTTTTGGAAGAAGCAGACAACAGGTCACTCACTGTTACTCGGGACAACTCTAAGAGCACTACATGCTCAGATGTAATCTACAGAAAAGCAGCTGACCTGCTGAAGATGTGATAACTGAAAGTAATAAGTTGAAGAAAAGAAACTGCAACACTCCAGAAAATTCTGAGCAACAAGAAAAAATGAGAGGTCTGCAGTGAGATTGCTCCTGATTTTTTTTTTTAATTGAGCCGTACAGCCAACCAGATTTCTCTGCAACCCATATCTTGTTTACAGATGAGTCATCTTTGTGCTGTCCCTGCTTTCAGCTCCTTCCTTCCCTGTCTCTGGCATTTCTTTTGTCCTTGCCAATATCTGCTATAAGGTCTGACCAGTCCCAACAACTGATCAAATAACAGATTGTGAAAAATAATCTACAGACAAGAGAAGATGCTGAAAAAGCTTCTTCTGTTTTATGTTTTCCTCCTCTTTTCTTCAAGCATGTTAACCTAGCACCTACAGCAAGGCTTCTTGAGCTTTACGCAAAAGACCAGATCCTGGCTATCTTTAGCAACATGCTAAAGAAACACTCATTATTTATTAGATATGACATAACATTTTCTACATTCCTGATTCATACTTTGATCTCTCCTGACAATTTATTTTAAAGAATTTTGTTATATTAAAGGGTTATAATTGGTACATGTTTTCCTTTCAAAAATGATTTTTTTAAAAAAAGAAAAGAAAATAAATGCCTGAAACATCATTTATGTTCTTTCTACTTTTAAAAATTTCAACCAAGTTCACATTTACCAGACAGTTAAGAAAGATT
Source organism: Anarhynchus alexandrinus (assembly GCA_008711295.1). Classification (NCBI taxonomy): domain Eukaryota; kingdom Metazoa; phylum Chordata; class Aves; order Charadriiformes; family Charadriidae; genus Anarhynchus; species Anarhynchus alexandrinus. Next base: position 504,828 of record VUYV01000122.1, read on the forward strand.
TATATTTGGTTTTTTTTTCCCCTTCAGCAGCAAACTGCTAATGCCTTACGACACATTTATTACCGCATTCTCCTGTGAACTGCTCCTTTCAGTTCTTTGATCACGAGCCAGCAAAGAGCCTCGATGTGTCACCTTGGTGTCACTGCAAGTTGTGATTGCGGGGCAGGCTGGCGTTCTTTTGTTCTTATGCACTTTATAGTAACTTGCCTTCACTGAAAATAATTATTTAAAAGCCTTGCCATCAGTTGGGTGGGTTTCTTTTGTTTGTTTTCTTTCCTGGTTGTGTTTTGCTTCTTTTTCTTTTCTCGTATGCTACTCTTTAATAACAAGAAAGGCAAGTTTGCTCAATGCTCTTTTACAAGGTGCTAAAGCATAACTTAGCACTCTTCTGTGTATGTAGATCTACATCTCTGCCAAGATCAGACAAATTTACTTCTGGAAGAAACTTCCAGAAGCTTTATTAGTCAACAGTACGGCATTTTTAATTGTACCCGTGCACTTTGGGTGGTCACACTGGCAGTCCTGTATTGTTACTGCCAGCAAATAAGTATGACAAAGACTCAATACCCCATGACCAGTATCTCTGTGTTCCCCACCTCTTGGGTGGCTCCATGCCCTAGGATGCACAGGGATACAGCTGCAGTGTATAATGAGAGGCCAGCTGAATGTCAGGTACTTAATTTTTTCCTGTCCTACAAGGTTTTCTGAATATTCCTAAAATATTCATCCTTTTGAAAACATCCTAGCATTCCTTCCTACTTTTTCTCTTTCTGCCACCTGCATGGACACTGAACAGATCTGCAGCATTCTTGCATCTGACCTATAGACATAGAATCATAGAATCATAGACTGGTTTAGGTTGGAAAGGACCTTGAAGATCATTGAGTTCCAACCCCCCTGCCATAGGCAGGGACACCTCCCACTAGACCAGGCTGCCCAAGGCCACGTCCAGCCTGGCCTTGAACACCTCCAGGGATGGGGCCTCAACAACCTCTCTGGG